>QNTS01000062.1:551668-619536 GCA_003317085.1 Hucho hucho | reverse complement strand
GACTGTCAGTTTATCCTCAGGGTTTCATCCCCAGAGCAATGGGCAAGCCGAGAGAGCCAACCAGGACTTAGAGAGAGTTTTGCGGTGTATGGTGTCCCAGAGTCCCTCATCCTGGAGTCAGCAACTCTCATTAGTCGAGTATGCTCACAACTCGCTACCGGTGTCAGCTACGGGTTTGACCCCGTTCGAATGTAGTCTGGGCTACCAACCACCTATCTTTCCTAGCCTGGAGTCCGAGGTCGCGGTTCCCTCTGCTCACGCTTTTGTCCAGAGGTGTCATCGCACGTGGACTAGAGCCCGTGAGACCCTGCTTAAGGTAGGGGCACGCACCAAGGTTAAGGCTGACCGCCACCGACGGAAAGCCCCCACCTACGTCGTAGGTCAAAGGGTTTGGCTTTCCACCAGGAACATCCCTCTCCGTTCCGTTAGCAATAAGTTGGCTCCTAGGTTTATCGGTCCGTTCAGGGTGACTAGGTCCTGAGCCCGTTGGCAGTCCGCCTCAAGCTCCCGCCGGCTTACAGGAGAATTCATCCTGTCTTTCATGTCTCCAGACTGAAGCCTGTGGTTCAGTCACGGTTGAACCCACCAGCCCCGGTTCCCCCCCCACCGCGCCTTGTTGATGGGGAGACCGCTTACTCGGTCCACCGCATTCTGGACTCGAGACGGAGGGGACGCGGGTTTCAGTACTTGGTGGACTGGGAGGGTTACGGGCCGGAGGAGAGAAGTTGGGTCCCTGCTAGAGACATTCTGGATCACACCCTTATTGATGATTACAATCAACAGGTAGGCCCTTCTGGGAGTGCCATTCCGGGAAATGATTTTGGATTGGTCTGCCATGTAGCGCGCTTCTGTCTATAACGTGAGCTGTTCAGTATGTGTGGACAGTCCTTTCTACCGCGCCATTTTTGAAAGATATAACGTTAGCCATCGTGAACTACACAAGTTTTGCTACTTTTCTCAACAACATTGATGCCCTGAATTTAGCAGGCACTATTGACAGATCAGTAGGAAAAAGTGATAGGCTACTTTCTGTACAAGCCAAGGTCAGGGTGAACCGGAGTGACTTGACACAAAGCTGGCCAAACAAGATGTAGCTCCAAACAAAATGGAGTTAAATGGTTCCAGTTTGGCATGAAGCGTTCATCCATGTATACGGGTAAGAGTCTAGCTACATTTTCCAGATACAGTATACGTTTCTAATTTTGTCAGAAATACATTTTTATTGCAAGTTAAACATACTGTTAGCTAGCAAACATTAGCTTGCTGGCTCGCTAGCTAATATCAAGTGTATGATCTGTGTAGTAATTTTATTAGAATCAGAAATCCATTTGCATTGCTAGTTTTAGCCTTACGTTAGCTAGTTAACATTGAACCTAGTTTGTTAGCTTTAGCTACCTGCAGATTCATACTACAGCTATGACAATGTTTGTATTGGTAGTAGTACGAGTTGGGGTTATGCCGGTTCATTGTTTAGCAAGCTACCTAGCTAGTTACATGTCTAAACAAAAGACTCCACTTCGGCTGGGGTTATTACGGCCATCGATTGTATTTCATGAACATGTGTACATGTCTAGACAATAGTGACCCATCCACTTAGCTAGATGTGGGTGAGGGGTGATTATAGCATTTCCTTCACATGACCCATCAATTTAGACAAGTGTGTCGGGTAAGCGTCATCTAATGGACACTCTCTGTTTTTGATATTGATACTATGCAAGTACTATCACTGTACCGTTTACACCTTCTGTATCCTGTGCATGTGACAAATTAACTTAGATTTGATTTGATATAGCGTGTGTTTACCACATGGTCTCACATGAATCCTTAAAGAGATGGGTGGGACTAAGGGGTGTGAATGATGCTGAATGGGTGGAAACAAATAAGAGCTGTCCAGTAGGTGTACCAAAATACTCAAGGGTCATTGTCTCAAAAGTGTAGCCTAAATGTGAAAGTTTATCAACTTTCAAAGCAGAATTACTTTCCCATTGTTCCTCAGCTGCAGTGTATGATATAGCATTTTCTAGAGTCTCTACTTTTATCCAATGTAAAAAATAGCATTTCAAATATTACTACATAAGACAGAATCGAGGTGGTCGTTCACAGATATGGCCCCACTGATTCGAATGACTCGACTGCACCCGCATGGAAAGAAAGAGAACTGCGGGTTTCACAAGGCTCATTTGAATTTCCTGATGCACAGGAAAATGTTACACAACAAAAGAGTGATCCAATTAAGATCTGACATCTGTATAGTTGACATTATTATTTACAGTATTGTATCGATGTGGTTCATCTGTAAATATTTTTTCCCTGTCTCTTTTCCCTCTCTTTAACTGAAAGTATCTTGCACTCGCTCCTTCACTACTAACACTGCTTTCTGTCACCCTCTCTTTTCCTCTTTATTTCCCCCCTTCCTCTCTCTGGGTGGCTGACATGGCTGTTCTGTAAATGTCGTCCTCCTCCCACCATCCTCTATCATCCTCTCCTCTCCCCTCCTTCTCTTCCATCCATCCTCCTCTACTCCTCCATCCTCTTCTCCTCCTTACATCCTCCTCCACTCCTCCCCCTCTATATTGGTTTTTCCTCTGACATGCACTGTCAACTGTGGGACCTTATATAGACAGGTGTGTGCCTTTCCAAATCATGTCCAATCAATTGAATTTACCGCAGGTGGACTCCAATCAAGTTGTAGAAACAGCTCAAGGATGACCAATGGAAATAAGATGCAGCTGAGCTCAATTTTGAGTCTCATAGCAAAGAGTTTGAATACTGCTGTATTTTTAATACATTTGCAAAAATTTCAAAAAACCTGTTTTCACAAAAGTTTCAGCTTTTATGATGCTGATAAAGACAGCACCTCTACAGACGGTATCTAACTGAGCATTCGCATTCTCTCAAGATGCTGAAAGAAAGAAATCATATTTCTCCACTCCTGTTCCATAGCCCACATTTAGGCTATATTTGGTGTATCATTTTACTGCAAGAAATTCTTAATTCTGTAGGAGTTAATATTAAGGCTATGTAAGAGGTTATAAACATACAGTCAATGTCCAGATTTCAGTTTCAATTTAACCCACCTGAACAGTAGGCTACAGTTCCCTTGCGTGCCATAGGCCTATTTGAAGTCCCCATCTTGTGACTGGCAAATTTGTATAGCGCCTCACAATCATCACAAGTAACATGCTATCACCAAATCTTTCCTAAAAATTACTTTTCTGGCCCTCCCTTCAAATCTCCATTTCACAGTTTTTCTCTCAATGAATTAACTCCGACATTGTCCTTTTAGCCTCCATGGCTCTATGTTAACATTTTCTGCCCAATACAAAAAGCATTTGGAGATTGGCGTGTAGGATATATTTCTTTAAGAAAAACCTCAATGTAGCCTATAGATATACATTGGATACGAGTTATACATTCATAATTTTTTAAAGGTGTTTTCTTTCTATTCAACTCACCCTCCCACCTACCCACCCTTCATCCACACAATATTTCATGACCCTAAACAAGCACACTCCGCAGATATAACTGTGGGACTGCGGGTTATGAGTCAACCCGCGCATCACTACTTTGGGACACTTGTAAAACGCCCCAATTGTCAAGAGCCCGTTTCCTGAAAAGCCTGTTGTGGTACATGGTAACGTAACTGATCTATCATACTCAGCTACGACAACTGTGTGTGCCAGGGAGGGCGCAGTGATGTCCAGGCGATATAAACTCACAAAGGTGTGAGGGGAAGCCCAATTAGCCGCTGAACAAATCGCAGAGACAGAGATGCCCATGATGTGGCAATTCCTCTAGTGGAATGCACCCAGACAACCAGGGGAGACTGCATTCCCAGACAACTGTACGCCTTGGCGATAGCCTCCACTACCCAATGGGAGAAGCGTTGTAGGACAAAGGCCTACCTCGAGCAGGGTAGGCAAAGCAAACAAACAGTTGGTCACAACTCCGGAATGGGCATGCAGATGCACAACGTGTTCAGTGGTCGCTGCTCTGGGGAAGAGAATGGCAGAAGGGAAAGAGATCAGTGGCTTGATTACTATACATCATTGTAATGACTTTAGGAAGAACGCGGATTTAGGACGTCTCTTAACCAGGGGAAAATTGAGTGCATAAAGGATGAACCTAAAACGCATGGTCGCTAACGCGCTTGGCAGTGGCCAAGGTGAGCAACAGGGCCGTCTTATAAGAGAGAGTTTTAAGATGCATTGTCTCCAGGGGTTTAAAGTAAACGCCCCTGAGTGCATTCAGAACAAGTGCCAAGTCCCAAACGGGGCAAGTGGCTTGGAGCCTGGACGGAGACTGCACCCTCCCATCATAAAACGATGAACCAGGGTGTGAGCAACCGTAGACATATGGTCTGACCTGACAAGGATATGCTAGCCCTGTAGGAACAGACAGAAGTGCCTGAGAGCTAGTAACACAATATAGAGCTCAAGAACATTGATATGTGCTGTATCCCGAGAGTCTGACCATATTGTGTTCGCCATACGCCTCTCGTAAACTGCCCCCATCCCTGTAGACGCATCCGTCATCACTATTTTGTGGGTGAGTACTCCCAGTGGGGCAGCCTTGCATCAAGAAGAATGGGTCTCTCCAGCATTGAAGTGCCGATAGACACTTTGCAGAGATAATCACTTGTCTGTGCTGGTAGAGAGATGGATTCAAGCGGAGTGAGGTTACCCAATACCGGAAGTCTCATGAGGAGGAGGCCAAACGAGACTAACACAATCATGGAGGCCATGAGTCCAAGAAGCCTCAGACACATCTAGTACCTGACTAATGTTGCAGTACGTGACTGATGTTGCCGGGCGAGACATTGAGAGGCAGTGGCGAAAAGCCATCAATCTCTCTACGGTGAGGCCTGCTCATCAGAGTCCAGAGACATCCCAAAAACATTTTCTGCTGGGTCCGTAGGACCAAGCTTTTGACACGATTTATCCTGAAGCCTAGAGCGAGAAGGTGCAACAACAGCTGTGCTGTGAGCTCCTCTGCCTGAGCCCAAGTGTCCTCGCCCAACCAGCCATAGGCTATGCCCTAGGAGGCGACCCTTATATCTCCTGTGTGCAGGATAAAGTCCTGAGCGTTGCTCTGAGAGACAACAGATGTTTGCTGCTCCCCCCTAAACAATATCTCTCTCGCCAGAGAGTGAAGTTGCCGGGAATGCGCTCCTCCTTTGCAGTAGTGCCAGTTTGAAGGACGGGTTCAAGCAGAGTGAGGTTACAAAGACCAGAGAACATCCATAGATTTTCTGCTGGGTAGGTAAGAGTGAGCTTATGGCACTATTTATCCTGAAGCTCAGAGCGAGCAGGTGTGGCAACAGCTGGGCTGTGTGTTCCGCTATCTGAGCCTGAGTGTCTACACAGATCAACCGTAGTCAATGTATGTCAGGACTCTTAAGTCTCTCTCCCATAGCCTCTCTCCCGTAGGGAGGGCTAGGGTGGCTTTTACACACTTTGTGTATGTCCGTGGGGCCAGGGACAGACCGAATGGTAAGGTGAGATATCTGTAGGCTATGTCCTAGAAGATGAACCTCATACCTCCTGTGTGCTGGATAAAATCTGATGTGGAAATAAGCATCCTTGAGGTCTACTGACCCTCAGACATTTGTTGAGGTGCCATAAATCCAGGATTGGGCGTAATCCCTCGTTTGGGGACCAAGAAATACCAGCTGTGGCTCCCTTGGCCAACAGAGAATGTATCTTGTCTCTGAAGGCTCAGACCACTTTCCCCATGTGCAGTGGACTGCACTATTCCCATGTAGTCTGTACGGTGCGTTGGGCCCAGGGGGAGACTGCCACTGTGCCGTGTGAGGAGCATGGGGCGGCAGGTAGCCTAGTGGTTAGAGCATTGGACTAGTAACTGAAAGGTTGCAAGATTGAATCCCTGAGCTGACAGTCATTCTGCCCCTGAACAAGGCAGTTAACCCACTGCTCCTAGGCCGTCATTGGAAATAAGAATTTGTTCTTAACTGCCTAGTTAAATAAAGGTAAATAAATGGGAACTCAGCTAATCCCTGGGGGAAAAGGGGGAACCCCATGGCAGGGGGAACCCCATTGTCCCGTGGCTGGGACAAGGTGCCTGGTGGCTGGACAAGGTAGCCCGCAAGAGGTTGATTGCTTGGATTGTGAACCATCATCGTTGGCCTGGATGTGATGGGAACTATTTATTAGAGCGTTCAACTAGGGGAGTGGAGGTGTCGATCCGCCCCAACGGGGACTTATGGATCTTGAGGTGGAGAGCTCTTTTGTGACCTGACACATGACTCCCGAAGAGACTCTGGTCGTCACGGTCAGAGGAGCTAAGCCGGCTCCCAGAGCCCACGTGCTTTAAATCAAGGTGTTCAGTCAGGGAAGGCTCCATGGGAAGATGGCTGAACCATCCCAACAACTCCATGTCATAAATATCCAAGTGGGGTAGGCAGTCACAGGAGAAAGTGACTTAAGTGGCTCCGCCCAGGAAGAATCCACCAATGACACAGTCTGGGAAGGCTGGTACACATTGTCGGATGGATGTGGAATTTCCCTGTGAGGGTATTCCGCCCATCCTAGTGGTAGGTAGGGGAGGCAAAGGATACCCAACCTCAAGTTTGGTGGCAGTGCGTCCGATTGCCTTGATAAAGGGGAGATGATTTATTGACTCCTGCCTTACCTTGTCACAAGCTGAGCAGAGGAGAGACATTCCTCTTTAGGGGCATAATTACCCTCCTGGTCAGAAGAGGCGGTGCCTGATGCCGCAAGAGATATGCCATTGTCCTCAATTCCAGATTTTACAAAAAGGTCCGCCCCCTGGGAAAGATGGGCGACTTCAGAATTTGTCGGGAGCTCGAGCAGAGGGGAAGACTGTATAGCCTCTCCCTCCTCTGGGACTTAATTCTCAACGTAGTCATCCTCAAAGTGTGGTCTACACCGAGGCAAGTAGCACAGAGCCGATGGGAATCAGACTGAGACATGTAATTCCCGCAATTGCCAGGGCAAACTTATCCAAGTGGGGATAGCTTGCACTGCTTTTTCTGCACCTTCCATGATGACTTGGCCGGTAAGCCTGACGGCATCTCGTTTTGACCTGACAGGTGAAAGCAAATGGAATTACCGGAGGGATAGCAAGCTATTTAAATGACCATCTTCATCTAGCTAGTTAGCCAAGCCACCTCGTGAAATACCAAGTGCTGACTCCATGTGTAAACCAAGTAACTTGAGATAACCTAGCCATGCGTTTCTATCTTTTACAGGAGAACGTAAAAGTGATTGGTTGGGTAACACACTGAAGAAACAACACTGCTCACGTTAGCCAAACAAACTGAATGGGGGTTTAGCCAAGAAGTTTCTAGCTAAAACACCTGTGGTGCTGTTAGCCCACTAACTAGCTAAGACACTCAAAAGTTCAACTAGCTAACTGTGAATGGTGGGAAAACCACTGCTTACAATGTCCTATCCCGGAGCTTGAGTAATTTACATTACTAAACTGCTCCAGAATGTATTACGTCAGGACATGGAAATCGATTCTATCGTAGTCCATGTGAGTTTTAATGATATTATGAAGGGCAGCGCTGAACGGTTGAAACTGGCTTTTAAAGAGCTGATTGACTCTCTGCTAGACACTAACAACATACCCATCATATCTGGCCCTTGGCCCTCTCTGAATCGTGGCATTTAACACAATAGCAGGATTCTTTCTCTTCACTACTGGCTATGTGATTATTGCAGCTCAATGGGTATAACTTTTGTTGACAATTTCTATACCTTTTGGAAACAAAAAAATAAGTTTTATAAGGAGGATGGGATCCATCCAAATTATTTGGGTTCCTGGATCCTTTCACAGCATTATAAGACTGCGTTGAGACAATGACTTATCAATGACCCAAGCCCAGCTCAGCTAATCCCTACCATGTGATGCAGAGTTGTCATAATGCTTCAGCAAATGTACATTATACCAGGGGCGTTGGTAGACACAATGTAAGTAACCTAATTGATGTCCCTCTAACTGCCCTGATCCTACAGCTATTGTATGTAGTAGTCATGTGCCTATGAACCAAATTTATACTGTCAGCACTGAAGCGGTGTGCCCTAGGAGTAAGTCCACTGTGTGCAGCTCACCCTGCACTAACATAAATAACATTAGCATATCTACTTCTACTAAGCTTCCCAATAAAGCAATGAAAACAAGCAAGCATCCCAGAAGAAAAGTGCTCAAAATAGCCCACATTAACATATGTAGTTTAAGAAACAAGGTTCATGAAATCAATAATTTGCTAGTAACAGATGACAATCATATTCTGACTATCTCTGAAGCACTTAGATAATACCTTTGATGATAGTGGTAGCAATACAAGGTTATAACATTTCCAGAAAATATAGAAATGCCAACAGTGGAGGTGTTGCTGTTTTATATTCAGAACCACATTCCTGTAAAGCTTAGAGAGGATTTCATGTTAAATACTTTTGAAGTAATATGGCTACAGGTTAATCTGCCTCACCCAAAGCCCATTCTGGTGGGAAGCTGCTATAGACCACCAAGTGCTAACAGTCAGTATCTGGATAATATGTGTGAAATGCTTGATAATGTATGTGATATCAACAGAGAGGTATATTTGCTGGGTGATTTAAACATTGACTGGCTATCATCAAGCTACCCACTCAAGAAAAAGCTTCAAACTGTAACCAGGTCCTGCAACCTGGTTCTACCAGGGTAGTTACAAACAGCACAGGAATGAAATCATGAACATGTATTGATCACATCTGTACTAATGCTGCAGAAATTTGCTTGAAAGCAGTATCCAGATCAATCGGGTGTAGTGATCACAATATAGTTTCCATATGTAGAAAAAACAAAGTTCCAAAGGCTGGGCCTAATATAGTGTATAAGAGGTCATACAATAAGTTTTGTAATGATTCCTATGTTGTTGATGGAAAGAATATTTGTTGGTCCATGGTGTGTAATGAAGAGCAAACAGACGCTGTACTTGACACATTTATGAAATGTCTTATTCCAGTTACTAATAAGCATGCACCCATTAAGAAAATTACTGTAAAAACTGTTAAATCCCAGTGGATTGATGAGGAATTGACAAATTGAATGGTTGCGAGGGATGAGACAAAAGGAATGGCAGCACAATCGATTGGCGAACGTATTGAAAATTGAGAAATCATGTGACTAAACTACACTATGAAACAAAGATAAATTACATAAAAAAATTATAGTAAAAAGCTTTGGAGCACCTTAAACAAATTTTTTGGGAAAAAGGAAAACTCAGCTCCATCATTCATTGAATCAGATGGCTCATTCATCACAAAACCAACTGATATTGCCAAACACTTTAATGATTTTTTCATTGGCAAGACGCTAACACAACACATTCAAGTATATCTGACTAAATTATGAAAGACAAGCGTTGAAATTTTGAATTCCGTAAAGTGAATGTGGAAGAGATGATTCTTGTCTATCAACAATGACAAGCCACCGGGTCTGACAACTTGGATGGAAAATTACTGAGGAAAATATCAGACGATATTGCCACTCCTATTTTCAATTTAAGCCTACTAGAAAGTGTGTGCCCCCAGGATTGGAGGGAAGCAAAAGTAATTATGTTACCTAAGAATAGTAATGGGTCGGCTCAAAAAGCCGACCCATCAGCCTGTTACCAACCCTTAGTAAAGTTTTTGAAAATGCTATTTTACAGTAAACAAACATGCAGCATGCTTATAGGGAAGGACATACAACAAGCACAGCACTTACACAAACGACTGATGATTGGCTGAGAGAAATTGTGGGAGCTGTTTTGTTCGACTTTAGTGTGGCTTTTGACATTATCGATCATCTGCTGCTGTAAAAACGTATGTGTTATGGCTTTACACCCCCTGCTATATTGTGGCTAAAGAGTTACCTGTCTAACATAACAAAGAGGGTGTTCTTTAATGGAAGCCTCTCCAACATAATCCAGGTGGAATCAGGAATTCCCCAGGGCAGCTGTCTAGGCCCCTTACTTTTTTCAATCTTTACTAAAGACATGCCACTATCTTTGAGTAAAAGCCAGTGTGTCTATGTATGCAGATGACTCAACACTATACGTGTCAGCTACTACAGTGACTGAAATGACTGCAACACTTAACAAAGAGCTGCAGTTCGTTTTAGAGTGTTAGTCCTAAATACTTCTAAAACTAAAAGCATTGTATTTGGGACAAATCATTCACTAAACCCTAAACCACAACTAAATCTTGTAATAAATAATGTGGAAATTGAGCAAGTTGAGGTGACTAAACTGCTTGGAGTAACCCTGGATTGTAAACTGTCATGGTCAGAACATAGATACAACAGTAGCTAAGATGGGGAGAAGTCTGTCCATAATAAAGCGCTACTCTACCTTCTAAACAGCACTATCAACAAGGCAGGTCCTACAGGCCCTAGTTTTGTCACACCTTAACTACTGTTCAGTCGTATGGTCAGGTGCCACAAAAAAGGACTTAGGAAAATTGCAATTGGCTCAGAACAGGGCAGCACGGCTGTCCCTTGGATGTACACAGAGAGCTAATATTAATAATTTGCTTGCTCAAAGTGGAGGAGAGATTGACTTCATCACTACTTGTATTTATGAGAGGTATTGACACCCATGCATACCCCACAAGACATGCCACAAATCAAATCAAATTTGATTTGTCACATGCGCCAAATACCACAGGTGTAGACTTTACAGTGAAATGCTTACTTACAAGCCCTTAACCAACAATTCCATTTTAAGAAAATACCAAAAAAATAAAAAAGTAAGAGATAAGAAATAATTAAAGAGCAGCAGTAAATAACAATAGTGGGGCTATAAACAGGGGGTACCGGTGCAGAGTCAGTGTCAATGTGCGGGGGCACCGGTGTAGAGGTAATTCAGGTAATATGTCGTTGTAGGTAGAGTTATTAAAGTGACTATGCATAGATAATAACAGAGTAGCAGCAGCGTTCCTGGGGGGTGGGGGGGGGGGAATGCAAATAGTCTGGGTAGCCATTTGATTAGCTGTTCAGGAGTCTTATGGCTTTGCGTAGAAGCTATTTAGGAGCCTCTTGGACCTACACGTGGCACTTGCCGTGCGGTAGTAAAGAGTCTATGACTAGGGTGGCTGGAGTCTGACAATTTTTAGGGCCTTCCTCTGACACCGCCTGGTATAGAGATCCTGGATGGCAGGAAGCTTGGCCCTGGTGATGTACTTGGCCGTACGCACAACCCTCTGTAGTGCCTTGCGATTGGAGGCCAAGCAGTTTCCAGACCAGGCAGTGATGCGACCCGTCAGGATGCTCTCGATGGTGCAGCTGTAAAAGCTTTTGAGGATCTGAGGACCCATGCCAAATCTTTTCAGTCTCCTGAGGGGGAATAGGTTTTGTCGTGCCCTCTTCAGGACTGTCTTGGTGTGCTTGGACCATGTTAATTTGTTGGTGATGTGGATGCAAAGGAACTTGAAGCTCTCAACCTGCTCCACTACAGTCCCGTCGATGAGAATGGGGGCGTGCTCGGTCCTCCTTTTCCTGTTGTCCAAAATCATCTCCTTTGTCTTGATCACGTTGAGGGAGAGGTTGTGTCCTTGCACCACACGGTCAGGTCTCTGACCTCCTCTCTATAGGCTGTCTCATCGTTGTCGGTGATCAGGCCTACCACTGTTGTGTCATCGGCAAACTTAATGATGCCATTGAAGTTGTGCCTGGCCGTGCAGTCATGAGTGAACAAGGAGTACAGGAAGGGACTGAGCACGCACCCGAGGGGCCCCCGTGTTGGTAGGATCAGCGTAGCGGATGTGTTGTTACCTATCCTTACCAGCTGGGGGCGGCCCGTCAGGAAGTCCAGGATCCAATTGCAGAGGGAGGTGTTTAATCCCAGGGTCCTTAGCTTAGTGATGAGCTTTGAAGGCACTATGGTGCTGAACGCTGAGCTGTAGTCAATGAATAGCATTCTCACATAGGTGTTCCTTTTGTCCAGGTGTGAAAGGGCAGTGTGGAGTGCAATAGAGATTGCATCATCTGTGAATCTGTTGGTGCGGTATGCAAATTGGAGTGGGTTTCTGGGATAATGGTGTTGATGTGAGCCATGACCAGCCTTTCAAAGCGTTTCATGGCTACATACGTGAGTGCTACGGGTCGGTAGTCATTTAGGCAGGTTGTTCTTGGGCAGAGGGACTATGGTGGTCTGCTTGAAACATGTTGGTATTACAGACTCAGACAGGGAGAGGTTGAAAATGTCAGTGAAGACACTTTCCAGTTGGTCAGCACATGCTTGGAGTACACATCCTAGTAATCCGTCTGGCCCTGTGGCCTTGTAAATGTTGACCTGTTTGTCATCCGGAACAGCTGATGCTCTCATGCATGTATCAGTGTTACTTGCCTCGAAGCGAGCATAAAAGTTATTTAGCTCACGTGGTATGCTCGTGTCACTGGGCAGCTCTCAGCTGTGCTTCCCTGTGTAGTCTGTAATAGTTTGCAAGC
Source organism: Hucho hucho (assembly GCA_003317085.1). Taxonomy (NCBI): domain Eukaryota; kingdom Metazoa; phylum Chordata; class Actinopteri; order Salmoniformes; family Salmonidae; genus Hucho; species Hucho hucho. The sequence goes on along the minus strand of QNTS01000062.1, from coordinate 607,080 downwards.
CCTGCCACATCCGACGAGCATCGCAGCCAGTGTAGTGCGATTCGATCTTAGTCCTGTATTGACGCTATATCTGTTTGATGGTTCGTCGGAGGGACTAGCAGGATTTCTTATAAGCTTCCGGGTTAGAGTCCTGCTCCTTGTTGCCTGTAATCCATGGCTTCTGGTTGGGGTATGTACGTACAATCACTGTGGGGATGACGTCCTCGATGCACTTATTGATAAAGCCAATGACTGATGTGGTGTACTCCTCAATGCCTTCGGAAGAATTCCAGAACATATTCCAGTCTGTGCTAGCAAAGCAGTCCTGTAGTTTAACATCTGCTTCATCTGACCACTTTCTTATAGACCGAGTCACTGGTGCTTCCTGCTTTAATTTTTGCTTGTAAGTAGGAAGATAGAATTACAGTCAGATTTGCCAAATGGAGGGCGAGGGAGAACTTTGTACGCGTCTCTGTGTGTGGAGTATATGTGGTCTACAAGAGGTCTCTTCATAGTCCCGTACAGACTGTGGGAGGCGCACAGTACTACATAGAGCCACGACTACATGGAACTCTATTCCACATAAAGTAACTGACGGAAGCAGTAAAATTTGATTTAAAAAACTGATGCAAATACACCTTATGGAACAGCGGGGACTGTGAAACAACACGAACATAGGCACAGACACATGCATACATGCACAAGATAACATACATCAATACACACATGTAGGCATGGAATTTGTACTGTATATATGTGGTAGTGGTGGAGTAGGGGCCTGAGGGCACACAGTGTGTTGTGAAATCTGTGAATGTATTGTAATGTTTTTAAAATTGTATAAACTGTCTTAAATTTTCTTGACCCCAGGAAAAGAAGGCAAATACAAACAAGCTAATGGAGGCAACTTCACTCGGTAAAGTGAAGCTGGCTAGCAGAATTCCTGAAAATAGTAAAGAAGGCACAACGCTCCATGGTGCAGTGGTTACCCACACCAAAATGAACAGTCTAGGTGAGAGCTAGTTTTCTGAAGAAATCTGCTTAAGGACCGGACCCTTTTTTTCAATTTTCACCTAAAATGACATACCAAAATCTAACTGCCTGTAGCTCAGGACCTGAAGAAGGATATGCAGATTCTTGATACCATTTGAAAGGAAACACTTTGAAGTTTGTGGAAATGTGAAATTAATGTAGGGGAATATAACACATTAGATCTGGTAAAAGATAATACAAACAAAAAAACATGCGTTTAAATAAAACATTTTTTATCATCTTTGAAATGCAAGAGAAGGGCCATCATGTATTATTGCAGCTTAGGCTCAATTTAGATTTTGGTCACTAGATGGCAGCAGTGTGTGTACAAAGTTTCAGATTGATCCAGTGAAGCGTTTCAATACTGGACAAAATTTTGTATCAAGTCTGCCCAAATGTGCTGAATTGGTCAATTGATACATTTTCTAGTACATAACTATAGAGAACATACAAAAATGATATGGTAATACAAAATTGAAGTTTACACACTCCCAGGAATGTCAAACATGATGGATCATTAGCTTATACACTAACTTTCACACATCTAGATGGCCGGGGGTGGTGGGTGTGGAGCCAGACACAGCAGGGGTTCAAACTGTAGAACCCAGTTCCTACATTTGAATATAAAAATGGATTTTATCAAACAAAACTATGCTAAATTTTACCTCTGGGACCCTCAGGATGACAAATCAGAGCAAGATTACTGAATATAAGTACATTATTTACCTTCAGAGGTGAATGTATCAAACAAGCTGCCGTAATAAAAGTGTTTTGTTGTTGTGCACTCTCCTCAAACAATAGCATGGTCTTTTTTCACTGTAATAACTACTGTAAATTGGACAGTGCAGTTAGATTAACAAACATTTCAGCTTTCTGTCCATATAAACCATGTCTATGTCCTGGGAAATGTTCTTGTTACTTACAATGTCATGCTAATCCCATTAGCGCACGCTAGCTCAACCATCCCGGGTGGAGGGACACCGATCCCGTTGTGGTTAAGGATCCGCACCTTATTTAAATTTTAGCCTAAAATGACATACCCAAATCTAACTCTCTGTAGCTCATGACTTGAAACAAGGATATGCATATTCTTGATACCATTTGAAAGGAAACACTTTGAAGTTTTTGGAAATGTGAAATGAATGTAGGAGAACATAACACATTAGATCTGGTAAAAGATAATACAAAGAAAAAACATGCGTTCCTTTGTACCGTTATCTTTGAAATGCAAGAGAAAGGCCACAATGTATTATTCCAGCACAGGCGCAATTTATACTTTGTGTATGTGCAAAGTTTTAGACTGATCCAATGAACCATTGCATATCTGTTCAAAATGTATCAAGACTGCTCAAATGTGTCTAAGTGGTTTATTCATACATTTTCAAGTTCATAATTGTGCACTCTCCTCAAACAACAGCATATTATATCACTGAAATAGCAACTGTATATTGGACAGTTCAGTTAGATTAACAAGAATTTAAACGTTCTGCCCATATCAGATATGTCTATGTCCTGGGATTTATTGTTTGTTTCTTAACCCCTCATACTAATCACATTAGCCTACGTTAGGTCAACCAAACAGTACAGATGAAGATGAAAAATGATCAGGCCTACTGTACATCTTACCATATAAATTATTGTTGAAAACCTGTCTAGGTTGGAACTGTTGCTGTTAAAATACAAGTAATAATTTGTATTCTGAACTGGAATAAACTGATTGAAGCAAGATACTTTTTTGAGGCAAACACACTCACACAGTTCAGGGTTGCTCATCTACAGCAGGAAGCAGTCTCTTGCCTGACTGAGATAGAAGTAGTTGTTCTAATCAAGTTTGACACCACATACCTATGTGAGTCAGGGTTCTCAACTCTGACATACTTAAAAAACAAGTACCGAACAGTCTCAATGCTGAGTATGACCTCAGTGTTGCGCTGTCAAAAACTGAGCCCAGATTAGACATGCTTGTTGAAAACGTCAACCAGCCACACACCTGTCATTAAGACTCTGTGTGTGTGTGTGTGTGTGTGTTTTCTGGTCTACATCTGTGTGATGTGATCAATCCGTTTATTCTAGTTCTGAATAAAAAACATGCATTGTATTTTAACAGCAACAGTTCCAACCTAGACATATATGTAAGAGTTTTAATGGGGGAAAATAAACATGAATATATATTTATATTAATATTTCATTGTTAATTGTTTTTGTCTATACTGCATTTGTTTTAGGCATGAGGGCAATGAAATGTACCGATATTTACGTATAGTGGGCATATTTTCCTAAACTTGGGCTGAAAAAGCTTAAGAACGCCTGACTTGTATAAATATCGTTTTTTTTGGCTACTTGTGTGCTAATATATAGGTCCATTTCATTCTGACTAGCTGTATAACAGTCTGTTTATGCTACCAAAGGCTTTTTTGAGCCATGTATACTAGGAAATGTCAATTTCTAGCCAGTTATTAAGAGAAAGTTCATAATTTTGTACCCAGTAAACAATGTTGTGTGTAGCATTGTGTAATTTTAGCCTTTGTATTATGTTTCAGTTTTACAGTTATGTCTTTGGAGAATTGAAGATAAACAAAACACCAGTCAACTTTACTCTGCGTCTGACTTTCTCTGGAGCATGTTCTCTATCTGTTAATTTGTGAGACACAAAGAGGACAGAAGAGTAAAAAATCTGCACCCCAACTGGGCACTGCGATACAAGAAAGCAAGCTTCAGATCAAGCATCTCTATCCTTCTACTTACATAATCACGCTTAACACACTTTAGAAGTGTAATTTAGCAGACACTCTCATCCAGAGCAACATACAGTACAGTTAGTGCATTCATCTTAAGATAGCTAGGTGGGACAACCACATCACAGTCATAGCTACTTCATTGAGGAAAAATGTACATACTATCAGCAAAGTCAGAGCTAGTAAGGGGTGGTCAAGGGGCAGTTCCTCTTGCTGCTCCGTAGGCAAGTACCATGGTCTTGTAGTGGTTGCGGGCTTCGACTGGAAGCCAGCGGAGTGTTCGGAGGAGCAGGGGTAACAAGTCACAAATTGCCCTGTCCCATAATCCTGGTTGATGTGTGAACAATCTGCAAGTTATAGCAGTCAGCAGTTCACACACCAAGTAGGCTACTGAGAAGACAGGCAGCAAATAAAGTAGATGGCCCTAGCTAGCAAAAAGAAGGTACTAGACAAAAATTATACTTATCACTCTTGGAGATGTCAGGAGTCCTCTACCTATAGAATGAAGCACACCCGGGTTGGGTTCAGCATTACATGATGGCAGACAATAGGAACACGAGAACGCTTGACGCTGAAGACTTCACAGAGCTGGACCAAGCATATGTGAAAAGATCAGTAACCTCGGGGTCAAAATAGTCATCTATGGGGTCAAAAGAGTAATCTGCAAGCATGGTAGCTGCTAAAGCCCGCATCTGCTCACGCTCGGATCACCTTTGTCAGCAACTTGGAACTTCAATTAAAAAGCAAAGACTCTGCAGTTATGGTAGAAAGGCCCAATTAAATTAACGGTTTTAAAGCACGAAGAAGAGTTGGCTCCAGCTATTGCCGAGGTTCAAGTTTAGGAGGCAGCAGCAGAGATCGAACAAGGCAGTAGATGGAACTCTTTCTACGCCACCCATGAAGCCATGCAGGATACTTGTGACTACGTAGAACGTCACTCCCAACAGCACTTTATGTCATCTCCAGGTCTTGAGCCTTACACATCGCCTCTACAGCTGCTCTGCAATGTTGACAGAGATCCCACACCTGATAGGCCGCAACATCCCATCTCTTCCACTGGACAAGAGCAATCCCTTGATAAAAAATCTTCACACACAATGGACGAAGAAGACCAGAAGGCACAGCCGCCTGGGAGGCCCACGCCAGCAGTTCCTCACCGTCCTCTTGCTCAACCGCACACATCCTCAGCCAACAGGGTCACATTACAGCCACCCCTCAAAGACAGAACAGATATGAGTGACATTGCAACGTGCTTAGTACGTTGAGAACTTGTGAACTCTTGGCTTAAATAAGTCATAGGAGCACTTGGAATAGAGCTCCAGACGTCATAGAGGGAGCTCTTTTTGACAAGATTGAGCTTGGGGATCTACTACAGGAACTATAGTCTGCAAAGTCGGAGGCCTACTTGCCTGGACTCAGCAACTTGGATACTGCGAGAGGTGTCTGTGCTATAGTTGAGAAACTGCCCTAAAGTCTGTAGGAGAAGAAGATGGCACAGCGCTCCCACTACAAAGAACAACACAAGGATGCCTTTCCACCATTTACATTTGTCTGCAAAGAAGCACGCACGAGGAATGACCCTAGCTTTACCCTAGCATCAGCTCACACAGTTCCATCGGAAATGGAGCAGCCAGCTAAAAAAAAAGGGTTACAATAAGGGTCATGTCTCCAATCACAAGACAGAAGTCTCGCCAAACCAATAACTCAGTCAGACGGTTCAAGCAAAGAGTCAGGCAATGTCATCAGAGAATTCAGAATGAAGCCCCTTAACGAGCGCAAATCGTATCTAAAAGAAAATGGCATATGCTTTATAAGGCTATGAGGCAAACGACCTGGCAAAGTCCTGTAGGGCAACCGTGAAGTGCAGAGAATGCGAGAGTGACAGCCACTTCACAGCACTCCACCCTGGACCAGCCCCATGGATCTTGTCAGAGAATGGAGAGGAGCAAGGAAAAGCACCTCAACATGCAGTGACCTCATCTTATACTGCGGAGTTAGTAAAATCCCAAACTCCTCCTAGAAGATCTGCCTAGTCAAAATCTACCCAGAAGCCCAACCAGACAAAGCAGAAAAGGTGTATGCAATCATTGACGACCAGAGCAACAAGTCCCTGATCAGGTCTGAGTTCTTTGATCTCTTCCACATCAAAGGAGCAGACTCACCTTATACCCTTCGAACCTGCACTGGAGTATTCGAAACATCAGGAAGAATAGCAACAGGTTCATGGCTGAGTCTCTAGACAGAGCGACACAAGTGACACTGGCAAACGCTCATCGAGTGCAACAACATGCCAGACAACAAAGCTGTGATAAAGAACCAAGAGGATGTGCAGTATCACTCTCACCTCAAGTTCATGGCTGACCACATACCATCCTTGGATCCCGATGCCCAAATTATTGTCTTACTAGGATGTGACATTCTCTAAGTTCACAAATTGTGGGAGAGTAAAAAACGGTCCTTACAATGCCACTAACGCACTTATTCCATATTTTGTTGTTACAGCCTGAATTCAAAATGTATTACATAGATTATTTCCCTCACCCATATACACACAATACCCTATAATGACAAAGTGAAAACATGTTTTTAGAAATGTTTGACACTTTATTGAAATTTAAATACCAAAATATCTCATTTACAGTTGAAGTCGGAAGTTTACATACACCTTAGCCAAATACATTTAAACACAATTCCTGACATTTAATCCTAGTAAAAATTCCCTGTCTTAAGTCAGTTATGATCACCACTTTATTTTAAGAATGTGAAATGCCAGAATAATAACAGAGAGAATGATTTATTTCAGCTTTCATATCTTCCATCACATTCCCAGTGGTTCAGAAGTTTACATACACTCAATTAGTATTTGGTAGCATTGCCTTCAAATTGTTTAACTTGGGTCAAACGTTTTGGGTAGCCTTCCACAAGCTTCCCCCAATAAGTTGGGTGGATTTTGGCCCGTTCCTCCTGATAGAGATGGTGTAACTGAGTCAGGTTTGTAGACCTCCTTGCTCGCACACACTTTTTCAGTTCTGCCCACAAATTTTCTACAGGATTGAGGTCAGGGCTTTGTGATGGCCACTCCAATACCTCGACTTTGTTGTCCTTAAGTAATTTTGTCACAGCTTTGGAAGTATGCTTGGGGTCATTGTCCATTTGGAAGACCCATTTGCGACCAAGCTTTAACTTCCTGACTGATGTCTTGAGATGTTGCTTCAATATATCCACATAATTTTACTGCCTCATGATGCCATCTATTTTGTGAAGTGCACCAGTCCCTCCTGCAGCAAAGCACCCACACAATATGATGCTGCCACCCCCGTGCTTCACAGTTGGGATGGTGTTCTTCGGCTTGCAAGCCTCCCCCTTTTTCCTCCAAACATAACAATGGTCATTATGGCCAAACAATTATATTTTTGTTTCCTCAGACCAGAGAACATTTCTACAAAATGTAAGATCTTTGTCCCCATGTGCAGTTGCAAACCGTAGTCTGGCTTTTTTATGGCGGTTTTGGAGCAGTGGCTTCTTCCTTCCTGAGCGGCCTTTCAGGTTATGTCGAGATAGGACTCGTTTTCCTGTGAATATAGATACTTTTGTACCTGTTTCCTCCAGCATCTTCACAAGGTCCTTTGCTGGGATTGATTTGCACTTTTCACACCAAAGTACGTTCATCTCTAGGAGACAGAATGCGTCTCCTTCCTGAGCGGTATGACGGCTGCGTGGTCCCATGGTGTTTATACTGGCACACTATTGTCTTGGCTAATTTCTTTTGATTTTCACATGATGTCAAACAAAGAGGCGCTGAGTTTGAAGGTAGGCCTTGAAATACATCCACGGGTACACCTCCAATTGACTCAAATGATGTCAATTATTCAATCAGAAGCTTCTAAAGCCATGACATCATTTTCTGGAATTTTCCAAGCGGTTTAAGAGGCACAGTCAACTTCTGACCCACTGGAATTGTGATACAGTGAATTATAAGTGAAATAATCTGTCTGTAAACAATTGTTGGAAAAATTACTTGTGTCATGCACAAATTAGATGTCCTAACCGACTTGCCAAAACTATTTTTTGTTAACAAGAAATTTGTGGAGTGGTTGAAAAATGAGTTTTAATGACTCCAACCTAAGTGTATGTAAACTTCCGACTTCAACTTTACATAAGTATTTACACCCCTGAGTCAATGCTTTGTAGAAGCACCTTTGCCATAGATTACAGCTCAGGCTTTCTGGGTAAGCTTTCCACACTTGGAATGTGGCCATTATTATTTTCAAAATTCTACGAGCTCTGTCAAATTGGTTGTTGATCATTGCTAGACAACCATTTTCAGGTCTTGCCATATATTTTCAAGTAAATTTAAGTCAAAACTGTAACTCAACTACTCAGGGACATTCACTGTCTTCTTAGTAAGCAACTCCAGTGTAGATGTGGCCTTGTGTTTTAGGTTACTATCCTGCTGAAAGGTGAATTGATCTCACAGTGTCTGGTGGAAAGCAAATTGAAGCAGGTCTTCCTCTAGGATTTTGCCTATGCTAAGCTCCATTTCGTTTCTTTTTTTATCCTGAAACGATTACAACCATATCCATAACATGATGTTTGACAATATGGAGAATGGTACAAAGTAATGTGTTGTATTGGATTTGCCCCAAACATAACACTTTGTATTCAGGGCAAAAAGTGAAATTGCTTTGCCAATTTTTTTGCAGTACTACTTTAGTGCCTTTTTGCAAACAGGATGCATGTTTTGGAATATTTTTCTGTACAGGCTTCCTTCTTTTCACTCTGTCAGGTTATTATTGAGGAGTAACTACAATGTTGTTGATCCATCCTCCGTTTTCTCCAATCAGAGCCATTCACTAGAGTCGATTGAAGCACCGGTGTGTTAATCTACAGTACCAGTCAAAAGTTTGGACATACCTACTCATTCAAGCGTTTTTCTTTATTTTCACTATTTTCTACATTGTAGAATAATAGTGAAGACATTTGAGATTCTTCAAAGTAGCCACCCTTTGCCTTGATGTCAGCTTTGCACACTCTTGGCATTCTCTCAACCAGCTTCATGAGGAATGCATTTCAGTTAACAGGTGTGCCTTGTTCAAAGTTAATTTGTGGAATTTCTTTCCTTCTTAAAGCATTTGAGCCAATCAGTTGTGTTGTGACAAGGTAGGGGTGGTATACAGAAGATAGCCCTATTTGGTAAAATACCAAATCCTTATTATGGCAAGAAGAGCTCAAATAAGCAAAGAGAAATAACAGTCCATCATTACTTGTTAGGGAGCGGCTGCGGTGTTCGGAGGTTTGGAGAGTCTGGCGTGCCCAAAGTAAAATGCATGTTACTCAGGCCCAGAAACTAGGATATGCACATTAGTAGTATTGGATAGAAAACACTCTGAAGTTTCTAAAACTGTTAAAATAATGTCTGTGAGTATAACAGAAGTGATTTGGCAGGCAAAAACCAGAGAAAAATCCATCCGGAAAATGTGATTCTGTGAAGTGACACTTTTACCATTGACATGCTATAGAAGGGAGGGGGATCCAGCTCCCAGAGTAAATGTCAACAGTCTTTAGACAAGGTTTCAGGATTTATCTTGAATAACCAAGGAGTAAGAGCTGTTCTTCCTGAGGTCTCGTGAAGTGTCCTGTTATGGTTTACTCGCGTGACAGTGAGCGCACTCTTAGATATTTTTATTTTCTATTCAACAGGCTATATTCCGTCTGAAATATTATTGTTTATATTCATATTAGGGTATCTGAGTATTGATTAGAAACGCTGTTTGACTTGTTTCGACGAACTTTACTGGTACTTTTGGGATATTGTTTGTCTGCATGGATGAACGCCTATGAGCAGGTGGATTACTGAACAAAACGCGCCAACCAAACGGAGCTTTATGGATATAAAGAGGGACTTTATCAAACAAAAGGACCATTTATTGTGTAGCTGGCACCCTTGGGATTGCCATCAGATGAAGATCTTCAAAGGTAAGCAATTTATTTTATCGCTATTTCTGAGTTTTGTGACACCCCGTGCTGGTTATGTTATTACGCTAATTGAATATGTGTGCAGGGCGCTGTCCTCAGACAATCAAATGCTATGCTTTCACCGTAAAGCCTTTTTGAAATCTGACAACGCTGTGAAATTACCAAGATTCTAAGCTTTTGAAGAGTGCGCAACACTTGTATTTTCATGAATGTTTAATATTAAAATTTTTGTCATTTGAATCTGGTGCTCTGCATTTTTCCGGATGTTGTCATAGGTGGGGCGACAGCGCCCCACTGCTCCCTAAGAAGTTTTAACTTCTTTGGGAGCAGTGCACGAGGTGACCGTTTTGGAGAGCCTGGCGTGCCCAAAGTAAAATGCCTCCCATTCAGGCCCAGAAAATAGGATATGCACATATTTAGTACCATTGGATAGGAAACACTCTGAATTTTCTAAAAGTGTTAACACTTTGTCTGTGAGTATAACAGAACGGATATGGCAGGCGAAAACCCGAGGAATTTCTGTCCTGGAAAAAGTGGTTTTGACACATTGCCTCATTTAGAACCCCTCCCTTATGAAAATGCCCATATAAGGGCATATGAATGCAGTACCTATTGCTTCCTCTGGATGTCAACAGTCTCGAGAAAGTGTTCTGATTCTTCTTAGATGCTTTTAGAGCATAGATGAAGACGAATAAGGAAGTGGCCACACAGATGTCAATAGAAGAAAACGCGCGTTCACGGCTGGCGCGCTCTTTGTTTTTTTCCTTTCTTATCGCCCAGTTTATATTCCGGTTGAAATATTATACTATTTCTACATAAAAGTGTTCCTAAGGATACATTTAAAATGATGTTTGATTGTTCTTGGACACGTTTATAGGTATAAGTTGAACGAGTTCTCTTCACGTTTCAATGGAGGAGTCAACGCTATATTTTTTCATTATAACGCGCCAACCAAACTGAGATTTATGGATATAATACATTACTTTTTCTAACAAAAGAACCATGGATTGTCTTCGTTGGACACTTGGGAAGCCCTCAGCAGAAGTTCTTCAAAAGGTAATTGATTTGTTTGCGCTGTGAAATGTGTTTTCTGTGAACCGTGAAGGCTTATGAATTTATGGTAATGGGAAAAATATGTGGGGTGCTATCCTCAAACAATCAAATGTGGTGCTTTCGCCATAAAGCCTTTTTGAAATCTGACAACGCTGTGATATTGCCAAGAAGCAGAGCTTTTGATGACTATGAAACACTTGTATATTGATGCATGTTTAATAATTCAACTTTTGGATTTTGAATTTGGCGCCTTGCATTTCACCTTGTAGTGTCGGGAGTAGCGCCCCACCGCTCCCTAAGAAGTTAAGGCATGATCAGTCAATTCTGAAAATTTCAAGAACTTTGACAATTTCTTTAAGTGCAGTCGCAAGAACCATCAAGCGCTATGATGAAACTGGCCACAGAAAAGGAAGACCCAGAGTTACCTCTGCTGCAGAGGATAAATGCATTAGTTAACTGCACCTCAGATTGCAGCCCAAATCAACGCTTCACAGAGTTCAAGTAAGAGACACATCTCAACATCAACTGTTCAGAGGAGACTAGAGCCAGTTTGCGCTGTTCTGTGAAGGGAGTAGTACACAGCGTTGTACGAGATCTTCAGTTTCTTGGCAATTTCTCACATGGAATAGCCTTCATTTATCCGAACAAGAATAGACTGATGAGTTTCAGAAGAAAGTGCTTTGTTTCTGGACATTTTGAGCCTGTAATTGAACCCACAAATGCTGATGCTCCAGATACTCAACTAGTCAGTAGTCATTTACAACATTAACAAAGTCTACACTGTATTTTTTATCAATTTGGTGTTATTTTAATGGACATAAAAATGAGCTTTTCTTAAAAAAAACAAGGACATTTCTATGTGACCCCAAACTTTTGAACGGTAGTGTAGGTATTACAGACTCTGTCAGGGAGAGGTTTAAAATGTCAGTGAAGACACTTGCCAGTTGGCCTGCGCATGCTCGGAGTACACGTCCTGGTAATCCGTCTGGCTCCGTGGCTTTGTGAATGTTGACCTGTTTAAAGGTCTTGCTCACATCGGTTACCAAGAGCGTTATCACACAGTCGTCCGGAACAGCTGGTGCTCTCATGCATGCTTCAGTGTTGCTTGCCTCGAAGCAAGCATAAAAGGCATTTAGCTTGTCTGGTAGGCTAGCGTCATTGAGCAGCTCGCGGCTGGGTTTCCCTTTGTAGTCCGTAATAGTTTTCAAGCCCTGCCACATCCGACGAGCATCAGAGCCGGTGTAGTAGGATTCAATCTTAATGGTTCGTCTGAGGGCGTAGCGGAATTTCTTATAAGCGTCCGGGTTAGTGTCCCATTCCTTGAAAGCGGCAGCTCTAGCCTTTAGCTCTATGCGGATGTTGCCTGTAATCCATGGCTTCTGGTTGGGATATGTATGTACGGTTACTGTGGGGACGACGTCCTCGATGCACTTATTGATGAAGCCAGTGACTGAGGTGGTATAGTCCTCATTGCCATTGAATGAATCCCGGAACATATTCCAGTCTGTGCTAGCAAAAGAGTCCTGTAGTTTAGGATCTGCTTCATCTGACCACCTGTGCTTCCTGCTTTAATGTTTGCTTGTAAGCAGGAATCTGCAGGATATAATTATGGACAGATTTGCCAAATGGAGGGCGAAGGAGAGCTTTGTACACATCTCTGTGTGTGGAGTAAAGGTGGTCTAGAGTTTTTTTTCCTCTGGTTGCACATTTAACATGCTGATAGAAATTAGGTAAAGCTTATTTAATTTCCCCTGCATTAATGTTCCCAGCAACTAGGAGCGCCCCTCTGGATGAGCGTTTTCCTGTTTGCTTATGGCAGTATACAATTCATTGAGTGCGGTTTTAGTGCCAGCAACAGAGGTATGTAGACAGCTACGAAAAATATAGATGAAAACTCTCTAGGTAGATAGTGTGGTCTACAGCTTATCATGAGATACTCTACCTCAGGCGAGCAAAACCTCAAGACTTCCTTAGATATCGTGCACCAGCTGTTGTTTACATAAATGCATAGGCCCCCGCCCCGTGTCTTACCAGAGGCTGCTATTCTATCCTGCCGATAGAGTGTATGCTGTATGTTATTAATGTCGTCGTTCAGCCACGACTCTGTGAAACATAAGATACTACAGTTTTTAATGTCCCATTGATAGGATAAACGTGCTTTCAGTTGGTCCCATTTAGAGATTGAACGTTAGCTAGCAGGACGGAGGGCAAGGGCATATTAGCCACTCGTCACCTGACCCTCACAAGGCACCCTGATCTCTTTCCGCAGAATCTCTGTTTCCTTCTCCAGCGAATAACATGGATCTGGGCCTGATCGGGTGTCTGTATTATATCTCTCCCATCTGACTCATTGAAGAAGAACTCTTTGTCCAGTTTGAGGTGAGCAATCACAGTCCAGAAGCTCTTTTCGGTCATAATAGACGGTAGCAGCAACATTATGTACAAAACAAGTTACGAACAACATGAAAAAACTAACAAAACAGCATGGTTGGTGAGCATGAGCCGATAAGATGGCAGCCTTTCCCTACGGCACCATCATGGGGAGCAATACCTGTTGTTGACAAATATACACATTCCCCTGCCCCTCATCCTACCAGACGTAGCTTCTCTGTCCTGCTGATGCATGGAAAATCCCGCCAGCTCTATATTATCCGTGTCGTTGTTCAGCCACGACTCGTGAAACATAAGATATTACAGTATTTAATGTCCTTTTGGTAGGATAGTCTTGATCGTATGTCATCCATTTAGTTTTTCCAATGATTGCACGTTGGCCAATAGAACGGATGGTAGTGGAGATTTACTCACTCGCCTACGAATTCTCAGAAGGCAGCCTAACCTCCGCCCCCTTTTTCTATGTCTTTTCTTCACGCAAATGACAGGGATTTGGGCCCATTCCCGAGAAAGCAGTATATCCTTCACGTCGGACGAGTTAAAGAAAAATTATTAGTCCAGTTCGAGGTGAGTAATCATCCAGAAGTTATTTTCGGTCATAGGACACGGTAGCAGCAACATCATGTACAAAATAAGTAAAAAAATAAGTTACAAACAACGCGAAAAAACGAACAAAATAGAACAGTTGGTTAGGAGCCCGTAAAACGGCAGCCATCCCCTCCGGCGCCATTCTCTCAAAGACTGTGTGCTAGATCTGTGGTGACAAGCCTTTGAACTATGAGTCAGCTAAAGCATTTACTGTACATACAGTGTGTTCAGACACCAACTAAAGTCTATGCACAAATACAGTGGGGAAAAAAAGTATTTAGTCAGCCACCAATTGTGCAAGTTCTCTCACTTAAAAAGATGAGAGAGGCCTGTAATTTTCATCATAGGTACACTTCAACTATGACAGACAAAATGAGGGAAAAAAATCCAGAAAATCACATTGTAGGATTTTTAATGAATTTATTTGCAAATTATGGTGGAAAATAAGTATTTGGTCAATAACAAAAGTTTATCTCAATACTTTGTTATATACCCTTTGTTGGCAATGACAGAGGTCAAACGTTTTCTGTAAGTCTTCACAAGGTTTTCACACACTGTTGCTGGTATTTTGGCCCATTACTCCATGCAGATCTCCTCTAGAGCAGTGATGTTTTGGGGCTGTCGCTGGGCAACACGGACTTTCAACTCCCTCTAAAGATTTTCTATGGGGTTGAGATCTGGAGACTGGCTAGGCCACTCCAGGACCTTGAAATGCTTCTTACGAAGCCACTCCTTCGTTTCACGGGCAGTGTGTTTGGGATTATTGTCATGCTGAAAGACCCAGCCACGTTTCATCTTCAATGCACTTGCTGATGGAAGGAGGTTTTCACTCAAAATCTCACGATACATGGCCCCATTCATTCTTTCCTTTACACAGATCAGTCGTCCTGGTCCCTTTGCAGAAAAACAGCCCCAAAGCATGATGTTTCCACCCCCATGCTTCACAGTAGGTATGGTGTTCTTTGTCCTCCAAACACGACGAGTTGAGTTTTTACCAAAANTGACCAAATACTTATTTTCCACCATAATTTGCAAATAAATTCATTAAAAATCCTACAATGTGATTTTCTGGATTTTTTTTCTTCATTTTGTCTGTCATAGTTGAAGTGTACCTATGATGAAAATTACAGGCCTCTCTCATCTTTTTAAGTGAGAGAACTTGCACAATTGGTGGCTGACTAAATACTTTTTTTCCCCACTGTACATCTCATGCACACGTGCACACACACTCTCACCCGTCACCTCTCTCTCAAAACACAGCAGGAGAGCGAGAGACTGACAGAGGGAGAGTGAAGGACAAAGACAATGAAAAAGAAGGGGGAAAGGGAAGGAAGAGAAAAGGGATGAGAAAACGGAGATGGGGGGTGAGGAAAAGCAAATGACAGTAAACATTCATGTGGTTCTGCCTACATTTTGAAACTGTGATGCTCCAGGAAATCCCAGAATCCTTCAGTCAGACTGGCAGCACACAACAATAACATTGGGGCTATGTACCAATACTACGAAGAGGCTTTTCTTCCTATATCCTAAACCATTTCCTAGAGGTCCTATTCCCTTCCTTCCCTATGTCCTATTCCCTTCATTTTCTAAGTCTTTAAACCCTCCCCTTCTTTTCCAATGTTTACAGACAGATTATTTCACTTATAATTCACTGTATTACAATTCCAGTGGGTCAGAAGTTTACATACACTAAGTTGACTGTGCCTTTAACCTCTCAGGGATCATTGGGGCGCTAGCGCCCCACTCCCGACACTACCAGGTGAAATGCAAGGCGCCAAATTCAAAATCCAAAAGTTGAATTATTAAACATCCACCAATATACAAGTGTTCCATACTCATCAAAAGCTCTGTTTCTTGGCAATATCACAGCGTTGTCAGATTTCAAAAAGGCTTTACGGCGAAGGCACAACATTTGATTGTTTGAGGGTAGCACCTCACATATTTTTCCCATAGCCATGAATTCATTAGCCATCACGGCACACACATAACACATTTCACAGCGAAAACAAATCAATTACCTGTTGAAGAACTTCTGCTGAGGTCTTCCTAAGTGTCCAACGAAGACAATCCATGGTTCTTTTGTTAGAAAAAGTCATGTATTTTATCCATAAATCTCCATTTGGTTCGCGCGTTATAATCAGAAACTACAGCATCCACTACTCCATTGAAACGTGACGAGAACTCGTTCAACTTATACCTATAAACTTGTCCAAGAACAATCAAACATCATTTNAATCAACCGGAATATAAACTGAGCTCTAAAGATGGAAAAAAACACAGTGCACGCTTGCCGAGAGCGCGCTCCACTCCTATAGACTTCCAAAGAGACACTTCCTGATTTCCTCTTCTTCTCTGCTCTAATTCATCTGAACAGAATCAAATCACTTTCTCGAGACTGTTGACATCCAGAGGAAGCGATAGGTACTGCATTCATATGCCCTTTTATGGGCATTTTCATGAGGGAGGGGTTCCAAATGAGGCACTCTGTGAAAACCACTTTTTCCAGGACAGAAATTCCTCGGGGTTTCACCTGCCATATCCGTTCTGTTATACTCACAGACAAATGGTTAACAGTTTTACAAAATTCAGAGTGTTTCCTATCCAATGGTACCAAATATGTGCATATCCTATTTTCTGGGCCTGAATGGGAGGCATTTTACTTTGGGCACGCCAGGCTCTCCAAAACGGTCAAGTTGTGCACTGATCCCCTATTAAACAACTTGGAAAATTCCAGACAATTATGTCATGGCTTCAGAAGCTTCTGATTGAGTCAATTGTGGGTGTACCTGTGGATGTATTTAAAGGCCTACCTTCAAACTCAGTGCCTCTTTGCTTGACATCATGGGAAAATCAAAAGAAATCAACCAAGACCTCAGAAAAAAAATTGTAGACCTTATCTTTCTTTTAAGTAGGGTGATTGTAGCCAAACATGGTGATTGGGTAAGTTACATTTTCTCTAGAGCTGCTGTGAGCATAAGTAACATAGACTTTAGCAATTTGGGATAAAAGTTTATGTAGAATTCCACCCGGAATCCATCATTACCAGGTGATTTACCATTTTGTAAACTTAATGGCCTCCACCAGCTCACCTAGGGAAATGTTTCTATCCATATACATTTTCTCCGGTTCATTTATAATTGGTAAATGTACCTTATTTAGGAAATATCATTCTTTGAACTTTTGTTTTCAGGTTCATACAGTTTGTGATAAAATGTTTTAAAGACTGAGTTAATTTCAGAAGAATCTATTATTTTGCTACCATCTGGGGTTTTAATGCAAATCTGCCATTTTTAACCCGTGTACTGGTTGTGAGTGTAAAGGGCTACTGCTTAAAATACAGGATAAAATCTTGTTATGTCACATGATCGCGCAAAACACAGGGCCCTCCCGATGTCTTATTGCCCTTTCCTTCATTTCCCTTGACCTTTCTGATGTAGAAGGACATATACTGAGTGGATAGGTGGAGGCAATATGGCAGCAATTCCCTCTTTCTATGCAATATGTTTATTAACTATCCCGTTTTTTTTCAGGTATCAACATAATTGCCCACGTATAACTCCAAAGGTGGGTTGTGAGTGAGAATAATAGTAGATAAAAAGGGAGAAAGGACAGAAACAGATCAAGTGAGAAAAAGAGCAACAGAGATAGAGAGATAGGGGGTGGGGGATCCAGAGAGCAGGGTTTGTGCTAACACTAACACCACAGAGCAATTATAATTCCTATCACACACAGGTCCTTTACTGGAGAGGAGAGGAAGAGAAGAGAGAAACCTTATGCATCAACATACGTGTGCATTTGTACATAAAAACACAAACACTCACCGTCCTCTTTGCACTCCTCAGGTGGTTTGGCCTTCTTTGCCAGCCGAGGATCCAGCCATGACGTGGTTTTGGTGTTGTGACTGGAGAGGAGAGAAAGAAAGAGACTTTAAACTTTTTGTCTTACTTTAATGAGCCATCCTAATTTCACTAATCCCCCCCCCCCCCCCCCCCCCTAAAAATGCATCACATGCCACCACAACCTCCACACAATCATATTTCACAGTACACAACATCCCAGTACAGTACACCCTCCAGCACCACATTACAACCGTACATCCAACCCTATTGGGAATTTTCCTGTACATGTGTGCACATTATACATCCTAGAGTAGTAAGCCGAATAAGTGCACTCTATATGTGTCTAGGTCATTAGGCTAAGGGAAGCCATAACCTAGTTCCATGAGGTTCATTGGAAGTGCACTCTATATGTGTGTCTAGATGATTAGGCTAAGGGAAGCCATTCCCTAGTCCTGTGAGGTTAATTGGAAGTGCATTCTATATGTGTGTCTAGGTCATTAGGCTAAGGGAAGCCATTCCCTAGTCCTGTGAGATTCATTGGAAGTGCACTCTATATGTGTGTCTAGGTCATTAGGCTAAGGGAAGCCATTACCTAGTCCTGTGAGGTTTATTAGGAGCATAGGTTTGTATTACTTAAACACCATCAGACATGCACCTGCATTAGGCATGTCTGTTCATTTTTGTATCATTGCTATAGTTACGCCACCAATAGAATCTATGCCCTAATGTCTGTACCAATAAGAAAATGGAAACCAAGCTAAAATAAGTGCAAGGCAAAAAGATAAGGGTGGCTAAATGCCAAAGAGGATGAATCATTAACATAAAGAGGAGGTACTATGTGTGTGATGTAAGGATGAAAACGGTATAAAAGGTGTGTGCCGAGGCTGGAAAGTCAGTTGGTCCATGGGCCAGCTCGGCTTGTTACTTTGTAATAAAGTCTATTTGAATTCACAAGTTCCGGTATCTGAGAAATATGATTGAGCGACTATTTCCACGACATAAATGGTGAGCTTGCCAGGAGTGGCTACAAAGGACCAGTAAATGGTTGAAAACTCTGACTGCAGACGGGTCTTTCTGGATGAATAACACAAACAGGTGGCCACCTAAAAGAGAGGTAAGCCAAGTCTTACTTATAGTTAAAGTTTGTGTGGTTCGTTTCGGGAGCCTGCCTCAGCAATAGAAACACCAAGTAGGTCTCTCCAAATTTTACGAAGTAAAGGATATTAGGAGCTTTTGAATTCAATAAATGCATGCAAAATCATTTTAAAAAATAAGAAAAAAAAGAAAAAGCTTTAAGGGTTGCAACAGTGAAAGTATAATAGAAATATTAGTGTGACCACTGCGGATTGGGAGTTGAGTGGGGTTATTCACCTGTCTTGTTCGGGTGGTTCATCTGGCCAGTCTGTTTGAGTTAGGATTGTTTGATTCAGTTTGGCCGGACTTGTTTGTTTAGGCCTGTTTGAGTTTGCACAAACACAACCCATTCATCTCATTCAATCAGTCCGAGTCAGGTGGGTCATTCAATTCATCCAGCTCGCTCAGTCAATCATCAGGGGTGGTTGTTCAATCTCGTTCAGATCATGTCTGCCCTGTTGACTGTTCTGTTCGATCCAGTTTGGAGTGGCAACTGTCCAGCTGCATGGTCGAATAGAATTAGACAAAAAGACCTGTGGTTACAGCGTATTGTGTCGAGGAAGTGAATCAATAAGGGACTGCTCAGACAGGCAAAAATACCTGTGGTTACCGTCAATTGTGCCGAGGAAGTGAATCAAAGAGGGACTGCTTAGACAAGTAAAACCCTGTATAAAACCGCTTTTTTCTGTGTTGAGGAAGTGTATCAGAGAATAGTTGAATTTGCAGGTCGCTTAGGAAAGCGTAAGAGTTGAGTGAAAGTTCTCTGCTGTTGGTGGGGAAGGGGTTGAGCACTTCTCCCGGACCGTTGCTTAAGTGTGACCTGGTAGGGAGGACGCACCCAGTCCCGCACTAAAGGAGGGGAGTGTGAATGGTACATGAATAACCATTGAAGTAATATAATACTAGAAGTTTGAACAGTCAGGATAAATAAAAAATAAAAAAGAACATTATAAAATAAAATGGTAATAAATGTCAAGACTACATCAGCGATTGCCTGTAAGGCCATTAAAAATTGCATACTGTGCTGCAAGGTAGAAAAATATACAGTACAGAGAAACATAGAAGTAATAACATTTGAAGTAAGCATATACTTGGAAAGAGAGAACAATTATAAAAACCTAGAGACAGGGGTAATAACCAATAGACCAAGTGCAATGATCAGAGAAAGAAAAATAATGTGGATATCAATAGGAGGGAATAGTGTGTGGTCAAGCCATCCAGGGCTTAACAGACTGTTAGGAAGATTTTGCCCTGGACCAGTAGGGAGAAGAAGAACAAGAGAAAGAGACTGGTTGTAATAAAGTGAATAGCACAATAAAATGAAACTAGGGAGCAAAGAATAAATACGAATATCACAGGAAGCTAAAGGAATAAACAGACAAATAAACCCGGAAACAAGAATATCAGTAGCGTTAGAACAGGAAGATAATAAATGAAAGATTATGTGGAAATAGGAAGACAAGTCTGAATAATTTTGGTAATATGGGTTATCAATAATAGTGATATTTGAGGCGCAATACTGGAATAAGACATTAAGTCATTCGTATTCTCCAGTAATACATTTGCAGATGCTATAGTATAGGTTCTAATACAAGGTATTAGGTGCCGTGACCAATTAATTATTATACGGGGAAGTGGGTAGAGCTACCTTGGAGAATAGTTAATAGAAGGTGTGTATTATAGAAGGGATAGGTTTGGGAATAATAACTATTGAAATGTCAACAAACAGCCCTGTTTCTCCCTGTAATATGGAGCAAGAGGATTTTAATAAAGCCATGGAGTCACTGAAAGAAGCACACAAGCATTCTACCAATTCGTCTCGAATATGGGGAATTAATAGAGGTATTTAGCTACAAAAAGACTGGGTACGGGAGTGCCTTGATAGAATTTGCACTTCTACTTTGATGGCAGGTTTGAACCCTGTGTTCAAAACGGTAATTAGGGGTTAGTGGATGAAATAGAGCAGGATGTTTTGAGAGTGGAATATAATATAACTTCGCAGACATGCGAGGGGTTAATAGGGCCACAGGGACAACCTATAGTTTCAATGGCCAAGGTAAACCAAAGAAACGTAGCGGAAAAACATCAAAGCGTAGGGAGACAGTCCTGTTTTAGGTGTCGGGCTATTGGTCATTGGAAAAGGGAGTTTAGAGTGTGAATGGAACCTGCTGCATTCAAAGGAAATGCCGCTATACATGCGTTTGCATCTTTTTCAAATGAGCAACAACAAATCATTTTGAGAGCAGCAGGAGAGAAAATATCACATATCGGTGTATAGCCTCGGTTCGATCGATAGTGGTTCATAGAGGTTAGTTTCTATGTGAAGGAAGACGTATGAGATTACGTCTTACTCAAATTTTAGTTGAATATGCGTTAGTTATGTTTATACTGTGGGATTTATTTTGGATGGGGTCTATTCAATTCAGTTTAAATTGCGTATGCAGAAGGATGGAAATGTTTGGAAGGATTTGAAATGGTTTCTGAAGGACAGGGAAAGAAAAGGGAGAGGAAATATTTAATGGTGTCGAATGCCTTGTATCCTGACTTTCTGATTAGGCCTGATCAATCTCACTAGAAATGATAGAAACAGGTGGGATTTAATTATAAAATGAATGAGAAACACCAGTTTCTAATCTATTGAACCATTGCTTCATGAGATAAGTTGATTGGTTATTGGTTATGTTTTTGAATCACGTTATGAATTATATGTTAGAGGGGAAAATTCCAGTTTCCTGGGGTCCTGGTCTTTGGGTAAATATACAAATGTACTTGTTCAGTCTGCATAAAGAAAGGAAAATATATGTTAATAAGGGATGACAGTTACTCCAAATAGATTGTGATATACAGTTGAAGTCGGAAGTTTACATACACTTAGGTTGGAGTCATTAAAACTTGGTTTCAACCACTCCACAAATGTCTTGTTAACAAACTATAGTTTTGGAAAGTCAGTTAGGACATCTATTTAGTGCATGACACAATACATTTTTCCAACAATTGTTTACAGACAGATTATTTAACTTATAATTCACTGTACCACAATTCCAGTGGGTCAGAAGTTTACATACACTAAGTTGCAAATCGAAGATGGCATAGCAGTCAGACGTATTTTGTCCTCGTCTTATCGTGTCCCGTGTATGTATCTTTTTGTCTTTTTTCTTTGCATATATTTTTCTTACCTTAACCTCAACATACTCTCCTGCAATCCGCCTCACCCAATGTGGTATGGATCTAATATTTTCTTTACTTTAAACCGGAACCCCCAACAGAAGCTAGCCGGCTAACTAGCTACTAGTCAGCAAGCCACTGCTAGCGGTCATCAGCTACCATTAGCCCGGACAACTCTTGCCAGTCTGCACAGCGCGACTCAAACCAGAGAAATTCAGATGTATTTTTCTCCATATCTCCGGATTCCTAGCGCAAGCTCTGAACCCTTTCACCTGGATCATCGCAGCTAGTTAGCTGCTACCCGAGGGGCCACTCCTGGCTAACGTCTCTGTCCTGAAGCAAGAACCAATTAGCCTGGAGCGAGCCTTGGCTAGGCCCATCTCCCAGCAACAAAGCATCCTTCACTCATGCTGCCAAACATACCCTCGTAAAACTGACTATCCTACCGATCCTTGACTTCGGCAATGTCATTTAGAAAATAGCCTCCAACACTCTACTCAGCAAATTGGATGCAGTCTATCACAGTGCCATCCATTTCGTCGCCAAACCCACTGGCTCCAGGTCATCTATAATTCTTTGCTAGGTAAAGCCCCGCCTTATCTCAGCTCACTGGTCACCATAGCAGCACCCACCCGTAGCATGCGCTCCAGCAGGTAAATTTCACTGGTCACCCCCAAAGCCAATTCCTCGTCCGGCCGCCTTTCTTTCCAGTTCTCTGCTGCCAATGACTGGAATGAACTGCAAAAATCACTGAAGCTGGAGACTCATATCTCCCTCAATAGCTGTCAGCTGTCAAAGCAGCTCACAGATCACTGCACCTGTATATAGCCCATCTGTAAATAGCCCATCCAACTACCTCATCCCCATACTGTTATTTATTTTGCTCCTTTGCACCCCATTATCTCTACTCGCACACTCATCTGCTGCACATCTGTCACTCCAGTGTTTAATTGCTATTTTGTAATTATTTTGCCACTATGGCCTATTTATTGCCTTACCTCCCTTATCCTACCTCATTTGCACACACTGTATATATACTTTTTCTATTGTATTATTGACTGTATGTTTGTTATTCCATGTGTAACTCTGTGTTGTTTGTGTTGCACTGCTTTGCTTTATCTTGGCCAGGTTGCAGTTGTAAATGAGAACTTGTTCTCAACTAGCCTACCTGGTTAAATAAAGGTGAAATAAAAAAGTTGACTGCCTTTTAAACAGCTTGGAAAATTCCAGAAAATGATGTCATAGCTTTAGAAGCTTCTGACAGGCTATTTAACACAATTTGAGTCAATTGGATGTGTACCTGTGGATGTATTTCAAAGCCTACCTTCAAACTCAGTGCCTCTTTGCTTGACATCATGGGAGAATCAAAAGAAATCGGCAAAGACCTCAGACAAAAAAATTGTAGACCTCCACAAGTCTGGTTCATCCTTGGGAACAATTTCCAAACGCCTGAAGGTACCATGTTCATCTGTACATCTGTGTGAAAAGTGCAAATCAATCCCAGAACAACAGCAAAGGACCTTGTGAAGATGCTGGAGGAAACGGGTACAAAAGTATCTATATCCACAGGAAAACAAGTCCTATATCGACATAACCTGAAAGGCCGCTCAGCAAGGTAGAAGCCACTGATCCAAAACCGCCATGAAAAAGCCAGACTACGGTTTGTAACTGCACATGGGGACAGAGATCGTACTTTTTGGAGAAATGTCCTCTGGTCTGATGAAACAAAAATAAAACAGTTTGGCCATAATGACCATTGTTATGTTTGGAGGAAAAAGGGGGAGGCTTGCGAGCCGAAGAACACTATCCCAACCGTGAAGCACGGGGGTGGCAGCATCATGTTGTATGGGTGCTTTGCTGTAGGAGGGAGTGGTGCACTTCACAAAATAGATGGCATCATGAGGCAGAAAAATTATGTGGATTTATTGAAGCAATATTTCAAGACCAGTCAGGAAGTTAAAGCTTGGGTCTTCCAAATGGACAATGACCCCAAGCATATTTCCAAAGTTGTGGCAAAATGGCTTAGGAACAACAAAGTCAAGGTATTGGAGTGGCCATCACAAAGCTCTGACCTCAATCCCATAACATTTGTGGCCAGAACTGAAAAAGCGTGTATCGAGCAAGGAGGCCTGCAAACCTGACTCAGTTACACCAGCTCTGTCAGGAGGAATGGGCCAAAATTCACCCAACTTATTGTGGGAAGCTTGTGGAATTCTACCCAAAACGTTTGACCCAAGTTAAACAATTTAAAGGCAATGCTATCAAATACTAATTGAGTGTATGTAAACTTCTGACCCACTGGGAATGTGATGAAAGAAATAAAATCTGAAATAAATAATTCTCTCTACTATTATTCTGGCATTTCTCATTCTTAAAATAAAGTGGTGATCCTAACTGAACTAAGACATGGAATTTTTACTAGGATTAAATGTCAGGAATTGTGAAAAACTGAGTTTAAATGTATTTGGCTAAGGTGTATGTAAACTTCCGACTTCAACTGTACCTGCTGTTCTGCGAGAGTCAACATGTTTAGCAGATTCCGCTTGGTACCCAGATGAGAGCACACGAAAACCACTTGCAAACTTACCAAAATGAATCAACTCCTTGAGATCTGTTCGTCCATATTAAACTGAGGCATATTAGATACCACTATTGTCAAAAAAGGTGAAATCGGCACCAACACAACCCTAACAAAAATCACAACCACCGCCTTGTTCATTCTGGATGCAGTGTGTACAGTATGTTCTGCTCCCACCTGTTTGCCGACCATGAGCAACATTTCCTCCACTTTGACACCATTCTCCAGAATACACCTGAAGCCATTCCAAAGCAGAGCCAAAAGTAAAGAAAAAGGAATAGTAACCCTCCTCACGACCCACCACACCCTCACACAACCAACTACCGCAAGAGAGAGGGAGGGAGAGAGAGCAAGAGATAGAGGGGAGACTGGGAGAGATGAGAAAGGAGAGGAGAGAGGGAGGAGGAGGAGAAAGATAGAGGCAAGAAAGAGAGACCGGGCAAGACGAGGGAGAGATCAGATCATGTGCGCCTGTGTTATTGATTGGCAATACTGACATAAATCAAATTACAACCCAAAGGTCGTGGGTTCAACCCTGCAACCACCTTTCCTACTTTCACTACCTATCCTGCATACCGCTGTTTCTGTAGTGTCTGAATATTCAACAAAAATACGAAAGGAGGGTGAAATTCATATCTATCATTTAAAAAAATAAGTAAGATTTAACTCCCATCCCCTGTGTATGTGGAGTGGGGGTGGGCAGGAGGGGAATTGTCTGTGAGTGAGAGGAGGGTGAGCTATTTAAGGCCAAAAATGCCCTCCGCTCATTAGAAAGACAGAGACAAAAACACACACTTACTCTATGAAGTAGACCTCTTCTTTCTCGGTGTAGGCCATCTCCCAGTTGTCAGGTAGGGGTCCCAGTTCCTCCTCATCTCCTTTGGGGAGTTTGGGGGGCGATTTGGGGGGTTCCCGCTCGGGGGACTCCTCTCCCTCTGTGGGGGGCTCAGTGAAGGGAGGGGGCAGGGTGAGGACATCCATCATAGAAACCTCCTCAGACACGTCCGTGCTCTTGTCCTCATGCTCGCTTGACTCTGTAGAGAAGATAGAGAGAATCAAATGCAGAGAGCTGTTTTAAAGCTCAGCACTTTATATAGTATGGTCTTCTGTCATCCATCTCACAGGGATTTTTCTGCCATTGAAATCCTTGTGCGGGCCACCTAAGCTTTCTTTGGGGTCCCATAAGTCCAAACAGTAGAAAATATTAATATTAATATTATAATAATAAATATACTATATACTGTGACCCGTTTCAAGAAACATACGCGTATGTCACACGTCACTACTTCACAGGAGAGGCACAATTGTCTTTTATTAGTAGTTTTTTTTATTCGGTGGGCCTCCCGAGTGGCGCAGCGGTCTATAGAGGCATCACTATAGACCCGGGTTCAATCCCAGGCTGTGTCACAACCAGCCGTTACCGGGAGTCCCATAGGGCGGCGCACAATTGTCCCAGCGTTGTCCAGGTTAGGGGAGTGTTTGGCCGGGGGAGCTTTACTTGGCTCATTGAGCTCTAGCAACTCCTTGTGCCGGGCCGGGTGTCGCAGGCTGACTTCGGTCGTCAGTTGAAAGGTGTTTAGTCCGACTCATTGGTGCAGCGGGCTTCCTGGTTAAGTTGGTGGTTGTTAAGAAGCACGGTTTGGCGGGTCATGTTTCGGAGGACGCAGGACTTGACCTTCGCCTCCGCATCTCCCAAGCTATTATACGTTTCTAATTTTGTCAGAAAGTAATTTTAATTGTGAGTTAAAGCGTACTGTTATGTGTATGATCTGTGTAGGAGCTCTAGAAAGAGGGCAGAGTTCCTGAGTTGGATTTCCAAGTTTATCAACTTTCAAAGCAGAATTACTTTCCCATTGTTCCTCAACTGCAGTAAAAAAACACAATTTCAAGTATTGCTACATAGGACTGAATCCAGGTGGTGGGTCACAAATATATATATATATATATATACCTAACAAAAATATAAATGCAACATGTAAAGAGTTGGTCCAATGAGCTGAAATAAAAGATCCAGGAAATTTTCCAGATGCACAAAAAGCTTATTTCTCAAATGTTTTGCACAAATGTGTTTACATCCCTGTTAGTGAGCATTTCTCTTTTGCCAAGATAATCCACCCACCTGACAGGTATGGCATATCAAGAAGCTGATTAAACAGCACAATGCAGGTGCACATTGTGCTGGAGACAATAAAAAGCCACTCTAAAATGTGCAGTTTTGTCACAACACAATACCACAGATGTATCAAGTTTTGAGGGAGCGTGCAATTGGCATGCAGACTGCAGGAATGTCCACCAAAGCTCTTGTCAGAGAATTGACTGTTAGAGAAATCTTTTTATAGAATTTGGCAGTACGCCCACCTGGCCTCAGAACCGCAGACCATGGGTAACCATGCAAGCCCAGGACCTCCACATCCAGCTTCTTCACCTGCGGGATCATCTGAAACCAGCCACCTGGACAGCTGATGAAACCTTGGGTTTTCACAACCAAAGAATTTCTGCACAAACTGTCAAAAACCATCTCAGGGAAGCTCATCAGTGTGCTCGTCGTCCTCACCTCACTTGACTGCAGGCGTCGTAACCAACTTCAGTGTGCAAATGTTCACCTTCGATGACCACAGTTGAAACTGGAGAAGTGTGTGCTTCGCGGATTAATCCCGGTTTCAACTGTACCGGGCAGTTGGCAGACAGAAATAACCTGGAAATAATACTTAAAAAATGTAAAACTCTTTGTAAAATCGATGGCAATAGATGGTTCTTCATTGCCTTCCCTGGATAAAAAATTGTGCACTGTTTACTTGGACAGGCTTTTGGTTGATGGAATTCTGATCCTTTGGATTCAGATGCCGAGCCGCCCAGTGAGATCTGGATAAAGCATAAAGGACGGTATACATTTCCTTTCTTATGTTTCCCACTCCCCAAGTGGTAAATGACTGACATCTACACTGATTGAAGTAGATGTAACAAGTGACATCAATAAGGAATCATAGCTTAAAACTGTATTCACCTGGTCAGACTATTGCATGGAAAGAGCATGTGTATATATAAAAATTGGGATGGAATAACAGTTTCAGTTTAAACTTAAATGACTAAAACCAGATAAAATATGTAGAAAAGATAATGGACCTATATACACTCACCGGACAGTTAGGTACACCACCTCGTTCACGAAAATGTATTGCTCCTACAAACAGTAATGTGGCTGTGGCCTCCTATATAAAGCAGGCAGACAGGCATGGAGGCATTCAATTACTGTTCAATTGAATGGGCAAAACGAGTGACCTAAGCGACTTTGAGGGTGGCATGATCGTCAGTGTCAGGCGCGCCAGATCCAGCATCTCAAACAGCCGACCTCTTCGGCTAATCACATACGACATTGTCTAGGGTTTACAGAGAATGGTGCAACAAACAAAAAACATCCAGTCAGCAGCAGTCCTGTGGGTGAAAACAGCTTGTTGATGACAGAGGTCGAAGAAGATTGGGAAGAATCGCACAAGCTAACAAGTTGGCCACAAACAGACAAAAACCGGCCTAGTACAACAGTGGTGTGCAGAACGGCATCTCGGCACGCACAACTCATCGATCCTTGTCACGAATGGGCTATTGCAGCAGATGACCACACCAGGTTCCACTCCTATCAGCTAAAAACAAGTGACTCCAGTGGGCACGCGATCACCAACACTTGACAATTGAGGAGTGGAAAAATATTGCCTGGTCTGACGAATCCCAGTTCCTGTTTTGTCATTCTTATGGCAGATTTAGGATTTGTCATAAGTAGCAGGTGTCCATGGACCCATCCTGCCTGGTGTAAACTGTACAGGCAGTTGGCGGTACCGCCGTCCAATATGCAGTAACTGCGTGATGCCATCGCATCAGCATGGACTAACATCCCTGTGAAACATTTCCGACTTGTAGAATCCATGCCCCGGGGGTTCGACACGGTAATAGATGTGTGTACCTAATAAACTGGCCAGTGAGTGTATTTAAAAAAAATAATAATATATATAGATATATATATATAATCTTTGACAACTAACAATCACCAAAATAAAAGATTGACATTATGTTATTATGTTTGAGCAAAAGAACACAGCATTAGCCATGGCAAAATTGAGAATTGCAGCCAACTAGCTTTGAAAGTGCAACATTTTGTCTCAGCTCCATGACAGAATATGTAGAATTGCAGGATATTAGCTTTAAAACTGCAAACATTTCAGCTCCATGGAGAAACGTGCATAATTTCAAGACAATGGCAAAACAAAATGCACATTTCTATACACCACCAATATGGGGTCCTCTAGAATGTTATATAAAATTTAGCCACGTAGATGGGCCAACTGCGCTCACTGCACGCCCTCAACCACCTAAACCCATTTTTAATCCAGAAAAACCCCTGCCTAAATCTGGATAGTCACATCGGTCGGATTCTGACTTGAGATCTGCTGACTCCAGAAGTCTGCCATTGACATTGGTGGCGTTCCTGCCTGAGTACATTGCAGACATTACATCAAATATTTAGCAGATGTTATCGCGGGTGTAGCGAAATGCTTATGTTCCTTGCTCCAACAGTGCAGTAATACCTGACAATACAAAACAATACACGCAAATGCCAAAAATACAAATAAAGGACATATTCGGACGAGCAATGTCAGAGTTGGGAATATAAACACACTACCGTTCGAAAGTTTGGGGTCACTTAGGAATTTCCTTTTTAGCACATTTTTTGTCCATTTAAAATCACATCAAATTGATCAGAAATACAGTGTAGACATTGTTAATGTTGTAAATGACTATTGTAGCTGAAACGGCAGATTTTAAATGGAATATCTACATAGGTGTACAGAGGCCCATTATCAGCAACCATCACTCCTGTGTTCCAATGGCATGTTGTGTTTTATCATTTTAAAAGGCTAATTGATCATTAGAAAACCCTTTTGCAATTATGTTAGCACAGCTGAAAACTGTTGTTCTGATTAAAGAAGCAATAAAACTGGCCTTCTTTAGACTAATTGAGTATCTGGAGTATCAGCATTTGTGGGTTCGATTACAGGTTCAAACTGTCCAGAAACAAAGAACTTTCTTCTGAAACTCATCAGTCTATTCTTGTTCTAAGAAATTAAGGCTATTACATGCGAGAAATTGCCAAGAAACTGAAGATCTCGTATAACGCTGTGTACTACTCCCTTCACAGAACAGCGCAAACTGGCTCTTACCAGAATAGAAAGAGTAGTTGGAGGCCCCGGTGCACAACTGAGCAAGAGGACAAGCACATTAGTGTCTAGTTTGAGAAACAGACACCTCACAAGTCCTCAACTGGCAGCTTCATTAAATGGTACCCGCAAAATACCAGTCTCAACATCAACAGTGAAGAGGTGACTCCGGGATGCTGGCCTTCTAGGCAGAGGTGCAAAGAAAAAGCCATATCTCAGACTGGCCAATAAAAAGAAAAGATTAAGATGGGCAAAAGAACACAGACACTGGACAGAGAAAGATTGGAAAAAAATCTAAGTTTGAGGTGTTTGGATCACAAAGAAGAACAATCGTGAGACGCAGAAATTCAAAGATGCTGGAGGAGTGCTTGACACCATCTGTCAAGCATGGTGAAGGCAATGTGATGGTCTGGGGGTGCTTTGGTGGTGGTAAAGTGGGAGATTTGTACAGGGTAAAAGGGATCTTGAAGAAGGAAGGCTATCACTCCATTTTGCAACGCCATGACATACCCTGTGGATGACACTTAATTGGAGCCAATTTCCTCCTATAACAGGACAATGACCCAAAGCACAGCTCCAAACTATGCAATAACTATTTAGGGAAGAAGCAGTCAGCTGGTATTCTGTCTATAATGGAGTGGCCAGCACAGTCACCAGATCTCAACCCTATTGAGCTGTTGTGGGAGCAGTTTGACCGTATGGTACATAAGAAGTGCCCATCAAGCCAATCCAATTTGTGGGAGGTGCATGGGGTGAAATCTCTTCAGATTACCTCAACCAATTGACAACAAGAATGCCAAAGGTCAGCAAGGCTATAATTGCTGAAAATGGAGGATTCTTTGACGAAAGCAAAGTTTGAAGGACACAATTATTATTTCAATTAGAAATTATTATTTATAACCTTGTCAAGGTCGTGACTATTTCTTATTCATTTCATGTATGTTTTCATGGAAAACAAGGAAAACAATTTCTAAGTGACCCCAAACTTTTGAATGGTAGTGTATATGTACTGTATATAATGGTGTGTACAGACATTATGGGCAGTATATGAATAGAAAAGGTGTGTACAGCAGTAGTTACAGTATAATAGAATAGGCCTTGACTAGAATACGGTATATACAGTACCAGTCAAAAGTTTGGACACACCTACTCATTTCAGGGTTTTTCTTTATTTTTACTATTTTCTACATTGTTAGAACAATAGTGAAGACATCAAAACTGTGAAATAACACATATGGAATCATGTACTAACCAAAAAAGTGTTAAATAAATCCAAATGTATTTTATATTTGAGATTCTTCAAATGCATGTTGAACAAGTGGATTACGGAAATCGATGGCGCCAACTAAACAGACTTTTTGGGATTTAAAGAAGGATTTAATCTAACAAAACGACCATTCATCTTGTAGCTGGGACCCTTGGGATTGCAAACAGAGGAAGATCTTCAAAAGTAAGTGATTTATTGAATCGCTATTTGTGATTTTGTGACGCCTGTGCTGGTTGAAAAATATGTTGATGTGGGGCGCTGTCATCAGACAATCGCATGGTATGCTTTCGCTGTAAAGCCTATTGTAAATCGGACAACGCAGTTCGATTAACAAGATTTTAAGCTTGTATTTTCATTAATGTTTAATATTACGGTTATTTATTTGAATTGTGCGCCCTCCAATTTCACTGGATGTTGTTGACTTTGGTCCCGCTAACGGGACACCTATCCCTGAGAGGACAGTGTGATGGCCTGGAGATAGAAGCTGTTTTTCAGTCTCTCGGTCACAGCTTTTATGCACCTTTACTGTCTCAGCCTTCTAGAAAGTAGCTGGGTTAACAGGCTCAGGTGGGTGAGGTCCTTGATGATCATCAACATATGGTTTTGTGCCATGTCATCGATTTGCACAGTACAGCATCAGATTTATATATCATGATGTGGTTAGCTGATGTTAAACATCTATCCAAGTGTTGTGAGGTCTGGCAGGCTTCTGCAATGCAGTCATGCAAGGAACGCCAGCATTGTTGAAGGATCTCAGCTCTGAATTGGCCCCTTTTGTGTAAATTGGATAGAGCTTCCTAGAGAACCACTTCCCTGTTGCTTAATTCGGAACAAAGAAGAACACAGCTCTAGTGGTCTTTTCACTCTCTTAAGTGCCCCACAGAGCAGATAGGGGATACATGAACACACAGAATACATTACCGGTCTTTAAAACACACACTGTAGTCCTACACGGCGCTCAACAAAAGCCTTCTAACGTCCATGTATTATAGACGCGTCTATATTAGATTTTGAGCCAGCAATGCATGTTAAAGTGAGTTTTTTCATTTCTCAGTCAATACTCCATATTAAGGAATGAAATTTGGCACACCGATTGAGAACTCAATTCCCTAAATGGTCAGAAGATGGCGCCCCATAATCCGCTTGCTAGTTTTCTTGCTGGAAGAATGTATAGAAAATGTGCATTCTCCCGTCTAAAATGAAATTTAAGAAAATCAACAAATTGTCAACAGTGACACTCGAATGTCCAACAAAAATTACATAACATAAGTGCCTTATGTTTGAATATCCGGGAAAGGTGTTGTTTCTCTGCTATCTTTTACAGCAAAGAATGAAGGTAAGCTAACTAAATTCACTAAATTACATGGAGGCTAACAGGCTATTGCATTTTTGTTGAAGGAGAAACAGAAAAAGATAGAATTAGGATTACAGATCACACAGTCGAATTCAAGGTGAGAAACGCAGCATGCCCTCATCGGAAATATATATGTTCTGTGTACCGATCTGTGATGCAAAAAAAATTCTCTCCTCTACTAGCAACAGTAGTTAGCTACACAGGTTTTTAGCTAGCTAGCTAACGTTATATCCCAACAACATTGACGCTCATTATATATTTTTTCTCAGCCATATCTAAGCCATATTCAAAATTTAATTCAAAACAGATTATTGAAATTGTAACTTATCTGATTCGTAAGTTGATGTTGTAATGTCAGTTGCTAGCAGGCTCCCGTGTTCACATCTCATCCGAACAGCCCACTTATGGCACAAGTATGCTAGCTGGCTAGCTAACTCGTTGTACCTTGACCACATTGACCCTCAACATACTTCTTTTGTTCAGTTATCTTAGCCATAGTCACAATTAAATTCAAGGCAGATGAACTATTTATGTTCACTTTGGTTAGATTCAACAATCTCTCCACCGTACGTAGCTATCTAGTTAGCTACATTAGCTAACTAAAACAATTCTTTTGAAATGACATATAATAGCATAATGACGCGACTGTCTATTTTTTACCTTGATCATCGGTATTAGCTACTCTTTGGCCACATCTCCAATATTATTTGGGGTCTCATCACAAAATCATACATATAAGTGTCCAGGCAATGTTGTTTTGCACTAAGATGGCTGTTGACTGATGTTGCAGCATCTTAGCCTGATTTATCCAGACTTTCTGGCAATTGTGTAATCAGGACCGGTTCCAGGAATAAGTGATGTAAGCGGTTGCTTAGGGCCCTCTGCCGGTACAGGGCCCGACCCAAAACATAGATTTTTGTGGGGTCTCAACTTACTATTTTATTTTTGTAAGATTTTATTTGACATCATACAAACATCAACTACATCACACCTGCCCAGACCCACTAACACATCCCTATCTCCTGCACCATTTTGTTTCTCCCTGTAGCTCACGCATATAAATCTTTAGATTTGTCCATTGTGTTAATGATGGCAGATTGATTTCCACGTTTTTTATATACGTACATTTTAGCTAACTTTGGGGCGGCAGGTAGCCTAGTGGTTAGGCCAGTAACCGAAAGGTTGCTAGATCGAATCCCTGAGCTGTCAAGGTAAAAATCTGTCGTTCTGCCCCTGAACAAGGCAGTTAACCCACTGTTCCTAGGCCGTCATTGTAAATAAGAATTTGTTCTTAACTGACTTGCCTAGTTAAATAAAGGTACAAAAATTTAAACTGTAATTTCGTTAGTTATGCTTCAACTTTCCCTCCATCTTGCGCCGGTTACTAGGTAGTTAGTCTAGCCAGTTATCTAAAACTTGTAGTAATCATGGCTGAATACCAATTGGGCACGTGCCCAGGGGCCCTGGTAAATAATCAATGTGCCCTTGAACAAGGTACTTAACCCTAATTGCTCCTATATGTCGCACTGGATAAGAGCGTCTGCTAAATGACTCAAATGTCAAATGTAGGTGGGGGGCCCCAAGACCAAATCTCACTAAGGGCCCCCAAAACCTGCGTATAATTCATAAAGAACAGCTATTAAAATGCAAGCAAGAGGTGATGAGACCAGTTACAGAAATTATTACAATACCAAACATAAGAAAACATAATATTTCACTCAAGTCAACCTTACCAGCATGATTGTAATACAGTCATCAGTACTATTCATATTAACCTACTTGACCTCCTCAGCACAAACACGAATATGAAATGAATGAATCACACATTGTTAAATGTGGTAGCTGCAAGCTGTCTCTGTTTACATCCCTCTCAGTCCAATAACCAAAGACGGCTATAGTAGGAGAGAAGTGACGAAAGAAAATGGTGGGGGGACTAGGTGGATGTTCAGATCTACTGGAGTGTTACCGTCCTGTAGCTTATCAACCAGCTAGTTATTAGAATCTGGTGCACTAGGTTTGGGTTGTAGAAAACCTACAAGATGGTATCTCTCCAGGAGAGCCCTGTATCAGATCATGCAGGATCTTGTGTATTGATTCCATCTTCTTATGGTCATCCTCATCGTGGTACTCGGCGTCCTGATTGGTGACACACTTTTTCAGCCCCAGCTAACACACCTGATTAAACAAATTGCATTCCGAGAACTAGAGTTCCCAATCTCTAGGATAGACTGTCACCATGATCACCTGAAAAAAAAAAATAGTGTCACAATTACTTTGTTTGCAAATTGTAGCAACACTGAAACTTTTTTTAAACGTCTAATAAAGTAAACAGGTACACGTAACAAACATCCATTAAAGTAAGGTCAACGTGTTAGATCTTGTCTACATACAGTGTGGTTGCTAGGGAGAGGTGACATGGGGAATATGATTAGTCTAGATAGAACAGCATTTCTTAATCCTGGTCCTGGGGACCCAAAGGGGTGCAATTTTTTTGTTTATGCCCTAGCACAGAAATGAACATAGTCTTAAACTGTACATATAGAACTGTAAGCAAATAAACGTGGTTCAAATGTGTGTAAAAAAAATAATTGTCCACATAGACTCTGCTCGGTCAACCACATTTCTTCTCTCTAGACTCTGTGTTTGCTCGCGCAATGATGTTTCATCTTTCATCTCGTGCGTGTTCTACTTTTTAAATCAGATTTGACACCATACAATCCAACCTGTCAAGTTTTCGCTCTCAATTTCTCAAATTGCTCTTTCTTAAGCCTTGGTACCTTTGGGTTTGGATTTCAGGCTGATGGGGGACAGGCTTAAAGGCGGGTGCATGTCTAGAAACCTTAGATTGATCACTTTCTCTGGTGTGATGGACAAACTAACAAATTCCTGCCAGTCCAGTGTTGTGATTGGCTATTACAAGCCGTCTACTTGGGCAATAAGCACTGAACAACTTGGGAAACCCAGCAGCTTGATAACCAAATAAATTCTAATAGTTACACTATTTTTTACATTTAACCTTTATGTAACTAGGCAAGTCAGTTAAGAACAAATTCTTATTTTACAATGACGGCCTACCAGGGAACAGTGGGTTAACTGGTCAGGGGCAGAACGACAGATTTTCACCTTGTCAGCTCGGGGATTCGATCCAGCAACCTTTCGGATACGGGCTCAACGCTCTAACCACTAAGCTACCTGCCGCCCTGAGTACTATACCTTGAGTTCAGTGGAATCGACTTGCTAAAGTAAGCTAGCTAATTACTTGTTAGCCAGCAACCTTCGTCTGTAAAACAAAAAGCAGACAGTCAGCTCTAGCAAACACCATAAAACGAGTCTACTAATTGCAGGCAGGAGCCAATATTTTGGGTATTAAGCCCAAGGACACACATACACAGCACATGGGTATTTTAAATTAAAAGAAGACACAAAGGAAAGAATCTGCTACCTGCTACAGTTCATTCAGTATATAACCAGTCTCAAATAATAGATTGTAAACTGACATAGGATTAACCAGCTAAACTAGGATAACATGTCAGAATCAGCTTTATTCTGCAAATATATGTGCATGTACAGGACTCTATGAAATGGTGCTGCAACAATAAACAGAATATGCAGACCAAAAAATATATAGATACAGTATGTACACTATGAACACTATAAGCGGCATTATAAAATGTGCAGTTCTGTGATGATCATGCAGGGTGGATGAATAGTGCAAAATACATGGATGACAGGATTATCGTAGACCAGGTGGCCGGTTGGTGAGGGCAACGGAAGAAACTGTTCAGGTGGTGGGAGGTTTTGGTCGTGATTGACCTGAACCGTTTGCCAGAAGAGAGTCTTTGGAAGGGGTCGGCGATGATCTTTCCTGGACTCTGGACTTCATTCCCGCCTGACTGATCATCCTGCCTTGCCTGACCTTGATTCTGCCTGCCCTTCGGTACCTTTTGGACTCTGAACTGGTTTTGACCCTTTTTCCTGTCCACAACCATTTTTTTGCCTTCCCCTTTGGATTAATAAATATTGTAAGACTCCAACCATCTGCCTCCTGTGTCTGCATCTGGGTCTCGCCTTGTGTCATTATAGTACGAACTGGCCATGACAGACCCAGCAGACTTGGACCAGCTTCGCCACACTGTCTCCCAGCAGGGAGCCACCATTGGGACACATCAGGAGTTAATACAGGGCCTTTTGGAAGGGCTCAGTTCCTTGACGGAAGCCACGACCATGGGTTAAAGGCTATTATGGAGCAAATCAGGGAGTTAGCTCAGAGGCTGTCTGCCACCTCTGAAAAAACCAATCACCCAGTAATTTTTTCCCTATCTGTGGTGGGTTTGTAAAGCCTATCTAGACTCCCCGTGAACCCCGCTTACCTCCTCCAGAGCGATATTCGGGGAATCCTGGTACCTGCCAGGATTTTCATTCTCAGTGCTTTCTTATTTTTGAGCTACAGCCATCTTTCGTTTTCTTCAGACCGATCGAAGATAGCGTATATAATTACACTAATGTCGGGAAGGGCGCTCTCCTGGGCTATGGCAGTTTGGGAACAACAGTTTGCCATTTGCGGTCATTTGGATGATTTCATGGCAGAGGTGAAGTTTTTGAGTCTCCGGTATCCGGGAGGAAGGCGGACAGAAAACTGCTTAACATACGTCAAAACTACCGTAGTGTGTCAGACTACGCGGTGGACTTTCGCACGTTGGCCACCGAGAGTGCCTGGAATCCGGAGTCTCTTTTCTATACTTTTCTGCACGGATTATCTGGACCTCAACTCCCTTAGCGCATTAACCATTAACATTGATGGACGCCTAAGGAAACACAAGAGTAAGAGGAGGTCTGGTCTCGGGCACACTCGTGCACCCGATATGGCGCGTTCACTTCCTATGGAATCCGGAAGTTACCGAAGGCAGCTCTTCCGAGAGGAGTCGAAGCCACCTGAGCTCTCTCGTGAATCTACGACGGGTGAGTTGGATACTCCTGAGCCTATGCAGTTGGGAAGAACTAGGCTATCAGCTTGTGAGCGCTCATGTAGGATGAATATTAACTGTTGTCTGTACTGTGGAGGGGCAGCAAATTTTATAGCTACCTGCCCTATTAGGAAACCAGTACTATGGTGAGTCAGACTGGGTTCCCAAATTCCCATCACTCACACACCCCTTTTTGCTCTTGTGCTGTGGGGACACAAATCTAAGTCTCTCCGAGTGCTCATTGCCACGATAGCTTCGGAGCTTGGTATTCCCACTCAGCCTCTCTCTGTGCCCATGGATGCTAGGGCACTGGACGGCCGCTCTATAGGGGAAGTCACCCATAATACTGTGCCCGTTCCATTACAGGTTTCTGGTAACCACAGTGAGACACAATACCGTTCCTCCTCATTACATCTCCCCATGTTCCGGTTGTTTTGGGATTTTCATGGATTCAAAAGCACAATCCGATGATTGATTGGACCACAAGCTCCATCCTGGGTTAGAGCCCATTTTGCCATTCCCACTGCCTTCAAGCAGCACAGCCTTCCTCAAGTCATATTCCTCAGGATGTTTGCAAATTGTGGATGTCTCTGCTATCCCCACAGAATACCATGACCTCTTGGAAGTGTTCAGTAAGGCACGTGCTACTTCCCTTCCCCCGCACCGTCCTTATGATTGTGCCATTGATCTTCTCCCAGGCACTACACCACCTCGGGGTCGATCGTATTCTCGATCGTATTCATAGACCAAAGCTATGGAGGAGTACATAGAGGAGTCTCTGGCCACTGGGGACATCCGTCTGCATCTCCTGCCGGCGCAGGGTTTTTCTTTGTGGAGAAGGACAAGACCCTGCGTCCGTGCATTGACTACCGAGGACTTAATGACATTACTGTCAATCGTTACCACCTACCTCTCCTCTGCGTTTGAACCTATCCAGGAGGCCATCATATTTTCCAAGTTGGACCTTCGAAATTCCTACCACCTTGTTCGGATACGCGAGGGGGGTGAGAGGAAGACAGCCTTCAACACAGCCAGTGGACATTATGAGTACCAGATCATGCCATTTGGACTCACCAACAGCCCCCGCTGTTTTCCAGGCTTTGGTCAATGATGTGCTTCGGGACATGCTTAACCGGTTTGTGTTTGTGTACCTTGACGACATCCTGTTTTTTCCCGATCTGCACAACATGTTCTTCATGTCAGACAGGTCCTTCACCGCCTCCTGGAGAACCAACTGTTCATGAAAGCCGAGAAGTGTGAGTTCCACCGCTCTACAATCACCTTTATGGGATATGTCATTGCTGAGGGCAATGTTCAGATGGATCCTGGAAAGGTCGATTGCAACTTCTACCACCGTTTCATTTGGGACTACAGCACCCTGGCGGCCTCCCTCTTGGCACTCACCCTCTCCCAAGGTACCGTTCAAATGGTCTCCAGCTGTCGACAAAGCCTTTGTGGACCTGAAGCATCGGTTCACAACAGCACCCATCCTCATCCATCCGGACCCCTGTCGTCAATTTGTGGTGGAAGTGGATGCTTCGGATGTTGGAGTGGGGGCCATCCTGTCCCAGCGATCTGCCCAGGACCAGAAGCTCCATCCCTGTACCTTCCTGTCCCATCGTCTCAATACTGCTGAAAGGAACTATGATGTTGGCAACCGAGAATGCCTGGCGGTGAAGAAGGCGTTGGAATAGTGGAGGCACTGGCTGGAAGGAGCAGAACAGCCATTCCTGGTCTGGACCGACCATAAAAACCTAGAATATCTCAGTACAGCCAAGCGCCTCAACTCCAGGCTGGCCTGGTGGGCCCTCCTGTTCACCAGATTCACCATCTCCTACCGCCCAGGGTCAAAGAATGTGAAGCCTGACGCCCTTTCCCGCCTATACAGTTCCTCTGCCAGGGACCACTTTTGTCAACAACGTTTGACGGGCGCGAGATTGTGAGCTGTTCAATGTTTAATAATTCAACCTTTGGATTTTGAATTTGGCCCCTACATTTCACCGGGTAGTGTCAGGAGCGGCCCGTTAGTGCGCCGCTACTCCCTAAGTAGTTAAGCCCGTGTCTCACTGTTCTTTGTCGCGATCCGGCCTACACGGTAAAACGTTTCCTAGGTGTTCGACCACGGGGCAGTTTCTAGTACCTGGTTGACTGGGAGGGTTATGGCCGGAGGAGAGGTGCTGGGTTCCCGCTAGAGACATCCTGGATCCAGCCCTCATCACCGACTCCCACCGCCGACACCCCGGTCAACCAGGCATGTGACCAGGTAGGACGCCAGGTGGCGTCCCTAGAGGGGGGGGTACTGTCACACCCTTATCAGTTTCACCTGTCCTCATTATTGTCTCTACCCCCTCCAGGTGTCACCTGTTTTCCCCAGTGTATTTAACCCTGTGTTTCCTGTCTCTCTGTGCAAGTTCGTCTTGTATGTTAGTCAAGTCAACAAGCGTGTTTTTCCCGTACTCCTTTTGCTATTCTCTTTTTGATAGTCCTCCCGGTTTTGACCCCTGCCGGACTCTGGACTACTTTCCCACCTGCCTGATGATCCTGCCTGGCCTGACCTTGATTCTGCCTGCCCTTCGGTACCTTTTGGACTGAACTGGTTTTGACCCTTTTGTCTGTCCACGACCATTCTCTTGCCTTCCCCTATTGGATTAATAAATATTGTAAGACTCCAACCATCTGCATCTGGGTCTCGCCTTGTGTCATTTTAACCTTCTAATTATTTACTGTGTGTGGAAATGCAGTGCAAGCTCGCAAGTTTAATTTGCATGCACCTC
The DNA here is from genome assembly GCA_003317085.1 of Hucho hucho. Lineage (NCBI taxonomy): Eukaryota > Metazoa > Chordata > Actinopteri > Salmoniformes > Salmonidae > Hucho > Hucho hucho. The sequence goes on along the minus strand of QNTS01000062.1, from coordinate 567,047 downwards.
GCCGGCCTGTGCTCGTAGGATCCGTTCTCTGCACGCTCAACAAAATTCTCACTCGACTCAAGTGTTTGCTCATGCAATGATGTTTCATCTTACTCTTGCACACCATCTTGTGCCCATTCAACGTTTGAATCAGATATGAAACCATAGGAATGCGGGTCACAAAAAAAAGGGAAAAGGGGAATGTAAAAAGCTTAAATTGCACCATCATCTAACCCTGCACCTATACTCTATCCACAAAAACCCACCACCACATTCCACTACTTAGCCCTAAACAATCCTACACCAGACCCAGACAGTAGGCCTGGGAGGATGGAACCAACCACTTTTCTCAAAACTTCCTGTAGATTTTCTGCACTAAAATCTCACATTCAAATATTTTAGAGCACTGATTATGCTTTTGGGTCCTACTGTGTGAATAACTGACAATGAATGGGCGACATAAACCTAAATAGAAACTGATAATCGTGTACGACTTCAGTATTACTTACTAAAACTGTTACACAAAGGTTTTTATTTTATTTTGTTAGGATTATTTTGCTCTTACTGTAGTACTGTAGCCCACTCCCGACTGGTCACGTTGTACAGCGCCTGGTAGACCTATGAGATGACTGTAGGTTTTTGGTTTCTCTCCCTCTAAAAACAGAAATAAATAATTCTAAATAACAAACTGGCTTTATTTACAAATTAGTAACAATGTCTCACCCCATGTTCAAGAATGGCATTTTTCTCGCTCATTTAACGTTATTTGAAAATTAAATCATCTCTGAAATATTGTTATTTTTTAAACAAAGCAATTAAAGGCCTGACCAGGGACTGGGGTTGCAAATTAGCCTATTGGCTAGAAACCTTTTATGCAACACATCTACACATATTATTATGGCTGACTGTGATAATTATGTATGTAATAATGTGCGCTGCATTGTCCCTGACAAATAAACGAATAAATAAATAAATATTATTAATTTAGAATTATATAAAAGCCCCTTGGATATTCTCACAGATATATTATTAACCCTGTTATTAGCAGAACAATACACAGTTGAACATACCGCTTGCCATGCGGTACTAGAGAGAACAGTCTATGACTGGGGTGGCTGGGGTCTTTGACAATTTTTAGGGCCTTCTTTCGACACCGCCTGGTGTAGAGGTCCTGGATGGCAGGCAGCTGGGCCATACGCACTACCCTCTGTAATGCCTTGCGGTCGGAGGCTGAGCAATTGATGTACCAGGCAGCATCCTGACGCAACCAGTCAGGATGCTCTCGATGTTGCAGCTGTAGAACCTTTTGAGGATCTCAGGACCCATGCCAAATCTTTTTAGTTTCCTGAGGGGGAATAGGCTTTGTCGTGCCCTCTTCACGACTGTCTTGGTGTGTTTGGACCATACTACTTTGTTGGTGATGTGGACACCAAGGAACTTGAAGCTCTCAACCTGCTCCACTACAGCCCCGTCGATGAGAATGGGGGCGTGCTCGGTCCCACTTTTCCTGTAGTCCACAATCATCTCCTTAGTCTTGGTTACGTTGAGGGATAGGTTGTTATTCTGGCACCACCCGGCCAGGTCTCTGACCTCCTCCCTATAGGCTGTCTCATCGTTGTCGGTGATCGGGCCTACCACTGTTGTGTTGTCTGCATTTAAGTTTCCCTGCATTAAAGTCTTCGGCCACTATGAGCGCCGCCTCTGGGTGAGTGGTTTCCTGTTTGCTTATTTCCTTATACAGCTGACTGAGTGCGGTCTTAGTGCCAGCATCCATCTGTGGTGGTAAATAAACAGCCACGAAAAGTATAGCTGAAAACTCTCTAGGCAAGTAGTGTGGTCTGCAATTTATAACAAGATACTCTACTTCAGGCGGCAAAACCTAAGACGCCCCCCTCCTCGTCTTACCGGAGTGTGCTGTTCTATCTTGCCGGTGCAGCGTATATTCTGCTAGCTGAATATCCATGTCATCATTCAGCCACGATTCCTACTACTTTCACCACAGAATAATGCAAACTGGCTCTAACCAGAATAGAAAGAGGAGTGTGAGGCCCCGGTCCACAACATGTGAACTTTCATGTGCCTTAATAACAAACTTGTTTGCCATCTGTAAATACAAATAAAATTGTTACATTTTGAGCCTTGTTGGTTAAGCCACAGAAAAAGAGAGCAAACTTCCCACTAGCCATGATTGACTGAGATAAATGAGTGGGCTGGACATACCAAGAGAGGAGTTTGGTTTGGTCTGCCATAGAAGTTTGTCAGTCTGTGTTGATAATCCTGTTGAACGCGGCTTTTTTTAATGTATTGTGTAGTGGAGCTGCATAAGTGTGGCTCTCCACTTTCTGGAGGATCAATTTGGAAATAAGTGGAATTAGAGTATGATAGCTAAAGAGATGGAGGGCAACTGTGGCATGGCATTCTTGACAGTGAGACACGTCCATGCACAATGATGTATACATGTAAGATAGTCTAGCGTTAGCTAGCTAACGTTACATTTTCAGATATTACACTTTTTCTAATTTTGACAAAGTGGTTTCATTTCAAGCTAAAGTGTACTGTTAGCTAGCTAGCTAATGTTAGCTGGCTGGCTCCCTAGCTGATGTTGTTATTCATTTCCCAGAGCCGTGTACTGTTCTAGTTAGAGCCTAACGTTAGCTAGTTAACATTGAACATGGTTGGTTAGCTCCCAGCACTGTGGCATTGTTGGCACTGTTATTTGTTTAACTAGCTAACGTTGGCTGGCTGGCTCGTTAGTTAACATTACGTGATCTGTGTACAACACCCGTTGAATATGGCCGGTGTAAGTTAACATCGGCAAAAAAGCGTAAGGAAATTGTTGCCAGCAAGAGGTAAACAAATCATCGGCCAGAGTGTCAAGTGTGCACTTCGAGAGCGAAACGAGATGGGTGGGGCTAAAGCTTAGGGTGAGGGTGTGAACGATGCTGAATGGGTGTAGATAAAAGAAGAGCTCCTTACTAGATAGCAAAACATTCAAAGGTGATTTTCTCAAAAGTGAGTTTTCAAGTTGATCAACTTTCAAAGCAGAATAACTTTCCCATTGTTCCTCAAATGCAATGTATGATATGCCATTTTGTAGCTCTGAGTCTCTACTTTTATATAATGTAAAAAACACAATTTCAAATTTGCTACATAAGACCGAATCCAGGTGGTGAGTCACATATGGTTCAATAATAAACACTGGACTGTTCTGGAGTGCCCAGAGATGAGTCCAGATCTGAATTCCATCAAAAACCCTCATGGCGAGATCTGAAAAAAGAAGCTGGTGGAAGGCACCACTCAAACTTTGAAGAATTGGAGCAGTTTGCAGCTGAATAGTGGGCCAAATTGCCGGTAGAAAAGGTCCAGCAAGCTCATTGATGACTGCAATAAGCATTTTTTCCCCCAGTTATCTCAGCCAAAGGCTGTTTAACTACTTAGGGAGCAGTGGGGCGCCACAGGGCTGTGATGGGCCACTTTACATTCCGCGGTTTAAGTTTTAGGTTTTCAACTTAATAATTTGTAAGTAGTTATATGTTCACAACGTATCAGTAGTTTTCGAGACTAAGAACCGTTATAGTGTCGCAACAGTCTAAAGTTTTTCCGAAATGCCGCTTTCGTGTTGTAAACTTTGTTTGAGGATAGCCCCTCTCATATTTTATGCATCATTAGCATAAATCCATAACCAACGCGGGTCTCACAAAACGCATAAAATCGCTAATATAAAATCCCTTACCTTTCGAAGAACTTCTGCTGAGGGCTTCCCAAGTGTCCAACGAAGACAATCCATGTTTCTTTTGTTAGAAAAAGTCATTTATTATATCCATAAATCTCTGTTTGGTTGGCGCGTTATGTTCATAAAATCCACCGTTGAGTCGCCCATAGAACCGTGAAGAGAACGCGTTCAAATTATACCTATCATATTTCTCCAAACAAATCAAACATCATTCTTAATGTTTCCTTAGGTATCATTTTATGTATATTTACTATAATATTTAAACCGGATTGTAGCCTGACTGATAAGAAAGGAAAATAAAAGTGAGGCGCGCTCTCGTTCTCGTGAACGGAAAAAGTATTTCTCATTTCCACTTCCTTCAGTAAATCTTCTTCTATAGGGTTCCCTTTAGCCCTATTGTTTTGAAACCTTGTCTAAAGACTGTTGACATCCTGTGGAAGGCATAGGTACTTCAGTCTCAGTCCTACATAACAGAAAAATTAATAGGCACAAGAGAAAAAGGTAATTTACAAAAAAAACAGCAAATGCGTATGGATTTTCCTCGGGTTTTCGCCTGCTATATCACTTCTGTTATACTCACATACATAATTTTTTAAATTTTTGAAACTTCAGAGTGTTTCCTATCCAATAGTACTAATTGTGTGCATTTCCTATTTTCTGGGCCTGAATGGCAGGCATTTTACTTTGGGCACGCCAGACTCTCCAAAACCGTCTCCTCGGCAGCCGCTCCCTAAGAAGTTAACTAAGTATTAGCTCCTGGGTGCAAATAAGTTTGTCCATGCAAATCCAATAACAAAGTGTGGAGACCAAACGTTTTTTTCAATTTCAACTTATTTCATAAGAAATAGGGAATTAGTTAAGGAAAGTGCAAGGGTGTCAATATACCCATATGGAAAGATTGTTATATGATCTACCTAAAACTTGTAAGTAATACATATGGCATCAAATCAAATCAAATTTTATTGGTCACATCCACATGGTTAACAGATGTTAATGCGAGTGTAGCGAAATGCTTGTGCTTCTAGTTCCAACCGTGCAGTAATATCTAACAAGTAATCTAACAATTTCACAACAACTACCTTATACACACAAGTGTAAAGAGATGATTAAGAATATGTACATATAAATATATGGATGAGCGATGGCCGAACGGCATAGGCAAGATGCAGTAGATGGTATAGAGTACAGTATATACATTTGAGATGAGTAATGTAGGGTATGTAAACATTCTATAAAGTGGCATTGTTTGAGTGACTAGTGATACATTTATTAGATCCAATTATTAATTATAAAAGTGCCTAGAGATTGAGTCTGTATGTTGGCAGCAGCCACTCAATGTTAGTGATGGCTGTTTAACAGTCTGATGGCCTTGAGATAGAAGCTGTTTTCAGTCTCTCGGTACCAGCTTTGATGCACCTGTACTGACCTCGCCTTCTGGATGATAGCGGGGTGAACAGGCAGTGGCTCGGGTGGTTGTTGTCCTTGATGATCTTTTTGGCCTTCCTGTGACATCGGGTGCTCTAGGTGTCCTGTAGGGCAGGTAGTTTGCCCCCGGTGATGCGTTGTGCAGACCGCACTACCCTCTGGAGAGCCTTACGGTTTTGGGCGTACCAGGCGGTGATATGCCCGACAGGATGCTCTCGATTGTGCATCTGTAAAAGTTTGAGTGTTTTTGGTGACAAGCCAATGTGGGTGGACAATTTCAGTTTGTCCGTGATGTGTACGCCGAGGAACTTAAAACTTTCCACCTTCTCCACTACTGTCCCGTCGATGTGGATAGGGGGGTGCTCCCTCCGCTGTTTCCTGAAGTCCATGATCATCTCCTTTGTTTTGTTGACATTGAGTGTGAGGTTATTTTCCTGACGCCACACTCCGAGGGCCCTCACCTCCTCCCTGTAGGCCATCTCGTCGCTGTTGGTAATCAAGCCTACCACTGTAGTGTGGTCTGCAAACTTGATGATTGAGTTGGAGGCGTGCATGGCCACGCAGTCATGGGTGAACAGGGAGTACAGGAGAGGGCTGAGAACGCACCCTTGTGGGGCCCCAGTGTTGAGGATCAGCGGGGTGGAGATGTTGTTTCCCACCCTCACCACCTGGGGGTGGCCCGTCAGAAAGTCCAGGACCCAGTTGCACAGGGCGGGGTCGAGACCCAGGGTCTTGAGCTTAATGACGAGTTTGGAGGGTACTATGGTGTTAAATGCTGAGTTGTAATCGATGAACAGCATTCTTACATAGGTATTCCTCTTGTCCAGATGGGTTAGGGCAGTGTGACTGCGATTGCGTCGTCCGTGGACCTATTGGGGCGGTAAGCAAATTGGAGTGGGTCTAGGGTGTCAAGTAGGGTGGAGGTGATATGATCCTTGACTAGACTCTCAAAGCACTTCATGATGACGGAAGTGAGTGCTACGGGGCGATAGTCGTTTAGCTTAGTTATCTTAGCTTTCTTGGGAACAGGAACAATGGTGGCCCTCTTGAAACATGTGGGAACAGCAGACTGGGATAGGGATTGAATGAATATGTCCGTAAACACACCAGCCAGCTGGTCTGCGCATGCTCTGAGGATGCGGCTAGGGATGCCGTCTGGGCTGGCAGCCTTGCGAGGGAAAACACTAGATGTTTTATTCACGTTGGCTGCGGTGAAGGAGAGCCCGCACATACAAGATCTGTAGTGGATTCTTGTAAGATCTGACTTATATGGATGGGCAAGCTTTAGCCAAACAGAAATGTGGCATATGTTGTATAAAAATATTTTGAGAGACGTGGTGTTAAATGCTGAGCTGTAATCGTAGCACTCACTTCCGTCATCATGAAGTGCTTTGAGAGATTAGTCAAAGATCATATCACCTCCATCCTACCAGACACCCTGGACCCACTCCAATTTGCTTACCGTCCCAATAGGTCCACAGACGACGCAATCGCAATCACACTGCATACTGCCCTAACCCATCTGGACAAGAGGAATACTTATGTAAGAATGCTGTTCATCGACTACAGCTCAGCATTTAACACCATAGTTCCCTCCAAGCTCGTCATTAAGCTCGAGACCCTGGGTCTCGACCCAGCCCTGTGCAACTGGGTCCTGGACTTTCTGACGGGCCGGTCCCAGGTGGTGAGGGTAGGAAACAACATCTCCACCCCGCTGATCCTCAACACTGGGGCCCCACAAGGGTGCGTTCTCAGCCCTCTCCTGTACTCCCTGTTTACCCATGACTGCGTGGCCAAGCACGCATCCAACTCAATCATCAAGTTTGCTGACGACACTACAGTGGTAGGCTTGATTACCAACAACGACGAGACGGCCTACAGAGAGGAGGTGAGGGCCCTCGGAGTGTGGTGTCAGGAAAATAACCTCTCACTCAATGTCAGCAAAACAAAGGAGATGATCGTGGACTNCAGCGCATCACCGGGGGTAAACTACCTGCCCTCCAGGACACCTACACCACCCGATGTCACAGAAAGGCCAAAAAGATCATCAAGGACAACAACCACCCGAGCCACTGCCTGTTCACCCCGCTATCATCCAGAAGGCGAGGTCAGTACAGGTGCATCAAAGCTGGGACCGAGAGACTGAAAAACAGCTTCTACCTCAAGGCCATCAGACTGTTAAACAGCCATCACTAACATTGAGTGGCTGCTGCCAACATACTGACTTAAATCTCTAGCCACTTTAAACATAGGATTGGATGTAACAAATGTATCACTAGCCACTTTAAACAATTTTGTATATAATGTTTACGTATCCGACATACTCATATCAAATGTATACACTGTACTCTAAACCATCTACTGTATCTTGCCTATGCCGTTCGGCCATCGTCCCAAATCTCTAGCCACTTTAATAATTATAATTGGATGAAATAATGTATCACTAGCCACTTTAAACAATGCCATTTATATAATGTTTACATATCCTACATTACTCATCTCATATATATATGTGTATATACTGTACTCCATACCATCTACTGCATCTTGCCTATGCCGGTCAGCCATCGCTCATCCATATATTTATATGTACATACTCGTATTCATTCCTTTACTCTTGTGTGTATAAGGTAGTTGTTGTGAATTTGTTAGATTACTTGTTAGATACTACTGCATGGTCGGAACTAGAAGCACAAGCATTTCGCTACACTCGCATTAACATCTGCTAACCATGTGTATGTGACAAATAAAATTTGATTTGATTTGAACAGCATTCTTACATAGGTATTCCTCTTGTCCAGATGGAACATACACATTTCAAAGCACTTGGATCATTGTAATAACAAGTACAGAGGCTAATTTCATGATTAATTGTATTTATTGTGTTCTGTAGGAAGTTCAAATGTAATATTTGGGTGCAAGGACGGACCACTCCATGACTATCTTACCTTTTGCCAAACATTAAATGCAATTATCACCAGTAAATTCACTGTTAATTGTTTTGTTCACAGAATATTTGCACATTGTTTTCATCAGAAGAGAAACGTGTGCAATTTCTTTCACTGTTTCCGGGCAACCAACTTCTGCACGACATTCTAAACCATCCCATCAGTGTCGTACCATGTACAATATATGGAAAGATCTAGGCAATGGGTACTGTCTAATTGTTATGATTTTTTTGTACAATATTGCGGACATGCAGAGATGCAGAGAAAGACGTTAGGATACTTATACGTAACTTTGGGTTACTCCAACAATGTGAACTTCCAATATAGATCTTTGCTTTGGTGTGGAATGAGGCCTATACAGTTTTCTTACTTTGTATTCACCTTTCCTTATTTCTATTGTAGATAGATTTTCTGTGCGCCAATGGAAAGTCCACAAAACCAAAACAACCATTGTATTGAATACATGGTTTGATCGTGATACAAACGTGACATTCTTCACATTTGCTTCACATTCATTTTACTTCCTGTAATATGTCTTTATTATTACATACAATGGAGCTGGACTGCGGACACTGAATATACATGCATGGTCTGACTACCTGGTTCGTGTTGATGGCTTTGTGAAAGCCTGTTGGGAAGTGGATGGTTGACATGTAGGTCAGTGGAGTTCTGATCATAGACCCTCTGGCCAACTTCTGCACTGTGTAATGACCATGTTAAGAAAGAGATTCTAAAAATACTCCCATCCTTGAAAGAACTATGGAGTTGTTTCTTCGTTTTGCTTTGCTGTAGGTCTGACAATTAACTATTTCTCAATTTACAGCAATTCTCTTGTAGCATCTCACCACACAGTTCACGGGAACCTCTCACCATGTCGAGGGCAGCTCGATCACGATCCGATAGGACTCGTTTGGTGACTCAAGGTTAGTCACCTCAGTGAACTTCTTGACATGATGCTTCTACTGTTGCATTTGTTAGGAATGGCTTCACTATACGAGGACAGCATGGGACAACACCACTCGTTTGCATATTTGTTGTGTAAAGCATTACTACTCTTCATTTGTGTTATGAGGTATTCATTGAAATCCTCAAACATAAAGGCTGAGTGGGCCCACAAAGGACCCCAGTGTACTACACTTTGGCTTAGAGGCAGAAGAAGTGAATGAACGTTGAATGTAATGTCAACTTCTCCGTACAGTGACGCTACACCTCCAACAAAGTACACTAATGCTTTGTGGGCGTAATCGATCTGCTCTTCAATTATTTCAGACCCCAACAGAATGCTTACTCCCTCTATCAGCAAGGCCCAATGAGAGTGATACATCTGTGGGAGTATGGCTTTCAGGACTGGCAAGCCATAGTAGAGAAGACAGTGTTGCCACTTGTGGGCTTTCTGGAATTTTGCTTTCAGTTACTGATCTTGGAACTCAAGCAATACTATCTGGAGGTTTTATAGATAGAAGGTGTATGTCAATTATCTGGGTGCATAGCTCTTGGAATCAATCCATAAAGTGGCCATCTGTCTGCACACTCCAAGTAACAAACCAGGGACCATTCTATTGATCAAATCAAACTTAGGTAAACCCAAAATGGCAGATGAGCCCTTTATGCCCAATATAGTTTGGCCGTTAATCTCATCTATTTCACTTATCTCCACAGTGGTTTGGTGATCTCTGTCGTTCGGTTCTTATCTAAACATGTGTAAACCTTTGACATTCAATTTCCCCTTGTGTGTTGTACCCCAGAGTGAAGGCACAGTCCACAACCATACTCTCCATTAAATTGTTTGAAGTTCTGTAGTAATGGTCTTGCTACCGCATCACAAACACAACATAATGAGAGTTGCACACTCCTCCACAAAAGACTTGAAGTAGCAGGTCATATAGCTTTTTGGATCCAAACCACACAAAAGCGCATGCTTATCTCTTTTTTAAATATTTTTTTTATTTATTAACTAGTTAAGAACACATTCTTATTTCCAATGACTGACTAGAAACATTGGGTTAACTGCCTTGTTCAGGGGCAGAACGGCAGATGTTTACTTTGTCAGCTTGGGATTCGATCTTGCAACCTTTCAGTTACTAGTCCAACGCTCTAACCACTAGGCTATCTGCCGCCCCATAAGGCTACTTGCCGGCACTAAGAGCTCTACTCTCTGGGGTTATTTCATTGACACAACACAGTATTGGCCAAATACTGAATTTGGAGGACTGAAAGACTGGTACACCATCACAATTAAATGTAAGGGACAAGAAATCATCATCACAGTATGTCTTCAAGGTCTGATGTAAAGTGCCATCACCTATATTTAAGTGATAATGTCAGAGATGCCAGTGTTTGGAGGATATATGTGACTAATTTCAGGAAACTAGGTGTATGTCAATAATGGTGCCGGAGGGGATGGCTGTCGTTTTACAGGGTTCTAACCAACTGTGCTATTTTCTTTTCCATTGTTTGTAACTCATTTTGTACATAATGTTGCTGCTACCGTCTCTTATGACTGAATAGAGCTTCTGGACATCAGAACAGCGTTTACTCACCTCGAACTGGGCAAAATAAAATAATAAATGAGTCTTGCACAAAGGATATACTGCTTTGTCGAGACAAGGCCAAATCCTAGTCATCCGCGTGAAGAAAAGATGAAGAAAAAGGGGGAGGAGGGCGGGGTGCCTTGTAAGAATTCTCTGACGAGTAGGTAAACCACCACGATCCTCTGCATTATTGGCCAACGTGCAATCATAGGGAAAAAAACTGGACGATCTACGATTAAGACTATCCTACCAACGGGACATTAAAAACTGTAATATCTTTGTTCCACCGAGATGTGGCTGAACGACGACACTAATAATATAGAGCTGGCTGGCTTCTCAGTGCATTGGCAGGACAGAGCAGATACGTCTGGTAAGACGAGGAATGGAGGTGTGTGTCTATTTGTCAATAACTCCTGGTTGTCTAATATTAAAGAAGTCCCGAGGTATTGCTCGCCTGAGGTAGAATACTTCTTGATAAGCTGTAGACCACACTATCAACCAAGATTTCTCATATTATATTATATATTATTCGTAGCCATCTATTTACCACCACAAACCGATGCTGGCACTAAGACCTGTATAAGGCCATAAGCAAACAAGAAAATAATCATCCAGAGGTGGTGCTCCTAGTGGTCTGTGACTTTAATGCAGGCAAACTTAAATCCATTTTACCTCATTTCTATCAGCATGTCACATGTGCAACCAGAGGGAAAAAAAGTAGAGACCACCTTTACTCCACACACAAAGACGCATACAAACCTCTCCCTCTCCCTTCATTTGACAAATCTGACCATAATACTATCCTCCTGATTCCTGCTTACAAGCAAAAACCAAAGCAGGAAGTACCAGTGACTCGCTCACTACGGAAGTGGTCAGATGACGCAAATGCTACGATACAGGACAGTTTGCTACCAGTGGAATATGTTACGGGATTCATCCAATTGCATTGAGGAGTATACCACCTCAGTCACTGGCTTCATCAATAAGTGCATTGACGACGATGTCCCCACAGGGACCGTACGTACATATCCCAACCAGAAGCAATGGATTACAGGCAACATCCGCAACGAGCTAAAGGCTAGAGCTGCCGCTTTCAAGGAGCGGGACACTAATCCGGAAGCTTATAAGAAATCCCGCTATGCCCTCAGACGAACCATCAAACATGCAAAGAGTCAATACAGGACTAAGATTGAATCCTACTACACCGGCTCTGACGCTCGTCGGATGTGGCAGGGCTTTAAAACTTTTACGGACTACAAAGGGAAACCCAGCCGCGAACTGCCCAGTGACGTGAGCCTACCAGACAAGTTAAATGCCTTCCATGCTCGCTTCGAAGCAAGCAACACTGAAACAGGTCAACATTCACAAAGCCGCTGGGCCAGACGGGTTACCAGGACATGTACTCAAAGCATGTGCGGACCAACTGGCAAGTGTCTTCACCATAGTACCCACAAAGCTCATCACTAAGCAAAGGACCCTGGGACTAAACACCTCCCTCTGCAACTGGATCCTGGACTTCCTGATGGGCGGGAAAGAGTGGGAAACAACACATCTGTCGCGCTGATCCTCAACACTGGGCCCCCTCAAGGGTGCGTGCTTAGTCCCCTCCTTTACTCCCTGTTCACCCATGACTGTGTGGACAAGCACGACTCCAACACCATCATTAAGTTTGCTGATGACACAACAGTAGTAGGCCTGATCACCGACAACGATGAGACAGCCTACAGGGAGGTCAGAGACCTGGCAGTGTGGTGCCAGGACAACAACCTCTCCCTCAATGTGAGCAAGACAAAGGATCTGTCCGAAAAGGTGGCCCCCATTAACATCAACAGGGCTGAAGTGGAGCAGGTAGAGAGTTTCAAGTTCCTTGCTGTCCACATCACCAACTAACTATCATGGTCCAAACACACCATGACAGTTGTGAAGAGGGCATGACAACACCTTTTCCCCTTCAGGAGACTGAAAAGATTTGGCATGGGTCCCCAGATCCTCAAGAGCATGGGTCCCCAGGTCCTGAACCATCGATAGCATCCTGACCGGTTGCATCACTGCCTGGTATGGTAACTGCTCGGTATGGTAACTGCTCGGCATCTGACTGTAAGGCGCTACAGAGGGTAGTGCATACGGCCCAGTACATCACTTGGGCCAAGCTTTCTGCCATCCAGGACCTCTATACCAGGCGGTGTCAGATGAAGGCCCAAAAAATTGTCAAAGACTCCAGTCAACTAAGTCATAGACTGTTCTCTCTGCTACCGCACGGCAAGCGGTACCGGAGCGCCAAGTCTAGGACAAAAAGGCTCCTTAACAGCTTCTACCCCCAAACCATAAGACTGCTGAACAATTAATCAAATGGCCACCCTTTGACCCTTTGTTTTTACACTGTTGCTACTCGCATAGTCACTTTACAAATGACCTTGACTAATCTGTATCCCTGCACATTCACTTGGTACCGGTACCCCCTGTATATAGCCTCGTTATTGTTATGTAAATTCTTTGTGTTATTATTTTTTTTACTTTAGTTTATTTAGTAAATATTTTCGTAACTCTATTTCTTGAACTGCATTGTTGGTTAAGGGCTTGTAAGTACGCATTTCACTGTAAGGTCTACACCCGTTTTATTTTGGCGCATGTGACAATTAAAATATTATTTTGCCCTTTGGAACACTTCTTCACAGGAGAGCCATTTGAATGTAAACTTTTTATGCCTTCTGGAACATGTGAACTTTCATGTGCTTTAATAACAAACGTGTCTGCCATCTGTAAATAGGAATAAAATGGTTACGAGCCTAGTTGGTTTAGCTACAGAAAAAGTTGCGGAAAATTCCCGCTAGCAATGATTGGCTGAGATAATGGGTGGGCTGGACATGCCGAGAGATGAGTTTGATTAGTCTGCCATGTAGCGCGCTTCTGTCTATAACATGAGTTGGTCAGTATGTGTAGGTAAATCCTTTCTAACACAGATTTTTTGAAAGATATCCCATAGTAGAACTGCAAAGGGGTTGCTCTCCACTTTCGGGAAAACCGAGTTTTGAAATCAGTGGAATGCACAGTGGAATTAGATTATGATAGCTAAGGAGAGGGAGAAAATGCTGGCGTTTTATTGCAAATATGCAGATTGAGTCGAAAAGAGAACACACAGAAGGCTGTTGTATAACACCTGTAGCCAGAGTACATCTTCAAACTAAGGCAACCATGGTCATCCATGACAGAGAGGGAGAAGTGTCCATCCAATTGTATGAGTGAGATAGTCTAGCCAGCTACATTTTCAGATATTACAAATGTCTAATATTGTCAGAAAGTAGTTTTCATTTCAAGTTAAACCGTAGTGTTAGCTCGCTAGCTAACGTTAGCTGGCTGGCTCGCTAGCTAACGTTACATGTATGATCTCTGTAGCAAAATTATTTGCATCTCATAGCCATTTGCATTGCTAGTTATAACCTAATGTTATCCCGCTAGCTAACATTGAACCTTGTTGGTTATCTACCTGCAGATTCATGCAGGTTAGTAATGTTATGAGTTGGGATTATGTTTCATTGTTAAGCCTGCTAGCTAGATGTCTAAACAATAGACTCCACTATGCAAGTAACCATTTCAATAGAATGTTTATGATGTCACTGCGACAACTGTCAATAGACGTAGCAGGTAAATTCGCTCTGGCTATCTACTCCGATTTCAGAGCACTCGTCTGAGTGCAGAATAACTGACGAATTTACGAACGCTCAACACCCGTTGTATATGGCCGGTGTCAGTAAACATTGGCAAAAAAACATAATGAAATTGTTGCCAGCAGCACAGTCACCAACGCTCTGGATAACATAAAAACAGCCTAACCAGCTCTGCTAAGGCAAGTAAAATAGTCAGAGTGAGCTGTTCCCTCATTTGTGTCTGGAAGTAGCTAGCAAGCTAGCAAACGTTAGCCAGTTAGCTTGAGTGCTTGACTGCTGTTGTTAGGTCAGAACGCTCGGATCAACCTTACTCCTCGGCCAGAGCGTCCAGTGTGCGCTCTGAACGCTCCGAGAGCGAAACATTCTGAATTTATGAAAGGACAATCTGACAACGCTCTGAGTTTACAAACACTCTGGCACTCCAGATTGAATTAACGAACACAAACGCTGCCTCCCTGTCTCTCGTCCCAACTCCCAATACGTTCATTACTATGGGACAGCTGGAGATCGAACTTGAATATTGAAACAATGTTGCAAATGTCGGAGAGACAGACAGCAAGGTTTACACAAATCTCTGCTGTTGAAAACTAAATGTTAGTCTAAATGAAATGTGCGATAATGTCTCAATGATTTTTTATAGTGGAGATCAAGTTTATAAAGTGCCTGGCTGGGCTGATGAAACAGTGGATTGCACAGTCAGATGGAACAGAGTAAATAGGCATTTTAACTTAATAGATTTAGCAATTGGTAACTTGTGGAATAGACACCGGCTGGAATGTGGTTTTAACCAATCAGCATTCAGGATTAGACCCACCCGTTGTATAACATGCATTACATGTCTAATACTGTCATCAGAACGAAAACATAGCTCATGCATACCCTGATTTTCAAGAATATACAGTGGGGCAAAAAAGTATTTAGTCAGCCACCAATTGTGCAAGTTCTCTCACTTAAAAAGATGAGAGAGGCCTGTAATTTTCATCATAGGTACACTTCAACTATGACAGACAAAATGAGGAAAGAAAATCCAGAAAATCACATTGTAGGATTTTTAATGAATTTCTTTGCAAATTATGGTGGAAAATAAGTATTTGGTCA
>QNTS01000062.1:438141-550981 GCA_003317085.1 Hucho hucho | reverse complement strand
TGACCAAATACTTATTTTCCACCATAATTTGCAAATAAATAAATTAAAAATCCTACAATGTGATTTTCTGGATTTCTTTTTCTCATTTCGTCTGTCATAGTTGAAGTGTATCTATGATGAAAATTACAGGCCTCTCTCATCTTTTTAAGTTGGAGAACTTGCACAATTGGTGGCTGACTAAATACTTTTTTGCCCCACTGTATTTCAGTTGATCCTTCAATAGGACATTGATAAAGAAATGTCCTTCCTCTAAACAGTTTTTCACTGTTATGGATGAGGACATACATGTGAGTGTTTCTTCTTTAGTTTGTGAATTGCCAAGGTACTTTGTACATACTCTGCAGTAATGATGACATTCAAGTTGATCTACAAAACCAGCTAGTGGCTTCTCAAAAAAAGACTTGCTTGCTGGAACTGCACTTGTCCCTGCAGAATGTAACCGTAGAAGTGTCAGGAGGTCTCCCACCAACACACCAGCAGTGTATCGTCTCAAAGCAAAGGAGAGAATCGAGATGTGACTCTGGTATCCTCTGTTTCTTGAGGGACATTGTCCTACAAATGACAGGAAACAATATAAACAATATTATACGTTTTATGTAGGTTGAGTTTGATTTTAGTTTTCTAATACTACATTATAACCTTGCTTTGGTCTACTGTACTTTGCACAAAAAAGAAAGAAAGCCACAACACACATGACAGAAACATAAATGAGAATGGATAGAGAGAGGGAGGGTAAGAGTGTTTACAGTAGTGTGCATTTTGCCATTACTTTTTTTGTCTGTCTTAAGTTAAATAAGTCAGTTAACTTTGATTATTTCATGTCATACAACTTTATTTAAATAGCTTAATCTACTGTCTATCGCTCACCTGGGCCCATGTGAACCGTGTTGCCGGTATCGGTGTTTGGTTTGGCTGACAATTTAATAAATATCCTTGGTAAGAAAGAGAAAAAAAAAATGAATAAAAAGCATGCCAATAATGTTATCATATCAAGGCTTTACTCTGTTGGGTGCTCTGAGAGAGAAGAGAAGAGACTAGTTGACCCTGTGGTAATACCAACATATTTTACTATTTTAGATAACATACAATGATGTATAATGCCAATCTACCAATGGGCCACATCAGAGATCTTAACAAACAATCACTTGATTGGGGCATCCAGAACTTGGTATATATTAGGTAACCCTCACCTCAGTCACAGTGGCTTGTTTCTGCTCCTCTGATTCATTTTGTGTCTCTTGCAAGTCCTGGAAAAAAACAAAAAAGAATGGTCTGAACACGTACCAGAAAGTGCTCTTCTTAACATCAAACACTGACATTAAACCCTCACATGTCTATAACAATTAAACACATCTTGGGTAATGCTCACCTGGGCCCATGTGAAAGGTGTTGCTATTTGATCCGGTGTTTTGTTGTCATTTCTGCATTGCTGACAATCTCATCAATATCCTTAGTTTGAAAGAAATTAACAACTCATTAAAAAACATGCCAATAACGTTATCATATCAAGGATTTACTCTGCTCTCACAACAGAGAGAGCGAGAGATAGAGAAGACTGGTTGATCATATGGTAATACCAACATATTTTACTGTTTTGGATAAGATACAATGATGTATAATGCCAATCTACCAAGGGGCCACATCAGAGACCTTATGCTATCATATCAAGGATTTACTCTGTTCTTACTCATGTGAAAAACATGAATGAGATGGGGGTGCAGAAAGAGAGAAGGGACAAGGGTATAAAGAATAGAGAAATTTGTAAAAACAGACAAAGAGAGAGAGATTGAAATAGAGACCGTGTCAAGGATCTCAGTAAGCAGGTAGGCAGAGTCAGGCGCAGGACAACAGAGATGAGTATTCACGTAATATTTTACTCAAAAATCAAAACGACCAAAATTGGTAGTACCAAATCAAGCTCACATAACCAAGAACCTCTAACATAGAATAAACACGCACAAAACCATGGGGGAAACAGAGGGTTTAAATAAGGAACATGTAATTATGGGATAGAAACCAGGTGTGTATAATGAAGACAAAAAAACATAGAAAATGAAAAGTAGATCGGCGGTAGCTAGAAGACCGGTGACGTCGACCGCCGATCGCCGCCCAAACAAGGAGAGGGACCGACCTCGGCGGAAGTCGTGACAGACCGAGAGAGACCGGGAGAAATACTAGTTGACCCTGTTGTAATGCCAACATATTTAAATATTTAGGAAAACCAGTCAGTGATGTATAATGCCAATCTACCAATGAGCCGTATCAGAGACCATAACAAACACAATCACCTAATTGGGGCAACCAGAACTAGCATATATACAGTGCCTTCGGAAAGTATTAAGACCCATTGACCTTATTCTAAAATGGATTTAAAAAAAAAACAAATCCTCAGCAATCTACACACAATACCACATAATAACAAAGGGAAAACAGGTTTTTAGAAATGTTTGCAAATTTATTAAACATAAAAACAGAAATACCTTATTAAGAATTTCTGCAACTTGATTGGAGTCCACCTGTGGAAAATTCAATTGATTGGACATGATTTCGAAAGGCACACAACTGTCTATATAAGGTTCCACAGCTGCATGTCAGAGCAAAGACCAAGCCATGAGGTCAAAGAAAATGTCTGTAGAGCTCCAAGACAGGATTGTGTCGAGGCAGATTGGGGAAGGGTACCAAAACATTTCTGCAGTATTGAAGGTCCCCAAGAACACAGTGGCCTTCATCATTCTGAAATGGAAGAAGTTTGGAACCACCAATACTCTTCCTAGAGCTGCCCGCCCAGCCAAACTGAGGAATCGGGGAAGAAGGGTCTTGGTCAGGGATGTGACCAAGAAACCAATGGTCACTCTAACAGAGTTAGAGTTCCTTTGTGGAGATGGGAGAACCTTCCAGAAGGACAACCATCTCTGCAGCACTCCACCAAATGGGCCTTTATGCAAGCATGACCAGACAGAAGCCACTCCTCAGTAAAAGGCACATGACAGCCCACTTGGAGTTTGCCAAAAAGCACCTAAAGACTCTCAGACCATGAGAAACATGATTCTCTGGTCTGATGAAACCAAGATTGAACTCTATGGCCTGAATGCTAAGTGTCACATCTGGAGGAAACCTGGCACCATCCCTAAAGTGAAGCATGGTGATGGCAGCATCATGCTGTGGGGATGTTTTTCAGCAGCATAGACTGGGAGACTAGTCAGGATTGAGGCAAAGATGAACAGAGCAAAGTACAGAGACATCCTTGATGAAAACCTGGACCTCAGACTGGGGCAAAGTTTCACCTTCCACAACCCTAAGCAAACAGCCAAGACAACGCAGGAGTGGCTTGAGGACAAGTCTCTGAATGTCCTTGAGTGGCCCAGCAAGAAACTAGACTTGAACCCGATCAAACATCTCTGGAGAGACCTGAAAATACCTGTGCAGTAACGCTCCCCATCCAACCTGAAAAAGCTAAAGAGGATCTCCAGAGAAGAACGGGGGAAAATCCCCAAATACAAATCAAATCTTATTTGTCACATGCACCGAATACCACAGGTGTAGACCTTACAGTGAAATGCTGACTTACAAGCCCTTAACCAACAATGCAGGTTAAGAAAATACCCCCCCCCCAAAAAAAGTAAGAGACGAGAATAACAAATAATTCAAGAGCAGCAGTAAATAATAATAGCAGGGCTATATACAGGGGGTGTGGTACCGAGTCAATGTGCTGGGGCACTGGTGTCGAGAGTTATAAAGTTATAAAGTGACTATGCATAGATAACAACAGAGAGTAGCAGCAGCGTAGGGGGGAGGGGGCAATGCAAATAGTCTGGGTGGCCATTTGATTAGCTGTACAGGAGACTTATCGCTTGGGGGTAGAAGCTGTTTAGAAGCCTCTTGGACCTAGACTTGGCTCTCCGGTACCGCTTGCCGTGCAGTAGCAGAGAACAGTCCACGAATAGGGTGGCTGGAGTCTATGACAATTTTTAGGGCCTTGATGTACTAGACCGTACGCACTACCCTCTGTAGTGTCTTGCGGTCGGAGGCCGAGCAGTTGCCATACCAAGCAGTGATGCAACACTGCTCCACTACAGCCCCGATGAGAATGGGGGCGTGCTCGGTCTACCTTTTCCTGTAGTCCACAATCATCTCCTTTGTCTTGATCACTTTGAGGGAGAGGTTGCACCACACGGTCAGGTCTCTGACCTCCTCCCTATAGGATGTCTCGTCGTTGTCGGTGATCAGGCCTACCACTGTTGTGTCATCGGCAAACTTAATGATAGTGTTGGAGTCATGCCTGGCCGTGCAGTCATGAGTGAACAGGGCGTACAGGAGGGTACTGAGCACGCACCCCTGAGGGGACCCCGTGTTGAGGATCAGCATGGCGGATGTGTTGTTACCTGCCCTTACCACCTGGGGCCAGCCTTTCAGGAAGTCCAGGATCCTGTTGCAGAGGGAGGTGTTTAGTCCCAGGATCCTTAGCTTAGTGATGAGCTTTGAGGGTAATATGGTGTTGAACGCTGACCTGTAGTGAATGAATAGCATTCTCACATAGGTGTTCCTTTTGTACCGTTGTGAAAGGGCAGTGTGGAGTGCAATAGAGATTGCATCATCTGTGGATCTGTTGGTGCGGTATGCAAATTGGAGTGGGGTCTAGGGTTTCTGGGATAATGTTGTTGATGTGAGCCATGACCAGCCTTTCAAAGCATTTCATGGCTACATACGTGAGTGCTACGCGTCGGTAGTCATTTAAGCAGGTTACCTTAGTATTCTTGGGCACAGGGACTATGGTGGTCTGCTTGAAACATGTTGGTATTACAGTCTCAGACAGGGAGAGGTTGAAAATGTCAGTGAAGACACCTGCCAGTTGGTCAGCGCATGCTCGGAGTACACGTCCTGGTAATCCGTCTGGCCCTGCGGCCTTGTGAATGTGACCTTTTTAAAGGTCTTACTCACATTGGTGTGATCACACAGTCATCAGGAACAACTGATGCTCTCATGCATGTTTCAGTGTTACTTGCCTCGAAGTGAGCATAGAAGTTATTTAGCTCGTCTGGTAGGCTTGTGTCACTGGGCAGTTCTCGACTGTGCTTCCCTTTGTAGTCTGTAATAGTTTGCAAGGCCTGCCACATCCGACGAGTGTCGGGAGCCGGTGTAGTACGATTCGATCTTAGTCCTGTATTGACACTCTGCCTGTTTGATGGTTCGTCGGAGGGCATAACGAGATTTCTTATAAGCTTCCGAGTTAGAGTCCCACTCTTTGAAAGCGGCAGCTCTACCCTTTAGCTCAGTGCAAATGTTACCTGTAATTCATGGCTTCTGGTTGGGATATGTATGTACGGTCAATGTGGAGACGACGTCATCAATGCACTTATTGATGAAGCCAGTGACTGATGTGGTGTACTCCTCAATGTCATCGGAGGAATCCCGGAACATATTTCAGTCTGTGCTAGCAAAACTGTCCTGTAGTTTAGCATCTGCTTCATCTGACCACTTTTTTATAGATCGAGTCACTGGTGCTTCCTGCTTTCATGTTTTCTTGTAAGCAGAAATCAGGAGGATAGAATTATGGTCAGATTTACCAAATGGAGGGCGAGGGAGAGCTCTGTACGCGCCTCTGTGTGTGGAGTAAAGGTGGTCTAGAGTTTTTGTCCCTTAAATGTTGCACATTTAACATGCTGATAGGAATGAGGTAAAACTGATTTAAGTTTCCCTGCATTAAAGTCCCCGGCCACCAAGAGCACTAACTCTGGATGAGCGTTTTCCTGTTTGCTTATGGCGGTATACAGCTCATTGAGTGCGGTTTTAGTGCCAGCATCGGTCTGTGGTGGTATGTAGACAGCTACGAAAAATACAAATGAAAACTCTCTAGGTAGATAGTGTGGTCTACAGCTTATCATGAGATATTCTACCTCAGGCGAGCAAAACCTTGAGACTTCCTTAGATATCGTGCACCAGCTGTTGTTTACAAATATGCATAGGCCCTCGCCCCGTGTCTTACCAGAGGCTGTTGTTCTATCCTGCCGATAGAGTGTATGTTATTAATGTCGTCATTCAGACATGACTCGGTGAAACATAAGATATTACAGTTTTGAATGTACAGTTGGTAGGATATACGTACTTTCAGTTCGTCCCAATTATTTTCCAGCAATTGAACGTTAGCTAGCAGTACCGAGGGCAAAGGCAGATTAGCCACTCATTGCCTGATCCTTACAAGGCACCCTGATCTCTTTCTGCAAAATCTCAGTTTCCTTCTCCAGCAAAGGACGGGGATGAGGGTCTGTTCGGGTGTTTGGAGTATATCCTTCACATCTGACTCATTAAAGAAAAACTCATCGTCCAATTCAAGGTGAGTAATTGCTGTTCTGATGTCCAGAAACTCTTTTTGGTCACAAGAGACAGTAGCAGCAACATTATGTACAACGGTTACAAACAACGTGAAAAAACTAATCAAAATAGCATGGTTGGATAAGAGCCAATAAAACAGCAGCCATCCCCTCCGGCACCATCTCCTATGAGAGCCATCTCCTATCTCCATCTCAAGACATCAGTTAGGAAGTTAAAGCTTGGTCGCAAATTGGTTTTCCAAATGGACAATGACCCCAAGCATACTTCCAAAGTTGTGGAAAAATGGCTTAAGGACAACAAAGTCAAGGTATTTCAGTGGCCATCACAAAGCCCTGACCTCAATCCCATAGAAAATGCATGGGCAGAACTGAAAAAGTGAGTGCGAGCAAGGAGGCCCACAAACCTGACTCAGTTACACCAGCTCTGTCAGGAGGAATGGGCCAAAATTCACCCAACTTATTGTGGGAAGCTTGTGGAAGGCTACCCAAAATGTTTGACCCAAGTTAAACAATTTAAAGGCAATGCTACCAAATACTAATTGTGTATGTAAACTTCTGACCCACTGGGAATGTGATGAAAGAAATAAAAGCTGAAAGAAATAATTATCTCTCCTATTATTCTGACATTTCACATTCTTAAAATAAAGTGGTGATCCTAACTGACCTAAGACAGGGAATTGTTACTAGGATTAAATGTCAGGAATTGTGAAAAACTGAGTTTAAATGTATTTGGCTAAGGTGTATGTAAACTTCCGACTTCAACTGTAGATTGAAATTGTATATTAAATATCACAGCATAGTTGAAAGATATATGGTACTTTGAAATCTGAAGAGGGTGGCCAGCAGAGATAGGTGGGATGGGCTGAGGGAAGCTGAGGGTTTGGATGTGGAATTGGAGACAAGTGGGAGTGGAGTTGCTGGGCGGGGGATAGAATGACAGTCAAAGATAAAAGTATAAAAATAAAGTCAAAATAAAACATAACAAAGTCAGTTTGAATGACACTGAGGGGCAGCGTTTTTACAGCTAATGCCAGTTTGCCTGAGGCTGATGCCGTGCAGGTGTTTGTACACATGCATATACAGACACACTCATACAAATGCACACAGGTGCACATACACGGACACACATACACGGACGCACACACATGTAAATAGTGCCATACATGCACCCAAACATATTCAGTTGGCCTTACTGTTTATGATTTTTGTTGTCCATTATGTCTTTTGCATTGTTGTTTTCTGTTTTCCTTTGTCTTTCTCTTTTGTTCATTTTCTTGGTTATGGGGAGGGGGGGATGGAATGATTATTATTATTATTTTTTTATCTTATTTTCTCGGGGGGGGCTCTCAGATGGTTGAGGGCAGCTCTTGGGGAAATGTGGGGGGGATCTTGGAGAGCTGGTAGCCTGGCGGTTGGGAGCTTGGGCCGGTGGCTGATGGATCGCTGGTTCGGGTCCCCGTTTTTGACCTTGTGGGAGATCTGTCGACATGCCCTTGAGCAGGGCGTTGACCCTGGTTGCTTCTGTGTGTTGCTCTGGATGGGAGTCTGTTAGATGACTAATGTGATGTAGTTGTTGAGCGGCTTCACTGTAAGTATATTGTATGTTTTAAATATTCAATACTTAAAAAATATATATATATAAAAACGCACTGTAGGTCCCACTCACCGCAGTCACTGTGACGACAGCTGCTTATCTCTGATTCATTTTGCGTCTCTTGCAAGTCCTGTAAGTGACAACATGTAAAATACAAATAATAAAAACTTTATAATTAATGTTTATGAACATCATATCAACTTTGCACAGCACTTTAACAACTGTGTCAGTCCTTTCAAAAGATGAGTACTCACATTTTGTGGCCCAGTGAAGTATTTTTGTGAACTCCATCTCTCAGTTGTTCTTCTGTGTTAGTGGCATAATTAGTCTAATTCGTAACGAAAATCACTCCCTTAGCTTTAGATAGCTAGCTAGCTTCACCTTTTTTGTCCCTTTAAGTAGAAACATAAGGGTGACGTAGCTAGAAATGATTATAATTCTGCAGTCAACGAGTCACCACGGCGACAAGCGGAAAGTAGGAGAGAGACATAGCTAGCTCGGTAGAAAAAAATGTATTCCTAAAGTCAGTCATACAGTCACCACGACGAGAAGCTGAAAGTACAATGAGACGAAGATAGGTAAGTTAACAATAGATATGTATTCCCATGATTTCACATTAAATTCACATGAAATGGAAAGATACTCTAAGAAGACTACTGACATTACACACGTCTGCATGGCTAACGCGCCAGCAACTTTGTCTAAGAATTGGCGCACACTAACGTTAGCTAACGTTCTGGTCTAATCATGTAAAGATAGTGTGAACTGTTTCACTCATTCAGCATGGACCGAAAGTTGTCTGTTGTGCGGTGGAGTGAGGGGGGCACTCAAGGGAGATACAGCGAGGTCAAGACAGATGCTATAAGGTGATACAATGACGCAAACTCAATGACCAGGGGAATCCTGTACTGACTATCCCACCATAATTGAGTGGAGTCGGGATGACGCTGCCAAGAAGGTGGCCCCATTATATAGCAATGTAATTTTTGTCAGCAGTAAGTAGAAATATTCTGCTTCAGATATGCATGGTTATAAGTTATACCGTTTGACACTGTTATTGTAGTCTTTGTCTTTCACAGAGTGGAACAGAGACACCCATTTCCAGCGCAAAACTTCCCTCAGCATTTATGAGAATATAGCTGGCTAAAGTAATAAGACAAGAGAAAAAAATCCACGCAGGAACATCAGGAAAAAAAATTCACTCTGCAAAATGTCAGGTGGAAATTTTTTAGAATATTCATATGGTAACAGGTTAGGTAATAACATGATGTGAACCACCACCCATTCCCACATTGTATTTGGTCAGGCACAAAAATAAGAGTCTATAGATGGAGTTTTATTGACATTTTTGCAACTGTTGTTCATAGAGGGTGCAGCAGGTAGCCTGGTAGGTAGGTGCGTTGGGCCAGTAACAGAAAGGTTGCTGGATTGAATCCCAAGCCGACTAGGTAAAAATCTGTCATTCTGCCCCAGAGCAAGGCAGTTAACCCCCAACAACAACTTCTTCCCGGATGCTGATGTTGTGGATGTAGATTAAGGCAGCCCTCAGCACCTCACTGATTCAGACGGGTTGGGTTAAATGTGGAAGACACATTTAAGTTGAATTTATTCAGTTGTACAACTGACTAGGTTTCCCCCTTTCCCTCATATCAGTCAATCCTCCATGCTACAGTTATTGGGAAAGAATTGGCTTAAGCTTAACCAATGACCCTAACTCTGGTAAATGTCTTCTTTTACCTTGTATTTGTTTCAGACAACTGATTCCACACAACAAGCAAGATTAATTCACTCACCAGTGATAACGATGTCCAACCCCAGGCTCCCAAGCAGAGCAAGAGGGCATCTGTTCCAACCAAAAAATTAGGAGAAGAGTCAGACGACTCAACTGACATAGATAACCCGACCCCTTTGCAGCCAAAGGTAAGGCTCATTTACGTTGCATTACCGCTACAAAATTGTCCCGCCTGTGTTCAATGAACAGTGATTGTCAGCATTTGTCATTCACCCATATTGTCATTCATATGATACCCAGAAGTCAAAGGTGACAAGGAAGACATCAGCTGAAGAGTTCCTAAAACAGTACCAGTCATCAGACAGCATTAAGCTAACGAACAGAGTTGACAAATTGGAGCAGGAGATCTCCAAACTTAAACAGGAGAACTTTGAACTGAAACAGCAGAATGACACATGGATAGAGATGGTTCTTCAATGTAATACTGAGCAATAGTCTTGACTCTTATCCACTGGGCTAAACAGAGGCAAAAACCAGCGTCTGTGCCGCTTAACTGTGATTTTTTAAGTAGGCTGCCCCCCTTATTCAGTATTGAAAGCTAACTGATACCATGACTACTTAATGTTTTACTCCTCATAAAAATGTGTTGTTTGTATGGACCCACTTGAAGTCTGAGTGATGCTACAAACCAGTCAGTCCTTTAATTTTGAACATCAACGTCCACCCATATTTCACTATTTTAGTAATGCTTGTGTGAGGCATGTTTGCCAGTGTTGATAAATGAGCTGAACCAGGTTGGCTGTTTCGTCTTATATTCACAGAAACTATAAGGTTTTCACATCTGCAGTAGCACTCCTCTGAAAGATGTTATTTCACTACTAAACTTATCTACAATCTAATCAATATGTTATACATGTAAACTCAGCAAAAAAAGAAACGTCCTCTCACTGTTCAACTGCGTTTATTTTCAGCAAACTTAACGTGTAAATATTTGTTATAAAAAAAATATAACTTATAAAAATTCTAATAAATCCCTGTTTCCATGTTTAAATAGATTGAAATCCATCCAGGGACAGGGGTGTTTGTTGACAAGCTATAAATGCCAACTCTGCCTCATCCTTTGTATGGACATTGATCACGGCAGTCTATCCTGTGGAGGTCTTGCTGGTGAGCAACCTCCGGGGGATGTCAAAGTGGAGTGGACCACACCGTCAGCCACTAGACCACACCGTCAGCCGCCATCTACAGTAAACTTAAAAACAAACCAAAATGCTAACAGGAACATTTGTACATTTACTTACTTTCATCCTTTATTGTAAGTGTTTACTTAATTTCCTTTTCCCCTTTCATACCATAGGGGCTACTCTCCAGAAGTGGCCAAACACCCTTCCAGTTAACTTCGGCTCAGCTAACAACACAAAAATCTCTGAGCTGCATTCCATGTCCAAGAATAAGGAGCAGAATGTAAGCTTAATAATGGACATTTTTGAATTGAGAACAGGATGGACATTATGGAAAAATCATGTAAATCGTTAAACTTAAATTGTTTCATTATACAAAAGATTAAACTTCACATTCTATGAATATGGATAAAGAATCATAATTCAAGATTACTGTTCTGTTCCATAGTACAACAGAAAGTTAAGCTAAGTTAAATTAAGCAACCCAGGACACCCAAAAGTATGCCTTCTGCTGTTTGCCTCTATAGGATATACCGTAGAATGTTAAAATAACTGTCAGTGAAGATCTCACTTTAAAAGTTAATATTCTGTCAACTCATACCCAAATTATGTTTTTGACTCACCCTAATCTCGTATTTGTGGGGAAAGAATAAAATGGAAGAAATGTAAATATCTATATTTTTAAACCACCTCAAACTTGTATCTCAAACAGACAGGCTTGCTATTTCCTCATAGAAGATGATGATGAGCTAGCCAATCAGCAGTCTACTTGCATTAATATTTTTTATGACCAGTTTTTATCTGTTGTTGGGGTACGCCACAACTTTCCAACACAGAAAAACTGCTTTTTAACATACTTAATTAAAATGTTTTGGGGGGGAACTAAAACTATTTTACTCATATTGTAATTAATTATAGGTCATATTTCATACAAATCTGGAAACACTGGACCGTTACTTTTAACTTGGCCTCCATACATTAGGCCTATTTCTCAATCTAGCTGTATTTTTATACTGCACTTGTGGAAATATTTCAGGGAAATATTTATCAAAGGCTATCATCCTTGTTGGGTACATATTATAAAATTTTCCAGCACTGTGTAGACACTGTATCAGAGATTGTTTGGCATCATCGTCAGGGAATCGTAATCTGTTAATAAAAATGTTCTACTTAACAGGTTGCCTGACTCATCATCATCCTTTCTCTTATAACAGACCAGTTAAGGTTTTATTTGATTCTTAAATTGTGTCATGCAGAATTTCTACATGGATAAATAAACAGTTTTATTAACTTTTTATAAAATGCAAGGGGTTTCTAACCGTGGAAAGTCATACCTGAAATAAAACATTATATACAAATTAGTATATAATTTTGTATATAATGTATATACAATTTATACACAAAACTCAAAATTAACAATTACATTTTATAAAAATATATAAAATACAGTACCAGTCAAAAGTTTGGACACACCTACTCAATCCAGGGTTTTTCTTTATTTTTACTATTTTCTACATTGTAGAATAATAGTGAAGACATCAAAACTATGAAATAACATATATGGAATCAGGTAGTAACCAACAAAGTGTTAAACAAATCAAAATATATTTTATATGAGATTCTTCGAAGTAGCCACCCATTGCCTTGATGACAGCTTTGCACACTCTTGACATGAGGTAGTCACCTGCAATGCAATTCAACTAACAGGTGTGCCTTGTAAACTTCTTAATGCGTTTGCTTATTTGAGCTGTTCATGCCATAATATGCACTTGGTCTTTTACCAAATAGGGCTATCTTCTGTATACCACCTCTACCTTGTCACAACACAGCTGATTGGCTCAAAGAGAAATGACAGTACATCATTACTTTAAGACATGAAGGTCAGTCAATCCGGAAAATTTCAAGAACTTTGAACGTTTCTTCAAGTGCAGTCACAAAAACCATCAAGCGCTATGATGAAACCGGCTCTCATGAGGACCGCCAAAGGAAAGGAAGAGTTACCTTTGCCGCAGAGGATAAGTTCATTAGAGTTAACTGCACCTCAGATTGTAGCCCAAATAAATGCATCACAGAGTTCAAGTAAAAGACACATCTCAACATCAACTGTTCAGAGGAGACTGTGTGAATTAGGCCTTCATGGTCTAATTACTGCAAAGAAATCACTACTAAAGGACACCAATAAGAAGAAGAGACTTGCTTGGGCCAAGAAACATGAGTAACGGACATTGGACCAGTGTAAATCTGTCCTTTGGTCTGATGAGTCCAAATTTTAGATTTTTGGTTCCAACCGCATTGTCTTTGTGAGAAGCAGAATAGGTGAACAGATGATCTCCGCATGTGTGGTTCCCACCGTGAAGCATGGAGGAGGAGGTGTGAGGGTGCTTTGCAGGTGACACTTTCAGTGATTTATTTAGAATTCAAGGCACACTTAACCAGCATGGCTACCACAGCATTCTGCAGCGATACGCCATTCGATCTGGTTGCGCTTAGTAGATACTGTATATATATACAGTTAAATATCACATTTACATTAGTATTCAGAACCTTTACTCAGTACTTTGTTGAAGCACCTTTGGCAGCGATTACAGCCTTGAGTCTTAGGTACAAGCCAAGACCCTTCTCCCCCGATTGCTCAGTTTGGCCGGGTGGCCAGCTTCTGGTAGAGTCTTGGTGGTTCCAAACTTCTTCCATTCTTCCAAAATTATGGAGGCCACTGTGTTCTTGGGGACCTTCAATGCTGCAGAAAGTTTTTGGTACCCTTCCTCAGATCTGTGCCTTGACACCATCCTGTCTCAGAGCTCTACGAACAATTCCTTCAATCTCATGGCTTGGTTTTCCTCTGATGTACTGTCAACTGTGGGATCGTATACAGTGAGGGAAAAAAGTATTTGATCCCCTGCTGATTTTGTACGTTTGCCCACTGACAAATAAATGATCAGTCTATAATTTTAATGGTAGGTTTATTTGAACAGTGAGAGACAGAATAACAACAACAAAAATCCAGAAAAACGCATTGTGAAAAATGTTATAAATTGAATTGCATTTTAATGAGGGAAATAAGTATTTGACCCCTCTGCAAAACATGACTTAGTACTTGGTGGCAAAACCCTTGTTGGCAATCACAGAGGTCAGACGTTTCTTGTAGTTGGCCACCTCCAATCGTGTGTAGAGTCCTCCCTAAAACAGGGTGAGGAGAAACGTCTAGAAGAGGTTCAGTAATTCCAAAACTCCGACTGCAAACGCAACTCGAACCTTCAGCTCCCTCCACAGATTTTCTATGGGATTAAGGTCTGGAGACTGGCTAGGCCACTCCAGGACCTTAATGTGCTTCTTCTTGAGCCACTCCTTTGTTGCCTTGACCATGTGTTTTGGGTCATTGTCATGCTGGAATACCCATCCACAAGCCATTTTCAATGCCATGGCTGAGGGAAGGAGGTTCTCACCCAAGATTTGACGGTACATGGCCCCGTCCATCGTCCCTTTGATGTGGTGAAGTTGTCCTGTCCCCTTAGCAGAAAAACACCCCCAAAGCATAATGTTTCCACCTCCATGTTTGACGGTGGGGATGGTTTCCTTGGGGTCATAGGCAGCATTCCTCCTCCTCCAAACACGGCAAGTTGAGTTGATGCCTGTTTTAGTTTTTTTATACATTTGCAAACATTTCAAAAAAACGTTTGCTTTGTCATTATGGGGTATTGATGAGGAAAAACAAATAATTTCATAATTTTTGGAATAAGGCTGTAACGTAACAAAATGTAAAGGGGTCTGAATACTTTACAAACTCATCAGTCTATTCTTGTTCTTAGAAATGAAGGCTATTTCATGCAAGAAATTGCCAAGAAACTGAAGATCTCGTACAACGCTGTGTACTAATCCCTTCACAGAACAGCGCAAACTGGCTCCAACCAGAATAGAAAGAAGAGTGGGAGGCCCCGGTGCACAACTGAGCAAGAGGACAAGCACATTAGAGTGTCTAGTTTGAGAAACAGACGCCTCACAAGTCCTCAACTGGCAGCTTCATTAAATAGTACCCGCAAAACACCAGTCTCAACGTCAACAGTGAAATTGCTCCCAAGGATGAACCAGACTTGTAGAGGTCTACAATTTTTTTCTGAGGTCTGAGGTCTGCTGATTTCTTTTGATTGTCCAATGATGTTAAGCAAAGAGGCACTGAGTTTGAAGGTAGGCCTTGAAATACATCCACAGGTACACCTCCAATTGGCTCAAATTATGTCAATTAGCCTATCAGAAGCTTCTAAAGCCATGACATAATTTTCTGGAATTTCCCAAGCTGTGTAAAGGCACCGTCAACTTAGTGTATGTAAACTTCTGACCCACTGGAATTGTAATACAGTGAATTATAAGTGAAATAATCTGTCTGTAAACAATTGTTGGAAAAATTACTTGTGTCATGCACAAAGTAGATGTCCTAACCAACTTGCCAAAACTATAGTTTGTTAACTAGAAATGTATATATATATTTGTGTGTGAATAAAGCAACTGAATACTTATGTAAGACCTGTTTTTGCTTTGTCATTATGAGGTATTGTGTGTAGATTGATCAGGGGAAAAGACAATTTAATATTTTTTTTTAAGACTAACATAATAAAATTGGAAAAAGTCAAGGTGTCTGAATACTTTCCGAATGCACTGTAAGTTAACAAATATACAAATACACCAATGACATATAAAGCAAAATATATAAAATCCTACCTAGTGACTTTTTAGATTACTTATTAGATGTTTGTACAAATACTTTTCTGCCATACAAGATTATTATTTGATTTTCATGATTTTTTTTCATATAGGTACTTGGCTGCCACTGTATGTTTGTGTGTTTAGTGAAATTAAGAATAGGACTAGAGTCTAGGGGTCGTTTTTTGACAGAACTCAGATAAACGTTCCTCACCTGGCGTGATGGCCACGCCATTCCCGTTGACCACGGGAGGGCTGCAGTCCTCCTCCTCAGGTAGCTCCAGGCTGGCTCGCTGCTCCATGTTGCTAACCGACTGGTTCCTCTTCCTCTTGCCCTGGGCGCTGGGCCAGGCTCCAGGCAGCAGCGCCTCACTCACATTCAAGGGAGGGGCCGCCGGACTGGGCTCGGCTGGGGGCTTGGGAGTACCGTACAAGTTCTCTGGAGAAGGGAAAACAAACGCACATTGAGGTAACAAGGTGCAGGCCAGTGGAACACAACACAGAGAAATAGAGGTTGCCGCACACTATTGCTCCACCAATCCAATACATTTATTAATCGACAGGGCACATCAAAATCAAATCACTTTTTATTTGTCACAAGCCTTTAACCAACAATGCAGTACAAGAAATAGAGTAAATAAAATATTTACTAAATAAACTTAAGTTAAAAAAATCGAATCAATCAAAAAGTAACACGAAATGTAAATAACAATAACGAGGCTATATACAGGGTGTAATGCGTCTGTGTGTAGCTGGTGTAGAGGAGTCAGGCGCAGGACAGCAGATATGAGTAATATAGCAATTTTACTCAAATAATAATCACAATACACGTCAAAATAATGCCAAGCCCAGCATAATGGACTGCAATACAATAAACAATCACTCACAAACCAACATGGGGGAACAGAGGGTTAAATAATGAACAAGTAATTGTGGGATTGAAACCAGGTGTGTAAAACAAGGAAAACCCCATGGAAAATGAAAAGTGTTTTGACAAGGTGTTTTGAGAAGGTAATTTTTTTTACTCATGATATTTAACTTTTGAAGCACAATACGGCATTGCTATGGTGTTGGGTATTTTATATGTACATTACATCAGAGGAAATACATTTTATGATTACATTTTGAGAGTGAACCAGAGGCAGAGACGTCTTATGTCATTATCTCTTCAATATGAGAGAGAGAGAATGAGCAAGTGAAGGAGAGAAATAGAAGAATAAAGAAGTGAGAAGAGGGGAAGAGAGAGACAGATTAAACACAGAAAAACACAGGAGTAGCAGTAGCATTTGACTCCTTTTATCCAAGCAGGAGGAGCCTTTAATTGCAGGCTGTGAGAAAGCCTTCTGTCTCCTTCCTGTGTGTGTGTGTGTGTGTGTGTGTGTGTGTGTGTGTGTGTGTGTGTGTGTGTGTGTGTGTGTGTGTGTGTGTGTGTGTGTGTGTGTGTGTGTGTGTGTGTGTGTGTGTGACACACACACACACACACACACACACACACACACAGTACACGCAAAGTACACGCAAACACACATTCACACATGGACCTGCAAACACATACACTCACTCACACACACCAAATGCCCTGAGTTTGAGATAAAGCTTCATACTGTACATCCCTTCACATATACATCTCTCTAACCTGTTGGCCCGAGCCCTGACATGTTTACAGATCTGAAGGGTCTGTATAAGTATAAGCAGTGTAGTGGTGGAGCATCCTACATATTCCTTCCACGTAACAGATCTTCAAATGTGACAGACGTCACACTGCTTGGTTAACAGTGCCACTTCCTCCCTAAGCAGCTCTTAACCTGATTAGAACTCGGGACTAGGGATGTTGTGGTGACCGTATTACTGGCAGTCATGAGTCATAACCGCAGTCCACAGATGGACGATCTGGTGGCTCACTTACCCAATCGCAGTGTGTGTGTGTCTGTGTGTGCGTTTGTGTTCACACGTGTCTTTGTGTGTGTGTGTGTTTGTGCGTATCTCTTACAAACAGCAGAGGCCCACTGGGAGAAACCACCTCTTTCTGGGTGGCAGGCAGTGCCTGCGGGCACTTACATCTCAATTTGTAATGCAAATTAAAACACAAGAGGACGGGGAAGTGCAATCTTAATGGTCGTTGTAATGCTTTTGAATGCATTGCTATCTGATTAAATCCATTTCATCTAGCATTGCTACATGCTTCAAGAATGCCACACAGGAGATTCTGGATATTTTGGATGAGACGACAACAACCTATGTATGCCGATAATAAGGTAAAAAGTGAACCATCCGATCAATCTTGTCTGATGGCGCCAGAAGAAATGTTTTACGGGTGCCCAACCAATTGTGCTATTATGTGTTTTTTTTCGAGTTATTTGTAACTTATCTTGTACATAATGTTTCTGGAACTGTATCTTACGGCAAAAAAAGAGCTTCTGGATATCAGGACAGCGATCACTCACCTCGGATTAGACTAAGATTTATTCTTCAACAAGCAGGACGCACAGGACATTCTCCGAACACCCGACAAGGCCAACATCCCAGCTATTTGAAAGAGGAAGAGACGCAGGTACAGAGGACACGGAGCGGAATGCCTCGTACGGGTCCGCAGAAGGCGAGTGGGAAAGCTGCCATTACCGTCAATATTACTCGCCAACGTGCAATCATTGGACAATAAATTAGACGAGTTACAATCACAAATATCCTACCAACGGGACATCAAAAACTGTAATATCCTATGTTTCACGGAATCGTGGCTGAATGAGGACATGGATATTCAGCTAGCGGGATATACGCTGCACCGGCAAGATAGAACAGCACACTCCGGTAAGACGAGGAGGGGGGGTCTGTGCATATTTGTAAACAACGCTGGTGCACAAAATCTAAGGAAGTCTCTAGATTTTGCTCGCTTGAATTAGAGTATCTTGTTATAAATTGCAGACCACACTACTTGCCTAGAGAGTTTTCAGCTATACTTTTCGTGGCTGTTTATTTACCACCACAGACGGATGCTGGCACTAAGACCACACTCAGTCGGCTGTATAAGGAAATAAGCAAACAGGAAACCACTCACCCAGAGGCGGCGCTCCTAGTGGCCGGAGACTTTAATGCAGGGAAACTTGAATCAGTTCTACCTAATTTCCAATGTGCAACCAGAGGGGAAGAAATTCTAAATTACTTGTACTCCACACAGAGACGCGTACAAAGCTCTCCCTCGCCCTCCATTTGGTAAATCCGACCACAACTTTATCCTCCTGATTCCTTCTTACAAGCTAAAATTAAAGCAGGAAGCACCAGTGACTCGGTCTATAAAAAAGTGGTCAGATGAAGCAGATGCTAAACTACAGGACTACCCCCCATTTACGCCGCTGCTACTCTCTGTTATTATCTATGCATAATCACTTTAATAACTCCTACATTACCTCCTCAATTACCTCGACTAACCGGTGCCCCCGCACATTGACTCTGTACCGGTACCCCCTGTATATAGCCCCGCTATTGTTATTTTACTGCTGCTCTTAACTTCTTGTTTTTAACTTTTATTTCTTATTCTTATGTATATTTTAAACTGCATTGTGGGGCTTGTTAGTAAGCATTCCACTGTAAGGTCTACACCTGCTGTTTTCGGCGCATGTGACTAATACAATATGATTTAGCTTGATAATAAATGAAAAAGTCTGGTACAGTAGGAGTTTTTGTAACCAGATAGGAACCAAAGTGTTGGTTAGTGTTTCCCAGGAGACCCTAATTACATTTGAATACCGGTAGATGTTAGATTCAGACAAAGATTTTAGAATATGCTTAGCCTATTCTTCTCTGATTCAGAACATCACTGCACAAACAACATGCTGACACCCCACTGGTATCAGCCTGTATTAGAGTGAAATTTGGATAGACATATTTGCCCCCTAGATCCATAATCTTTGCTAGCTAGTTAGTGAGTAGCATTAGCGGCTAGCGCAAATGTTACACTGTAATACAGAAAACATGGATTTATATGAACAATCTAAGTGGGGCTTGATGTGT
The DNA here is from genome assembly GCA_003317085.1 of Hucho hucho. NCBI lineage: Eukaryota > Metazoa > Chordata > Actinopteri > Salmoniformes > Salmonidae > Hucho > Hucho hucho. Next base: position 531,442 of record QNTS01000062.1, on the reverse strand, counting down.
GTAGGTCCTGGGAAGCAGCCGCAACATGACAGAAGAAAAACGAGTAAACAATAAAAACATATGTTTTTTTGCTATCTGGATATGTCAATATCGTAATTTTCGTGCAGCCGTAGTGATGAGTGTCGTGGTCACTGAACTTACCTTCATAGGTTCCACTCTCTAGCAGGCCTCCGCTTTGTTCCAGTTCCATAAAGCGCTCCACGCTCACAAAGTTATAGTCCACCCCCGGCACCTCTCCCTCCTTTGGCAGCCTGGTGGTACCTACAGAGGGAGAAGGAGAAGAAAGGAAGGACGTTACTTTATTGTCAATCGTTACAGACACAGAGGAATAGGAGGAGTGAGTATTGAGGGATCACAAGGGAGAGCATTGAGGAGAAGAGTAGGAGACAGAGAGAGAAAGTAAGAAGAGTCATACTTCTGATAATAATCCGAACCCATGTCATAATTGTTTGCTGTTGTAAAATGGATTGGAAAGCAATAAGAGAGATTTAAGGCCCCACCCAAGCAGTAGGATTAAATGGATACATACTTACAAAGATGTGTTGGTGGTGAACCAATATATGTGAATGTGAGCCCTTCAAAACACTAGGCTTGGGTGTATGTTCATAAGAGAAGATAGGATAAGACAAGATAAGCTTTTGTTTTTTCAGCTTCCACAGAAATTAGTGTACAACGTATAGAACATTTTGTCAAATGACATTGCTGATTCTCTACACGCAAATCAATCTGAGGATGTTTGTGGATACACAGACCACTAACAAGCCATGATGCACACACTGCATGCACATGCAAGCATGCATGTGTGCACACACACACACAGCCAGTCAGCTTATTGTGGAAACAGCATCATTGCAGAAACAGCACATTATGGTGCTACAGTAAGAGAAGGGGATTCTATGTGACAATGAGAGGCAGTGCTTGCGTCTGTCCCTCAAGTCGGTATGTGTTTGCATGTGTGCCCGTGTGTGTGTCAAATCAAATCACATTTTATTATCACATGCTTCGCAAACAACAGGTGTAGACTAACAGTGAAATGCTTACTTACAGGCCCTTCCCAACAATGCACAGAGAAAAAAAGATAAATAATAGAAAAGTAATAACACAAGGAGTAAATACACAATGAGTAACAATAACTTAGCTATATACTAGGTAATTGAGGTAGATATGTACATAAGTAGGGATAAAGTGAACGGGCAACAGGATAGATAATAAACAGTAGCAGCAGCATATGTGATCAGTCAAAAGGGTCAATGCAGATAGTTAAATAATTAACCAATAGCTACCCGGACTAACTATTTAGCAGTCTTAATGCTTGGGGGTAGAAACTGTTCAGGGTTCTGTTGGTTCCAGACTTGTTGAATCGGACCACTTGCCGTTCGGTAGCAGAGAGAACAGTCTATGACTTGGGTGGCAGGAGTCTTTGACAACTTTTAGGGCCTTCCTCTGACACCGCCTGGTGTAGATGTCCTGGATTGCAGGGAGCTCAGCCCCAGTGATGTACTGGGCCGTACGCACTACCCTCTGTAGCACTTTGTGGTCGGATGCCAAGCAGTTGCCATACCAAGAGGTGATGCAGCCAGTCAAGATGCTCTCAATGGAGCAGCTGTAGAACTCTTTGAGGATATGAGTGCCCATGCCAAATCTTTTCAGCCTCCTGAGGAGGAAGAGGCATTTTCAAGCCTTCTTCAAGACTGTGTTGGTGTGTGTGGACCATGGTAATTCCTTAGTGATTTAGACACGAGGAACTTGAAGCTCTCGACCCGCTCCGCTACAGCCCTGTCGATGTGGACGGGACGTGCTCGGCCCTCCGTTTCCTGTAGTCCACGATCAGTTCCTTTCCCTTGCTGACGTTGAGGGAGAGGTTGTTGTCCTGCCCACAGCATTTCACCTTCTTTCCTTGGTTCCTGGTCAAAGCAACGAAATTAATAAATGATACCAGTGGTATAGTGGTCCCTGGAGAAGTGAATATAGAGTAAAGTTTTCAGACCCCTTAATTTTTCCACATTTTGTTACTTTGCAGCCTTATTCTAAAATTGATTAAATAGTATTTTTTCCTTATCAATCTACACTCAGTACCCCATAATGACAAAGAAAAAACTGGTTGTGAAATGTTAAGTATTCAGACCCTTTTCTCAGTACTTTGTTGAAGCACCTTTGGCAGCGATTACAGCCTCGAGTCTTCTTGGGTATGACGCTACAAGCTTGGCACACCTGTATTTGGGGAGTTTCTCCCATTCTCCTCTGCAGATCTTCTCAAGCTCTGTCAGGCTGGATGGGGAGCATCGCTGCACAGCTAATTTCAGGTCTCTCCAAAGATTTTAAGGGTCCGGGCTCTGGCTGGGCCACTCAAAGACATTGAGACGTGTCCTGAAGCCACTCCTGTGTTGTCTTTGCTGTGTGCTTAGCGTCGTTGTCCTGTTGGAAGGGGAATCTTCGCCCCAGTCTGAGGTCCTGAGCGATCTGGAGCAGGTTTTTATCAAGGATCTCTCTGTACTTTTCTCCGTTCATCTTTCCCTCAATCCTGACTAGTCTCCCAGTCTCTGCTGCTGAAAACATCTCTACATCATGATGCTGCCACCACCATGCTTCACCATAGGGATGGTGCCAGGTTTCCACCAGACGTGACACTTGGCATTCAGGCTAAAGAGTTCAATCTTGGTTTCATCAGACCAGAGAATCTTGTTTCTCATGGTCTGAGAGTCCTTTAGGTACCTTTTGGCAAACTCCAAGTGGGCTGTCATGTGCCTTTTACTGAAGAGTGGCTTCCGTCTGCCCACTCTACCATCAATGCCTGATTGGTATAGTGCTGCAGAGATGGTTGTCCATCTGGAAAGCCCTTCAATCCCGATTGCTCAGTTTGGCCGGGCAGCCAGCTCTAGGAAGAGTCTTGGTGGTTCCAAACTTCCTCCATTTAAGAATGTATTTTTTTGTGGACCTTTAGTGCTGCAGACATTTTTTGGTACCCTTCCCCAGATATGTGCATCGACACAATGTTTTCTCTGCGGTTTACGGACAATTCCGTTGACCTCATGGCTTGTAATGTCAACTGTGGGACCTTATATAGACAGGTGTGTGCCTTTCCAAATCATGTCCAAACAATTGAATTTACCACAGCTGGACTCCAATCAAGTTGTAGAAACATCAAGGATGATCAATGGAAACAGGATGCACCTGAGCTCAATTCCGAGTCTCATAGCAAAGCGTGTAAATACTTATGTAAATAAGATTGTTTTCTATTTTTAATACATTTGCCAAAATTTCAAAAAATCTGTTTTTTCTTTGTCATTATGGGGTATTGTGTATAGATTGATGAGGAAATGTGTTTATTTAATCCATTTTAAAATAAGGCTGTAACGTAACAAAATGTGTAAAAAGTCAAGGGCTCTGAATACTTTCCAAATGCACTGTACTCTAATTTTCCCGAAAAAATCCAAAATGGCCTGCCCGGTGAAGGAAAAGGCGCCCTGTGTGAAAAATGTACCTGAAATGACACATCCCATATTGGTCTCCCAAGGCCAACACAAGCTGTACTGAGCAAGTAGGCTAATAGTAGGCGTACTATTGAAACAGATACATAAATGAGGCTGTGAACTGTCATTAATTCACAAGTTTCTGATTTCCCCCCAAAAAATTATGTCCATAACAATGCTTAAACCACATTAAACCTCATCAGGAGGTTTTGAGGTCAGAGACAAATCTTAAATATTTAGATTTCTTTGTGTAGTTAACCTTTAATTTGAGTGCACTCTTGTTTGGATAGTGATGTTTCTGTAGCACATGAGGAGTTTGCAAAACAAATATCTAGTGGATTGGTGCAAATAATCATGATATCATTCTGGCAGGTAGGCATAAAATACTTTGTAGCTAGTTAACATTTAATAGAGAAGGTTTTTAGGAAAGCCCTTCCATCTACCAGAAGACGGTTAGGCCTGTCATTAGCATCGCTATATTTTTCCTGTTCCTTAAATGTTTGAAACCTGAATGTTTTACTTCATATAGCCAGTCATCCCACCATAGAAAGGTGGAGGCAATTATTTTATAAAGACTTCCTCATATGTGTTCTCCTGTTCTATTGGTTTTCTTTCAACTTTCTTTCATTGTCTACTCTAGCAGCCAAATGCATTATCCTAGTCATATTAGCAACCCATGATAGTTGTTGCATCTTTAGATGTCCCCTCTTTCTAACAGAAATCGGCATCTCTGTCCATGAAACCGCTCGCATGTGTGGTTGCGCATTTTAGAATGGTGTTTTCACGCAAATTGCACTTTGAAACATTTGCGCTAAGGCTTACCACCGTGTGTACATTGCTGCGCATAAAATGTGAAGAAATAAGTGTATAAAAATTTTAAGCTAAACATTCTGGGCCTGGTTTCCCAAAAGCATTTTAAGGCTAAGTTGAACTTAGAACCATAGGATCCTATGGTTCTAACAGTGAACTTAGCCAAAAATGCTTTTGGGAAACCAGGCCCAGATCTGTTCCATTAGCCTTATTAATTGATAAGGCGTGTACCTCCACTAGGCCTCTACTACTATGATAAGCATTGTGGGGATTTGGTGCTTGGTAACTAGCTAGCTAGGTTGATACTTGATAACTAGCCAGTTAGGTTGGTTGACAGCCCCTGTGAAATTATATCACTACTAGCTAGCTAACTAACCAGTTAGCTTGGTGATTAAAGGGGTTTATGCTATGTGGGTGACAACCCTTAAACCTCTTAGATGTAAGGTCCCCTTTCTAGGGGACCTGCGTGGTTCTGGTACCGGTTCCGACCAATATTTTCACTTATAAATCGATATGTGTATACCGTAGATCGAAATGGCTTACATTGAGATATAGCCCTGGTTCCCACGGACACAGAGCCTGTGTGACATAGGATGTGAAATATGAAACCACTTGAAGCTGGGATGTCCCTCCTACCATTTCATTCGCTCTTCCGACTGTCCATCAATACCAGCCACGGACATGCACATGCCTGCAAGTGTTACATCGTAGCAGCAGTAGAGTGCTTTCATCACAGTAGCACATTCAGAGATCGATTTATAGCCATTAATCTAAAACAATTCATAGATTTTAAACAAAAAACACTTTCTGTTTGTCATAGACGGACAATAGTTCAGGAAGCCACGCTAGAGCTCTGTGAGACATTCACAGCGATGGGGGCAGATGTTTTGATCAAGGGAGACCTTTAGAAAAAATGCACATTTTCTCTAACACTAAAAATAGAAATATGTATTTTACAGTTAGAAGGAAGGTGAAATCTTATAGTTAGTCATTGTATAATTTGATTATGCTATATTTAGGAAACATGCAAGTCATTTCAAGCCTTATTCATACAGTTCTGTTGAATAGGAAATACATCATATAAAATATTTTATATTTTCATCATATTTGTACTTAGTACTTGAACTTGTGTCCTCAAAAGCGACTACACCTCAGTAATTTATAATTATTTGTACCAGAAAGGTGAGATTTTAACCTTTCTTTGAGTATGCAGCATTACTAGTTATTGTTCATGGCCCTCTCATGATAAATAATTATTTTTGGGAATCACGTAGATTACATTTTTGATTACATTTAACCGGTTAGTGCACCATCACTACTAGCTAGCTAACTAACTAGCCCCACCTAGCTCAGTGCTTGACAGCCTTTTTGTAATGCTAGCACTACCAGCTAGCTAGGTGGTTGACACCCCATAATGTGCCACCACTATTAACTAAAGTCTGGATACATTACATTTTTAACAATGCTTTTTTCTGATGGAAATGTGTTCATTTCATCTGCCTTGGAGTCCAGTTTCACAATATTACCTTATGACCCAACTTATTGATGTAGTTTTGAAGTTATCACAGAAAAACATGATTTAGTTGAGGGCATTTTTCACCCTGCCAGCTCCTATTAGTTCTAATGAGCACAATTTTACCAAGTCACCTTCCAAACGTTCTATTCCCAGCCGATTGTTCTGCATCATAATGCTATCTGCACTGTTGTTAGCAATTAGATCTACCCATGTAAACCTTGTGGGTTTACCTCAGGTAACTTGATATTAATAAGGTTACGGCTACTTGGTGAGAAATATCACTGTTCGCCTGGGCAAACGTTGTGGTGGCCGACAGAGACATAGATGGGTGGTGCATATCTATCAAAAGTGAAACATTTTCCGGTTATAGTTAGCAAAAAACGTATAAACCCGAAAAATATTAAATTACTTAAATAATTTTTGTTTGTTTCTAAATGGCTGCTGGATAATTTGATATGCGTCGACATCTGTTCATTCGTAGGCATCGAATTGAGCGTATGCTGTGCAGGTTCACTGAGTTGCAAACCACATGGATGGTTCTCTCATTGCTTAGTAGCTAATGGTGATTTGTCGATCTGATGCATTTGCTACCTCAGATGATGAGCCCATCGAATGTAGTGAAAGAGGTATGTAGTACCCGCAGATGGCCACGGCAAATAGTAAGAGAGCTATAAAGTTATAAACCCATAATGTTTTTTGCAGAAAAAAACCCTAACCCTAGGTCTATCCGTGTAAAAAGTTAGGTATAACCCAAAGGGCCAGGCTTCTGGTCTGGAAGCACGCTTTCCACTGTGCTCAGAGGACATTTTCGGTACTGCAGTTAAATTGAAGTACGGCCTAGAAAGATAGAAAGACAATTCTCATAGACGGCCCCATAAAGTCACAACTTTTTAAACAAAACCAAGTATTTGTCCTAGAGACCAATTTTTTCCCCATCACTCACAGCCAAAGTTGTGTTTCAGGTTCATGCTGTGACGTGGGCGAGTTTATGTATCATGCACACGCTGAAGAGATATCACTCACGCGCTCTCGACCAGCAGAAGCAAGAAGAAGAGAAGCTGCAAGAACCTGAATATAGCGTAGTGTTCAGCGTTCAACTGCACCAAACATGCAAAGCAGTCTAAACTCTAAACGTACGTTGGTGATCGATTTTTTTGTTATTATGATTTTGTTAGGAATCTTGTCATGGTGCACGTAGATTGATGAATAATTATAATTTGTGATGTATTGGAAGCTAACGTCAGGTAGCTTGAGCATCTTGACAAGGCTTGTGGTTGTTTGCTTGTTTGCTATTATAGCTATAAACACAATGTTTGATTAGATAATTGTGAGGATAATATTTATTGAGTGACAATCATTCAAATGCATAGCGACATAGCTTCTGGTGGCACTAGCTATCTTGAATAGCTATCCCATCTGGTTTGCGCTTAGTCGGACTATCATTTTGTTTTTCAGCAAGACAATGACACACGACCCTAAATCTAATGAATTCTAATAATAGCGGATAGGTAATTGCGATAGAGTTGTGCCCATCGAATTGTGTTTTTTTATTTTTATGGATTGACTGATTGATTTTATAAATGTGCCGTATTACATGTCTTTTTTAAAGTCTTGGACATTTTTCATAAGTGTGAAGCCGAAAGAGAAGAGAAAGTTGTAAAGTTTGTTTTTAATCTTACGATAGAGGTAAACCAGAACGTTGTTTGAGTATGGATTATATATATTTTTCCTACTGGTAAGAATAGGACAGTTGGTTGTGCTCGCTGGGCTATATCGGGCTGTAAGGGATTCAGGTCTGAATAGTTGAATCGGAAACGTTTTTGATAGTTTCTGATTATTGTTGCTTGGTTTTATAGTTTAGGTAACACCAGTGAATTTGAGCAGGAAGTTAATGTATTCTAACATTATCATCTGTTTCCATTATGTGGAACAATGTCCGGTCATTAAAGTGGATTGCAGTTTGATTTTGTTTTTATTTTGACAAGGACAGTGCACATTAATCACAGTTGTGTGTGTGTGTGTGTGTGTGTGTGTGTGTGTGTGTGTGTGTGTGTGTGTAATGGCAGGGTATTCCAGACATGGGAAGCTCTCAGAGAAAGCAGATTGACTAAAGGTGCTTTTCCATAAGGGAACTAACTATACAGTCACCTCTCATGGCGGACCTTGTGGATCTGCTGCCATAGATTTGGGTTTTCTGTTTAACAAAAGTACTGAGTGGAGGCCATTTAGAATCTAGGCCATTTAGAATCTTGAATACAAGACATGTGTCCGTGTATTGCACAAGATTTTTCCAACTCAGGACCTCTTGCTTTCTGAGAATGTAACAGTGATGATAGCTATTGGGCTTACTATCAAGCACTTTGAGAGCCTGTTTGCTAGACAGAAGGAAGATAATTCATGTACAAGCTGAACAGTATTGACCTTTGGGGCACTCCCACATCGTAGCTAAGAGTGGGGAACAGTTAGTTTTGACTATTACGCTGATGAGACAGCACCTACTTTTTAAAGGTTCTAGATTTGTTAAACAACATGTTTATATTTTTACTACATTTATGCAACATGTTGAAATTATTAGATTACTGGAAAGGGGTTATGGGTTTGTTTATTGTTAGGTGTCGATTTCACTTAATGAAACACTGTATTCCCTACACTATGTATGTTAAGGGAGACGTAAAACTTTTTATTAAATTCCTGGGATTAAATATCACTGATTCCTTACGCTGAGCAATTTACTACATTTGCGACAGAAAAAAATATTACATTTAGAGAGGTAACCGCTATCACATATTTGTTGGACATTGGTCTAGTAACGATACCAGGATAATTGTATCTAAGGGTAGCGCATCCTAAATTAAGGGCACAAAAACATTGAGGTAGATTAATACAAACGATTAATGATTTGAGGGAGTACAGTGGACTTATCATTATCAGGTTTTGTTTGTAGTTAAAACTTTTTTGTTGCTGAATCTGTGTAGTATAATGAATGCTAACAAAGTGTTTTGTGTTTTTTTTCCAAGGAAAATGGGGGTTTTATTGTCACTCTTTGAAATGTTTCCCGGGGCTGTGGTTTTGGGAAAAGACAGATTGAGGCCGTAAACTACCAAATTAAATAAGGCCTGGACATTTTTTGTTTGTTTTTAACCTACGGTTTGCAAATACACACAACACACTTGTTATGACTATTTGTTGGTGTTTTTAAAATACTATGTTTGATTTGTGTGTTCTATTTCCTTTGGGTTTAGTGAGTTTTCCATTTGTCTTATTATTTTCTGAGTTTAAATCAAACGCGTGAATTCCCTTTGATAAATGAATGGGGAGTTATGTCTCAAAATGGGTGAGGGAACAGTCTGAGGTTTTGGATTGAAGTTTATACACCTTGAGTGATGTGTTGGAGTGATATGTGGAGGAGTGTATTGTTTTGTTTGTTCTGTTCCCGTTCCCGGGTTATAGGTCTTACTTCCTCATCCTGTGGCTCTGTGAAGTTGACAGTGTGATGGGGAGTATAAGCCAATGTGAAAGAATAGTTTCAATAGAATGTGTTGGTATTCTCTTTGACATATGTTTAGACATTTGTATTAAGAATAATTGGTAAAAGTAATATTTTATCATATAGTTAATGAACTGTACTAAACTGTTGTTCTGATGAGGTTATCATGAAAAGTGAAATGAGACGGTATCTTAATGCATGGAAGAGAAAATTGGACCGAGCGGTGTGTGTACCTCAAACCCCCCCCCTCTAACTGGCTGAAGAAGAGTGACAAAGGCATTCAATACGGCTCTGTCCGCACCACTTCTACCGAGTGAAATGAGTCTGAGCCAGAAACCGGTGTACAGCATCCGATCTAAGCTATCAACTGCTTTTCTCTCATGTCTTTTCTCAGGAGTGTGAGAGGAGTCCATGTGGAGTGAGCACTTCTCTTATGTTGCTGGTATACTGGTTGACGAATGGACAAGACATAATGGGTGGTAAAGGTAATGGCGGCTCAGGTGAGACATTGAAATTGGGACATTATCATGGCCATCCACTTTGAACTGTAAAGCTATCTGAAGAAGACGAAAAGGACGCCAGAAGAATCAGTGCCTGGGGGTTGGTCAACTGTGCCCAAAATTGACTTTTGGGGTATCAGGTTGATTGTAGAGGTCTACTGTCTACTACTTCCCAGACAATTTGGTTGAGTGCTTAGAAAATGTGTTGGAGGTTGAAATGGGAGACAGTGCTATAGCAGCTGGTCATGTGCAGGAACCCATGCAATATGTTATTTATTTTATGTTTCTTGGTTTATGTATAATATATGCCTTTTCTACATGTGAATGAATTATTTAATCTTGTAATTTTATTTTAAGTTGAGAGGACTCTCAATTGGGGAATGTGAGAGCAAAATTGCAAGATTGTTATAATACTTTTGCATCAAATGGTTGTTTTAATGTAACAGAATAGAGTATTTTGTTAACTATTGTGTGCGTTCTACTGAGGATGGGCCCCTGGGAGATAACACTGACAGGAGATTTACGATGTATTTTGGGTGATAAAACCTAAAGAGCATTCCAGAGCATGAGTTAATGTTTCTGTTCTATACCGTACCAGGGAGAGATGGTTCCAGTTTGGAGTCGGAGGGACAAACACTGGTCAATACACAATGAAAACTGTTGACACAGCAGATACTGTCTGCTATGTATTATAGGTATCTTTCATACAAATCTTAACCTTGTGACCCATTCTATATATCTGTTTGTCATTTAGGTTGAAAGTGGTGTATCTTGGCTATAACAGACCTTTGTACTTTTGTCTCGGGGCTCTCAAAGAAATCAAGGAAAAGCAGCCAACAAGTGCTCAGCATGGGTTTTTAGAGGTAACAAATACATTTTCCCAAATGGTATCCTAGTTCAGGTCATGCCCCAATCCCTGCATTTTGCAGTTCCATACCAGAGTGACACCCAATGTAGCGCATTTAACAGACTGCAGGCAATCATAAGTGTCAGATATCATTTTAGACATTAATGAAGGGTCTATCCATGTAAGCATTATGTGGGATGTTAATGAGGCATCCCATACGTTTTTAACGAAGATCTTAACTGTAGGTAAAGGAACCAAGAAAAGCCTGGAAGTGAATTCATTTGTTTGAGGTCTTGGAAAGGTATTAGCCCCTTATCATTATACATGTCTCGCAAGGTATGCACACCCTTATCCGCCAACAATGGGTACACAAAAGTCTTATTGTTTGTCAGCAGGTTATAGTTATGCCATATAGGAGAAGAATCACATAACTTCTTAGTGTTGCCTATATGTTTCTCAGTGTAGTACCATACTTGTAGTGAGTTTGAAATAATTGAACCAAATTTGTTTGTATGCTGTTTTTATCTTGATGCCTGAAAAAACTAAATCTAAGTCTATGCGGTGCAACAAGTGCTTCCTCTATGCCTCTCCAAGACGCTGCAGTAGAATCATCAGACCATACTGTCAAGAATTTTATTTTATTTAGACCAGTAATGCAATTTGTAATCTGGAAGAGACAAACCTCCCATTCCTTTTAACCGTGTAAGAGTATCTTATCAAATGCGTGGCTTTTTCGCATTCCAAATAAACTTTGAGGTCATTGACTTTAACTTCTCAAAGTATTTTGGCGGAGGTGGTATAGGCAGCGTGGATGAAATAAAATGTAGTCGACGAGAACGTTCATTTTTACTATAGCAATCCTACCCTGTAATGAGATTTTAAGGGAGGACCATCTCTGCGAATCAGAGGTGATCTCCTCTTTTAGTTTGACATAGTTCCTTCTGCAAACTTGGGACAATTTGGTGGGTATGCATTAGCCTAAAAAACTAGCCTGCCTCATGCCACTGCACTGGAGATGCAGCAGGCAAAGTAAGCAATTTCACAGGGTTATTAAGGGGCACCAGTATAGATTTTTCCCAGTTTATTTTATATCAAGAGAATAGTAAATCATTTCAGAATCTGTTGAAGAGAAATTGAGATGAGAAATACAATAAGGTGTCATCGGCATAGAGTGACACTTTATGCTGGGTACCTTTTTTAATATTGATGGGTGAAATAAGTGGGTCCAATCTAATCACTTGAGCAAGGGGCTCCAAAGACAGTGCAAAGAGCATTGGTGATAATGGACATCTTTGTTTTCAAATCAAATTGTATTGGTCACATACACATGGTTAGCAGATGTTAAAGCGAGTGTAGCGAAATGCTTGTGCTTCTAGTTACAACAGTGCAGTAATATCTAACAAGTAATCTAAAAATTCCCCTACAACTGCCTAATACACACAGATCTAAAGGTGTGAATGAGAATATATGTACATATAAATATATGGATGGGCGATGGCCGAGCGGCATATGCAAGGTGCGGTAGATGGTATAAAATACAGTATATAGATGTGATATGAGTAATGTAAGATATGTCAACATTATTAAAGTGGCATTATTAAAGTGGCATTGTTTAAAGTGACTAGTGATCCATTTATTAAAGTGGCCAGTGATTGGGTCTGAATGTGAGCAGCAGCCTCTCTGAGTTAGTGATTGCTGTTTAGCAGTCTGATGGCCTTGAGACAGAAGCTGTTTCTCAATATTCGGCCCCAGCTTTGATGCACCTGTACTGACCTCGCCTTCTGGATGATAGCGGTGTGAATAGGCAGTGGCTCGGGTGGATGTTGTCCTTGATCTTTTTGGCCTTCCTGTGACATCGGTGCTGTAGGTGTCATGGAGGGCAGGTAGTTTGCCCCTGGTGATGCATTGTGCAGACCGCACCACCCTCTGGAAAGCCTTGCGGTTGAGGGTGGTGCAGTTGCCGTACCAGGCGGGGATACAGCCCTACGCGATGCTCTCGATTGTGCTTCTGAAGTTTGAGTGTTTTAGGTGACAAGCCGCTGTTGTGCCTTCTTCACCACGCTGTCTGTGTGAAGTTCACGATCATCTCCTTTGTTTTGTTGACGTTGAGTGAGAGGTTGTTTTCCTGACACCACACTCCGAGTGCCCTCACCTCCTCCCTGTAGGCTGTCTCGTTGTTGTTGGTGATCAAGCCCACTACTGTTGTGTCATCTGCAAACTTGATGATTGAGTTGGAAGCGTGCTTGGCCACGCAGTTGTGGGTGAACAGGGAGTATAGGAGAGGGCTGAACACATCTTTGTGCGGCCCCAGTGTTGAGGGTCAGTGAAGTGGAGATGTTGTTTCCTACCTTCACCACCTGGGGGCAGCCCGTCAAAGTCCAGGACCTAGTTGCACAGGGAGGGGTTGAGACCCAGGGCCTCCAGCTTGATGATGAGCTTGGAGGGTACTATGGTTTGAATGCTGAGCTGTAGTCAATAAACAGCATTCTTACATATGTTTTTTTCCAGATGGGATAGGGCAGTGTGCAGTGCGATTGCGTCATCTGTGGACCTGTTGGGGCGGTATGCAAACTGAAGTGGGTCTAGGGTGGCCGGTAAGCTGGTGGTGATATGATCCTCGACTAGCCTCTCAAAGCACTTCATGATGACAGAAGTGAGTGCTACGGGGCGGTAGTCATTTAGTTCAGTTATCTTTGCCTTCTTTGATACAGGAACCATGGTAGCCATCTTGAAGCATATGGGGACAACAAACTGGGATAGGGAGCGATTAAATATGTCCGTTAACACACCAGCCATCTGGTCTGCGCATGCTCTGAGGACACAGCTAGGGATGCTGTCTGGGCCATCAGCCTTGCGAGGGTTAACGTGTTTAAATGTTTTATTCACGTCAGCCACTGAGAAGGAGAGGGGGGGGCCACAGTCTTTGTTTAGCGAGCCGCGATGGTGGCACTGTATTATCCTCGAAGTCTGGCAAAGAAGGTGTTTAGTTTGTCTGGAAGCGTGACGTCGGTATCCGTGACGTGGCTGTTTTTGTAGTCCGTGATTTCCTGTAGACCCTGCCACATACGTCTCGTGTCTGAGCCGTTGAATTGCGACTCCACCTTGTCCCTGTACTGGCATTTCGCTTGTTTGATGGCCTTGCGGAGAGAATAACTACACTGTTTATATTCAGCCATATCACCAGACCTCTTTCCATGGTTAAATGCGGTGGATCGCACTTTCAGTTTTTCGAGAATGCCGCCATCCATCCACAGTTTCTGGTTAGGGTAGGTTTTAATAGTCACAGCGGGTACAACATCTCCAATGCACTTATTTATAAACACCGATTGGTCAGACCAGCATTGAATGGCTCTCGTCACTGGTACATCTTGTTTGAGTTTCTGCCTATAAGCCGGGACGAGCAAGATGGCGTCGTAGTCAGATTTGCCGAAGGGAGGGCGGGGGAGGGCTTTGTATGCATCGCGGAAGTTAGAGTAGTAGTGGTCGAGAGCATTAGCCCTACATGTCGTGCAGTCAATATGCTGATAAAATGTAGGTAATATTGATCTCAAATTTGCTTTGTTAAAATCCCCAGCTACAGTAAATTCAGCCTCTGGGTATATAGTTTCCAGTTTACTACATAGAGTTCAGTGAAGTTCCTTGAGGGCCGTCTTGGTGTTCGCTTGAGGGGGGATGTACACAGCTGTGACCGTAGTTACAAATACGAAACGTCCTTCATCGTCATTATCAGAACCATCAACCTGAACGCGTAGTCTTTTTTTTTATCAAATAATATTAAAACACCTTTCATTTTGTTAGTGGCTGAGGAGTGAGCAACACATTTATAGTATTTGTTTTGGAATCTATTGACATCAGAATGTTTGATGCGGGTTTCTTGTATTAGGGCGATATCAACCTTTTTGCGTCTGATGTATTCTAAGCATTTGGCACGCTTGATAGCGGAATTCAAACCATGGGAATTTAACGACATCACAATGAGCTCACAGTTCATTAAAAACCTTTGTCATATAGAAGGTATAGATAAGTGTATGACAAAATAAACAAGAAATTAAATAAACTCCTACTTCAATATATGGGGAAAGAATTGTGCACCATTATACATATTTGTGAACAAACGGGAGCCTCCTGACGGCTGGGTTTGAACAATAATAGAAACCAAAACAGTAACCACCCGCAAGAGAGAAGGTCTATAGCTTCAACCGCTCTCTTTGGCTGGTAGGAACTCAAATTCGCTAACATCAGGAGGCTCCCAAACAGCGACGCACGTCCGAAGTCCAGTCATGTCAGTCACTTGTTTTTATCCAACATGACATGAATACGTGGCAAAATTACTTTTCAGAGGTCATTTATACCAAGCTGAGCGCTCTGTATGTTAATCTCCATAAACTTTACCCTACCCGAGGACTGCTTTACTGACGGCTAAGTATATTAGCCATCTAACGTTTGCAGCCTGAACCAAATAATTATCCAGCCAACCTAACCTATCCGGCCAGCCGACTCAGCTAGCAAGCCACATGCCAGCCAGCTGCATTTTAGCCATATAACCAAGCGAACAGCCAAGCTAACACATCCACCATGCCCCTCACCAAATTAACTAAATTATGTCGCTGAAGAACAAATAAATATGGGTGAAGTTAGATAGTTAGCTTAGCATTATGGAATTCTTGGAGTGTTCCATTTTTCCTGATTTTCAGGATGGCTGGGTATATCAGGAAAGGGCAAAGTCTTCTTGCTTTCATCTGTCGTTTATCGTGGTCGAAGGATTTCCTCTTCAGTGTGGTTTCGTTACTGTAGTCTGGGTAGAATGCCAGATTGGATCTCCCATGTCTTGGTGGGTTCCCCGCAGGATATCCACTCGGTCCTCATATCTTAACAGACAGAAAATGAGGGTGTGGCTACGGTAATTATTGCCACTGTAGATTCGGTGTTACTATTGAATTTCAATCTTCCTCCCTTGTACAGCGGTTCCTCCTTTAAAAGTTGCGAGCTTACACCGCGGGATTTAGAGGTACCCAGCGTCACGGGTTCATTGCTCCAGACCACCGCAAGGGCTCCCAAGGTTTTTATATGACCAATCATATCGAGTGGTTCCAATGAAGAATTTTACGCGAGCTACCCGTCCCTGGTGACTTTCTTCAGCAAAGATGGCTGACAAAACTTTAATTTAAGTAATTATGTCATAACGAGTAAAAAAAAATGTACAATTGAGAGGAATATGTTAGTTAATGTGGAGACAAACGATTGTGCATATTTTTTGGTCATAAAGTTAATTTACGAAAATCGCTATATAGCAAGTTTTTTTCCAGTCATATCCAATACCAGGTGGATCAAACTCCATTCTTTGAATGATGCTGTGTCTGCATGTATGTATTACAATTATACACTTCAACAGTGTTTACCACTCCTGCTCCTGGGACATCAATGACTACACATTGTAACTATTCAATAGACTAGATACATTATTTAAGTAAAGGCTGATTTGTAATTCATATATACAGAATAAAAAACAGTACATCCTACCAGCACGCCCACAAGCGAGCACTCAGGCGGAGAATGACGCGTGGAAGAGAGCAGGAACGAGATGGGAATAACAATCCAGGCTATTTACTCTGAGACCGGCATAATAATGTAATGTAATGAAACAAGCAGGTTTCGAACCCTCAACATTCTAGCCCGGCATGCTATCGACTGTGCAAAAATGTATTAATTGGGGTTGGGGCCGATTGTGGCTAAAAACACTATCATTTGGAATCTTTAACGTGTGGAAAGGGGAAATAGTATATATATTTTTTTCCCACAAGTGTAGCATGATGGGCTATTAGCTGAACAATAGACTATTCAACCTTTACTAACGAATTTCCCCCAACTTGAGCTAGGTGTGAACCCCCCCCCAACTTGCCAGTACAAATGATTTCTATCTTTCCACATCTACCTACACACGGGTAATGTTCTGAAAAATATATATATATATATTGGTCATGGCTCCCGAGTGGCGCAGCGGTCTAAGGCACTGCATCTCGGTGCAAGAGGCTTTACTACAGTCTCTGGTTCGAATTCAGGCTGTATCACATCCGACCGTGATTGGGAGTGCCATAGGGCGGCGCACAATTGGCCCAGCGTCATCCGGGTTTGGCCAGGGTAGGCCTTCATTGTAAATAAGAATTTGTTCTTACCTGACTTGCCTAGTTAAATAAAGGTTCAATTTAAAAAACAACTGCCGGCAACCGCAGCGCAATCAATAGGAGGTGAAGTGACTGGTGCTGAAAATATAGCTAACTTGTTATGCAAGTGTTGCACACCAACAGATGGAGAGAACCTACACCAGTCGAGCAATTCATTTCAACAATAATCTTCATTTTAAATTGACTTTACAAACAACAAGAGGGCTTAATTGGAGTCTATTTGCTTATTTGGAGTCTATTTCTTAGGAGCCTAGACCTATATAAAATAACTTAACTGGCTGAGGTAAGCTATGAGGCTTAACAGCCGAATAGATGTAGGATTGTTTTTATTAGGCCTACTTACAATTGCAACCGGTCTCCCGTTTGCACGACACAGGGATTGTTTAGCTAAATAGCCCAGTACTGTACTGCCGACCGTCACGTTGTACAGCGCCATATTTTCTGTTCCATCAAAGAAACCCAGAAGGTTTTTCGTTTTTCATGGAATAGAAACACCATAATATTAATCATATTAATAAAGCAAGTACCAGTCAAAAGTTTGGACACACCTACTCATTCCAGGATTTTTCTATATTTTTACTATTTTCTACATTGTAGAATAATAGTGAAGACATCACAACTGTAGCAGGTGTAGCCCATCATGCAAATGTTTCCTATTGGCAGGACAATATACTTTTTATAACCCGGCTACTGTTGTGAAAATCCCTCAACTTGCAATGTATTCGCTTAAGTACTCTAAAGTGTTACCTTTCTAACTCAAAACAGGAGTACAGTATTTCTTCATCAACATCTTTATGCTTTCGTAAATAAAATAATGAGAAAAAAGACATTAAAATGCGGATGTTAATATTAACTACATTTTAGTCGCACTTCCACCCAGCTCCACGACCACAGGTAAAACCTTGCTGAGATGATCAATGTAATTGTTGTATCGTCAATTTCTCTAGCCAAAACATCTTGATGGCCTTGACCAGTTCATCTTTGTCTGTCGGCTTGGCAGAGTTACGGATGAATGTTTTCAGTTGATGCCAAACAAGTTAGATCGGGTTTAAATCAGGAGACCTACATGTAGAGATGAGAGAAATATTTTTAGATATACTGTAGGCCTGCCGAAGGTGTTGTAGTTCTTATTTATTTGTATTTAACCTTTATTTTACTACATAAAGGTCTACCTACTCTGCTGGCGTCTTGACCCAGTTTATGGCCTCATTTGCTATGCAAACCCGGGCGGTAGTGTGTTTTGGGTCATTGTCTGCATTTGGAGAAGAAAAAAATACATTTTGCCCAACAGTCAAAATTAGGTACAATAATAGAAATATACATGTAAATAGGCCTAAACGTAACAAAATATTGCTATAATCCTACCTGGAAAGAAACTATGTGTACCCAGAAACACCTCTCTGACCGTCACGTTCCTCAAAGAAATCTCAAGCCATGAGATCTGAAAAAGGAGGCAAGAGTGAATTATTGTGGAACACATAACAGTCCGTGAGGTGTAGGCTACAATATTTTATGTACCTTTTGCTTTGTAAATAGCCAAACTTACCATCAAAAATCAAATATGGGCCTGGTCCCTGCCGAGAAATTGCCCCCCACACATGGAGTTTGAGCGGATGCTTGGGACTCGGCTTGCTTGATCTTCTTTCATTTTTTCTGTAGCAATTTTGAGCAAATTGCTCAAGGGCCACGGTTGATTTGTCTGTGAAGATGACATTATTGAATGTCTTGACAGCTTTGATCCATGCCTGGGCCTGCAGGACGCAAAGTTCTTTGTTTGTCAGACGAATCATTGGGTCGAAACTACAGAACAGTACAAAAATAGCGAACACACATGGTTCATGTTCTGATTAATATTTTTTTTTAATAAATAAAACATTTCTTACAGAGCCTTTCCATAAGTCCACGCAAGTTTCTTCAACGGTCTTCTGACTGTAATAAGAGCGATGTCGTGCCGTGATGCCAGCAGATTATCATCTTCATGAATATAAGCAAGTGATGTCTGCTCAATAAGGAAGTTTGATTTATTTCTGGAGAAACCTTTCTAAATAACAAACTGGCTTTATTTACAAATTAGTGAGAATGTCTCACCCCATGTTCAGAATGGCCTTTTTCCTAGCTCACTCTAGGTTAAAGGAAAAGGAAAGACCCAAAATATTGTTACTTTCTAATTAATTCTTTAATTAATTTAGAATTATATAAAATCCCCTTAGGATCTGTGAGAATATCTGAGAATATCTAACGGAAAATGCCCCTTAGATATTAATTTAGAGTCCTCCAATCCTCTAAATGTAATTATTGGCGGAGAGTCACATCATTGAAAAAGAAAAATCGATATACTGTAGGCCTACCATAGGTGAAATGAGTCTCACTTATGTTGAGTAATGTGCTGTTAAAAATGGTGTAGGTCTTATTTATTTAAAGAGCATATTGAAGTTAGAAGCAAAAGCCTACAACTATAGCACCGTTTCACGCTGCTCTGAGACAAGCATGGGGACCGGTCTTGATAAATCAATGAGATTTTTATTTTCACTTAATCTCCATTTGAGTATTGGTTAGACAAGAACTTGAAAATTAGGGTGCAGAAATGTTATGCTCTTAGTGTAACCTTTATTTAACTAGGAAAATCAGTTAAGAACAAATTCTTATTTACAAGGACAGCCTACTCCTTCCTCCCCTTGTACAGCGCTATATTTTCCATTCCATCCTAACAGAAACCCTGAGGGTTTAGTTTTTCGTTTTTATCTGAATAGAAACACCATAATATTAAGCAAATTAAGCAAATTTCTTAAAATCAATCCCATATACTATGTTATTACAAAAAAGGTTTTAAATGATCTGTTAATGCCAATACGGAAGACTATCAAATGCTTCTCAAAGATGCCCTCTGGTGGTCAAACTAGCAATTACTTGCATTAACAGAAAAAATGGCTGACAAATAGATAACGTGCCACAGAATGCTGCAGCAGCACGCAAGGTGTGCCACAGTATGACGCAACTTTTAAAGGAGGAACCACTGTAGCAACGGTATCCATTTTGGTAGATTCTCCTGAAGAAAACCTTTTGGGTCAGAACCTTCTGCCGTTTCTTCCAGGCCCACAAGACGTATGTTCACTCTCCTCTCTGTCTTCAAGCGACGTAATTTGATTCCGCAGTTGGTTCACTGCATCTCGGCAGGTGGCTACGTCATCTGTAGCAGCCCTGGCGCTAACCTGCATCTCATCACAGTGCCGCTCCAGAGACTTGCATGTGACCGATTGGCTGGCAATGTCGTTTGAGAGTTTTAAGATAGACGTGTTGGAGGCTTCCACCATATCCTTGAGTGATTTAATTTCTCTCGAAAGCAGTTCCTCCAGGGATTCCTTAACTGCTTGTTTGACCATTTAAGTGTAAACTTAAATGTTTTATTACCATAGCATTTTTGTATGTTCACTATAGTTTATGTACTTGGAAATGTATCAAGTAACCAATTTGGCCACTTGTACATCTGGGCAAACTTGTGAGGGCCACCTGGGAGACTTGATACAAAATATTATGTAGAGCTCTCATTCTTGAATGTATCAGTCTGAAACTTTGCACATACACTGCCACCCTCTTCTGGACAACATCTAAATTACACCCAGTTTCCTAGGTAAATGTATGGCCTTTCTTTTGCATTTCAAAGATGATGCAACACCAACAGAAAATAGAAAACACATGTTTGTTTTAACTTTCACCAGATATAATGTTATATTCTCCTACATTAATTTCACATTTCCACAAACTTCAGTGTTTCCTTTCAAATAGTATCAAGACTATTCATGTCCTTTCTTCATGTCCTGAGCTAGATTTAGATTTGGGTATGTCATTTTAGGTGGAAATTGAGATGAGGTCAGGTGTGCCTTGTTAACAGTTAATTTGTGGAATTTCTTTCCTTCTTAATGTGTTTGAGCTTGTGGACACACCTACTCAGTTGTGTTGTGACAAGGTAGGGTTGGTATACAGAAGATAGCCCTATTTGGTAAAAGACCAAGTCCACATTATGGCAAGAACACCTCAAATAAGCAAAGAGAAACGACAGTCCATCATTACATATTTGTTATTTCCGGTCACAACTTGTGGACTTGATGTGCTGCTGTGCGGTTTGTTGCTAACGTTACTTTGCGACCTGCCAACTTTTTTTATTACCGTTTTATATTTAAAAAATGTTCCCCTCGCTCAACTTTTTTTATAAAACTTTTTCACCCGGACGCTTTATCTGGACATGGTTCTACAGGACCTCCACCAGCCGAAGCTAAGTAGTAACATTAACATTATGCCTTCTAATTGCAGTCGCTGTACTCATAATATACAGGAGAACGATCGCCTTATGGTGATGATAGACGTGCCGCAAGCCCAGCTTCAGACGCAATTGTTAGGCAATTGTAATTTAAGTGTAGAAAAGGATGAAACAGCGTCTATGCCACCAATAAGTACAATAGTATAAATCCCCTCGCACAGTCCCCGCAGCCAAACAGTTTTCTCATGGCTTCTGGAAGGAAATGCTGTAGGAATGCTCAACCGGTGTCGCTCATTTAGCCGACAAAAACTTTCAACCTGTTCTCCCCGTTAAGCAATGAGTCGGAAGTCAGAGAATGAGCCTTCTCTGGTATCTCCTACTCCCGTTACGGGGTCTGAGTGTAGAGAGTATAGGTATATTGTGATCCACGTCGGCACTAACGATGTTAGGATGGAACAGTCAGAGGTCACCAAGCGCAACATAGCTTCAGCGTGTAAATCAGCTAGAAAGATGTGTAGGCGTCGAGAATTGTCTCTGGCCCCCTTCCAGTTAGGGGGAGTGATGAGCTCTACAGCAGAGTCTCCATCGCTGGTTGAAAACTGTTTTCTGCCCCTCCCAAAACATAGAATTTGTAGATAATTGGCCCTCTTTCTGGGACTCACCCACAAACAGGACCAAGCCTGGCCTGCTGAGAAGTGATGGACTCCATCCTAGCTGGAGGGGTGCTCTCATCTATGAACATAGACAGGGCTCTAACTCTTCTAGCTCCACAATGAGACAGGATGGTGTTCGCCTTAGCAATCTCACTGGAATAAAGACCTTCTCCATTCCTGTCATTATTGAAAGAGATTGTAATATCTCACATCTCAAAATAGGGCAGTTATAGTCAATTAACTAATCACTGATCATAATCTTGATGTGATTGGCCTGACAGAAACATGCCTTAAGCCTGATGAATTTACTGTGTTAAATGAGGCCTCTCCTCATTTAAGGAGAGGCCTCATTTACAGCGTTCCTCACTGAGTTCCCTGAATTCCTATCGGACCTTGCAGTCATGGCAGATAATATTCACATTTTTCGTAACTAATATTCACATGGAAAAGTCCACAGACCCACTCCAAAAGGCTTTCGGAGCCATCATCGAGTGGGTTTTGTCCAACATGTCTCAGGACCTACTCACTGCCACAGTCATACTCTGGACCTAGTTTTGTTCCGTAGAATAAATATTGTGGATCTTAATGTTTTTCCTCATAATCCTGGACTATCGGACCACTATTTTATTACGTTTGCAATCGGCAAAATTTATCTGCTTAGAGCCCAACCAAGGATCATCAAAAGCTGTGCTATAAATTGTCAGACAACACAAAGATTCCTAGATGCCCTTCCAGACTCCCTCCACCTACCCAAGGATGTCAGAGTACAAAAATCAGTTAACCACCTAACTGAGGAACTAAATGTAACCTTGCATAATACCCTAGATGCAGTAGCTCCCCTAAAAACAAAAAACAACATTTGTCATAAGAAACTAGCTCCCTGGTATACAGAAAATATACGAGCCCTGAAGCAAGCTTCGCCAAACTGGAAGTCTTCCGACTAGCACTAGTATTAATAATAATACTTTTGTGTTGTATTATTTGTTTTTCTTTTCTGGTGGATTAAATTGAAAATTGCAACCAATCAGGGCCGGTTGTGATACAGCCAACCGAACTAAGAAATACATTTGACAATAGAATTCTCCCCCTACCCTCCTTCTAGGCAAGTCTATTGTCCAGCTACCTGCTAATAGCCATAATGGCGCTGTACAATGTGACCGTGTGTGTTTAAGAGTATTTTCCAGTAAGCAACAATTTGTTTACCTTCATTAAACAACTTTCCAATATTTCTGTAATTCTGTGATATTTATTCCCATAGTAATGCGTTATGATCCATAACTAAATAAACATCTGCATTTTGAAAGTATTTTTATCATTATTTTATTAACGAAAGCATAAAGATGCTGATGAAGAAATACAGTACTCTACAGTATATGCTTTATCTGACATTTTGCAGTTGCATGTGGTCACCCACACGCAGCTTTATGTAGGTGTCGAGGCTATATGACTGTGCAATCAACTTGATTATTTAACAGACATCACTTGCTTATATTCAACACATATATCTTAAGAATATCATGGAATATAATTGAACATTTTCGTTTCTCCATGCTTGTCTCAGAGGTGGTGGAGTTCCAGAGCTCACAGGTGTGCCTGGCATGGATTGTGGATCCATCTCGTTCCTCGACCTCTTCAACGCGTCATTCTCCGCCTGACTCTCCGCCAATGCCACCTGGCTCTGGACCAATGCATCAGCTGTCGCCCGTATCTCTGCCCTCAGAGAATGTTTCTCTTTCTGCTGGTCTGCCTTCAATGACTCAATCTCGATCTTCAAAGTTTGAATCTGATCCATGTGCACCTTCATCAGATGAGCAGAATGGTACCGCCCGGAGCCTCCATCGGTTACAATGCCCTATGATAGAAATGGTAGATCAATTAAGAATTAAAAGTGACTCCAACAGACAAATGCTGCGGACACATATTAATAATCTAGCAAAACTAACCGCTTTCTTGGCAACCATGCGTTTTTTCTGTGCGCCGCGTTGTCCAGCCCTTTGTCCACTGATCTCCATGGATGGTTGTCGGCATTATTGTATGCTCTGCAAAAATACATTCACGTTTTTAGTACACAATAATTTTTAAATTTTATCTTTATTTAATTATTGATTTTATTTCACAGTATGCCTAAACATTGATAGGCTATATATATTTTTTTTAAAGAAAATGCACTGAAACCAAAATACTTTTAGTTTTGGTGATCTTCTCAGCTTCGGCTCATTTTCAAATCGTGGTTACGGTCCTAACCCTGGAATGGGTAGCACCATAGAAAGAAGCTGGCTTTATGAAAACAATGTCCATTTCGTCTGTTCTCTTTGGTCGCAATGTCATTTTTAGATAAACAGCTCGTTTTTGAACGGTAACTGTGTTAAGGGTGGAGTTTGGTGCGGTGTGAGGAGAACGGGAAAGTTCTGACTTTCACACCTCCAGTAGCCGGGCTATAAAGAGTCTATTGTCCTGCTAATCGGGCTACAAGTGTTTGAAAATATGTTTTCAAAATGACAGCAGCTGTCCATCACTACTGTAAATAAAAACACAGCATCTTGTTTACATTCTTTACTGTAACCACAATGTCACAAATAATTTGTATTTACCTTTCCAATTACTTTTAGTGTTTGGGATTTACAAATGTGTGCTTTTCACTTCATTTTTCGTTAAATCCAGTTCGGATTTAATTATAACCTTTGTGTGACGCCTTTAGTGAGAGGTCTAATGCTTTAATATTTAAAAATATCTGCCCTCTGAATTCATATCTAAGGGGCTTTTTTCACATGTGTAGACTGGCACTAAGAACAGCGGGAACGTTTCCCTAGTCAGCACCATTATTAGTGCAATGCCCTTAAAGTGTTGCTCTGTGCTACCTCCTCCTTTCCCCATCTTCTGTGCGCGGCTCTGCGGCCCATCCCGTGCCCCCTGCTCTCGTGCCTTGAACCTCGCTTGGCCACCGCTATTTCAGTGGATCCAGCTGGAGAACAAGACGCAGGCCTCCTTATTGTCCCTAGAATTGCTAAGCAAACAGCTGGAGGCAGGGCTTTCTCCTTTGGAGCAAAATTCTTATGGAATGGTCTGCCTATCTGTGTGAGAGACGCAGATTCGGTCTCGACCTATAAGTCTTTAGTGAAGACTCATCTTTTCAGTAGGTCCTATGACTGAGTGTAGTCTGGCCCAGGGGTGTGAAGGTGAACGGAAAGGCACTGGAGCGACGAACAGCCCTTGCTGTCTCTGCCTGGCTGGTTCCCCTCTCTCCACTGGGATTCTCTGCCTCTAACCCTATTACGGGGGCTGAGTCACTGGCTTACTGGTGCTTTTCCATGCCGTCCCTAGCAGGGGTGCGTCACTGACGTGAACTTCCTGTCCGAGTTGGCGCCCCCCTCGGGTTCGTGCCGTGGGGGAGATCTTGGTGGGCTTTACTCCGCCTTGTCTCAGGGTAGTAAGTTGGTGGTTTGAAGATATCCCTCTAGTGGTGTGGGGGCTGTGCTTTGGCAAAGTGGGTGGGGTTACATCCTTCCTGGTTGGCCCTGTCCGAGGGTATCGTCGGACGGGACCACAGTGTCTCCCAACCCCTCCTGTCTCAGCCTCCAGTATTTATGCTGCAATAGTTTGTGTCGAGAGGCTAGGGTCAGTTTGTTATATCTGGAGTATTTCTCCTGACTTATCCAGTGTCCTGTGTGAATTTAAGTATGCTCCAGAAGACCGTGTCACCAGAAACGGGACATAAAAAACGGTAATATCTTATGTTTCACTGAATCGTGGCTGAATGACGACATGGATAACATTCAGCTGGCGGGAACAGCACACTCCAGTAAGACGAGGGGGGGGGCGATCTGTGTATATTTGTAAACAACAGCTGGTGCACGAAATCTAAGGAAGTCTCTTGATTTTGTTCGCCTGAAGTAGAGTATATCATGATAAGCTGTTGACCACACTATTTGCCAAGAGAGTTTTCATCTATATTTCTCGTGGAGTGAGAGGGTGAGTGAGAGGGTGAGTGAGCAGAGTGAGAAAGTGTGAGGAGAGTGAGTGTGAGTAAATGAGTGAGCGAGCGAGTGAGAAAGTGTGTGAGTGAGAGTGATTGAGTGAGGAGTCAGTGAGTGAGAGGGTGTGAGAGAGTGAGTGGGTGAGAGTGAGAGTGTGTGTGAGTGAGTGTATGAGAGTGAGAGCGAGAGAGCGTGTGTGAGCAAGTGTATGAGAGAGAGTGTGAGTGAGTGAGAAAGTGTGAGTGAGGAGTGAGAGTGTGTGAGTGATAGTGTGTGAGGAGAGAGAGTGAGTATGTGAGTGGGTGTGTGAGTGTGAGAGGGAGTAAGGAGTGAGTGAGTGTGAGTGAGGAGAGAGAGGGAGTGAGTGGGTGGGTGTGAGAGTGAGTGGTTGGGTGTGAGCGTGAGTGAGAGTGAGTGGGTGAGAGAGAGTGAGAGATTGTGAGCGAGTGAGAGTATGAGAGTGAGAGTGTGTGAGTGAGGGAGTGAGAGAGAGTGGGTGTGAGAGTGAGTGGGTGAGCGAGTGAGAAAGTGTGAGTGATAGTGTGTGTGTGAGGTGAGTGAGTGGGTGAGGAGTGACAGCAGAGGACATCATAGCTCAAAACCAAACATGGACAGACTTTAGTGTAAGTATGGTGCAAAAGTGGCCTATTTTGCTTTGATTGTTTATTACTTTTAAACTTTAAAGAAACAGTTGATACTATATACTACAACTATCTTTGTTTTGTGCAATATCCAGAAATCACTCTGCCATTTCCTGGTTGCTAAAATTTGAAGATTTCTCCTAATTTCAGTTTGTGACAAAAAAGCCATTGTGTAGATTATCATTGTACCATCTAAACCACTGTGAAATATATTTTCCATTACCAAAAATATTGTATTTTCAGCTGTTTGAAGCTGGTGTACAAAACCAAAAGATGCAAAAACATAGTATAGAAATAGTGCACATAGAACAGATCTACCGCTTCTTAGACATGCTTGCAATGAGAATGACAAATCTAATTGTGAATTTGGTCAGGTCGCCCAAAAAGTTACATATTGTAGCTTTAAGTTAAAGTATATAAAAAAACAAAAAGTGCTAAATGTTGATGTGTAGAAATTCCTGTTAATGCTCATATAATTGAAGTGTAGGCCCCAACCTACCCATCACTTCACCTTGAGTAGTCCTGGACATTGCTGGCTTTGTCTTCGTCGTTCGTTTCCATTCCGAGGAGGAAGATGGATCATCTGTTTTCATAGTTTATCATACAGTGGTATTATAGGCTTTCTTTCATACATTTAGCATTTTAAGGAGTTGGCATCATCTAGACGTCCTCCTCTATGGCTCCACCACCTGCTATTTCACAATGCCCACAGTCACTAATAGAAAACAAAGTATTCAAGATCACACAGACTGCCTTTAAAACACACCCCTCCCATCCGGCCTCAGATACACAGGTTCCTGCTGTGCAAAAAGGCATGCTTTGGCAAGAGCTATGTGCCTTTTGCCAACACTGAGCTCAACAAATTTCCCACCTGATAACTACCATTAAGTTATGTTATGTCATGCTGTCTTGTCTAGATGTCACCTTCATGATGATGGTGGTGGGTTGAGTGTGATGACGTTTTTTTTTTATATAATGATGTTGACTGTTGGTGAATATACAGCAGTTTACCATACAGGCTGTGAAAACAAATGTGCTCTTTGAGAACAACACAGATCTATCTATTTATCTATCTATCTATTTTGAGTAAGGTCCTAGATCTGACTGACATTAAAACCCATGTTAAATATTAATAATTTAATCAAAGGATAATATCTCACAGATAACATGGAAAAAATAAATACTCACCCTGCCAAAGCAGTCGAATAGAAAATGGTGCCACTGGCCTGTGCACCTGCCTTGCGTGCGTTCATCTTTTTCTTGGCGTTCCTTCTTCCCGCCTCGGATCCATTCTGTAATTTTCAAAGAAGTCTATGTCACATGGATATTGCTTTAAATCAAATAAATGTTGATTGCATCTACATAGAGTGAATGTAAAACATATTTCCACTGAATGCAATTTAATTGCACTACCAAAATGTAATCTCACAGCTGCAATGCATAGCGTGTCACATCGTTACATGTGGTTATAAAAAACACAATGTTCTTTATTTACTAACAGTTAGTAGGCTACAAGTTATTTGGCCAACTAACGGTATAATACAAATTTGTGCTATATGGGCAAGTTTATTAGGAATTTAACAGTTAGCTACAGCTAACACCGCCAGCCCTGTAACGTTACTTGCAGTAACATGACCACCACATATATGGAAATACCATAATATCAAGATTGTACATGTACCTATGATAACTAAGTAGCTAGCGAGAATAATTTACTTGAGTCACATTTGGTATACAATGATCACATTGGATAACACTGTTAACGGTAAGCTAATCGTGTGAGTCTCCCTACCTAGCTACTATGATAAGGTTTTCTGTTAGCTAGCTAGCTAGGTAGCTTGCAAAGCAAGTCAGCAAACAATGTAAATACGCTAGCTACCATTGTAAGTTAATTTTAGCTAGCTATGACAGATTTTACAATTTCTGTAAAATGAAAATTCCAAAATTAACTTCTGTTCGCTACAAGTAATCATGTTTACGGGAAATGTCACTTTGTTAGCATACCTTTACCTACCTTTTACAATCAAATTCACTGCATGGAGCAAAATGACTCGCTGAGGAAAAATTGTAATTCAAAGCTTGTGATTGGTCTATACAGATAGGCCTGGGATTTTTATTTTTTTTTACATTTAAATTTTTTTGGGGGGGGAAACTGACAGGGACAAATTAGTAAAATGAGAAAAGGGTCATTCCTCATTTATTTGATTTGAATCTGACATTTAAAAAAAACAGGCTAAAAAGTTTGATTTTTTTGTTTGCAGTGTCTAAAGGAAATATTGAATAACGAGAAACAGAATAATGGTTTGATTATTCAAATGTTGTGTTTTAGAATATCAGTTTCCATGCACTGTAAACTATGTTTGCCTATTCGTATCTTAACCCGAACCCGTCGGGAACCGACAAAATAATTGAAGATAGGCTCCATAACATGCAACCGATCACCACAAGCTTTAGTGCCTACTACTATTAAAGAAAGCATGAATGTCCTTTGATATTCCATTATAGGCTTTTTGAACAGTAATCCAACTCGGAATTGTAAATCGGGAACTCAGGCCTCTTTCTAGAGCGAAGACCTGAAGTTCACTGACGTCATCATGATTCGACCTTGAGTTCCCAGTTGTCTTGAAAACACCATAAATCCAGAGAATGCCAGACTTTGATGCCAAAATTTGCCCACGATGGACGGCCGCGCCACCTTCCTGTTCAAGAGAGCACAGCACAACAAGATGAGTCCAAAAATGTATTGTATGCTCCTGCATAAATTATGTAATATGCCAGGGAGATATGTATACTGTAGCTAAGAAAGTAATACTAAGTATGTTGTGTAGTAAGCTAGTAGTAGCCCATGTGCCTCACCTTAATAATTTGGTCTATTTTCCCCTCTTAATTTCGCCTACTGTTCTGACTTGGTGGTGCACATGTAGCCTATAACCTGTTTTAGAGAAATGTAATCATTGAATATCGTAGGAGCTTTCATTGTCTGCCCCCTTTATTTATCCTACGGTTCTGACTTGGTGTACAGGAAGAACACTGTAAGAACGGTCCATGTGCTGAATTCTGTCGCTGTACATTTCAAAAGTGCTAAACAAATAGTTATATTGACTACGTCCGTCCTAGCTTGCTCATTAATGTCTTAATCGAAATTACGGATTGCCTCCTATCCGCTTGTCGTCCCCTTATGCCATAGTTTGTACATCTCAATTGTCAGTAGAAACCACATTTGTTTAAGCAAGTCAGCAATATCAGCTGTGTTTTTTAAAAGGCAGTAAATGAGGCTGAATGAACTGTTTTGCTGCCAGACAAGGCTCTGCTGATAGCCAGGTGTAGCAGTGGTAAGGTGTTGGGACTGCTGTTGGGACAGCTTTATGTAGGCTCTAACAGTTTGTGGGCACCATTTATCACCGTTATAGTGCAATTAATGTATTGTTTAGTGTTGCGGCTTTGCTGGCATGCACCCCCCCCGAAATGTGTTTTCCCCACCAAGATTTACAAAATTATATTCAGGTTCGCGTCTTTACCGATACGTCACTGACGGATTGGATTACTATTGAACTGATTTGAGTACCCCGGTACTTAAAAGAAACGCCCATTTCTAAAAACAACATTTCATGAAATAACTCAAAGTGTCAAATGTAGCCACTTATTTCCCTTTATAGTTTTTTCCCCTAAGCATGATCTAGTTCCCTAAATAAGACAAAGGTATAGGCATCTGTTAAACCCAAGTAACCTATAGCCCATTACATCCAAAGTAAACTTCTTCATATAGCAAAACATGATGGGTATGATACATTTTGTGGCCACCACTGAATTAAATACTTATTATTATTAATCAGCTCGTACTCGTAGATGCAGCTGCAGGCAGCCTCCACACACACACAGGTCAAGTTTCTTCATTTGGCTGTGCTCATAATGCACCATGGCTGTTAGAAGAGTATGCATAGTAAAAAGTTGCATGGGGGAAACTTGATGCGTGTGTGTGATTTTGCATCAAGAGGATCCACATTCATACACAATTTTGGATGAACAGGGTCTCTGCACTGTAGCCTATAGCGTCCACTTGAATTACCCAGTTTTCCTAACCACACACGTTAATTTTTCAAACTACACAAGGTAGCCTAAATAAAAATAGAAAGAATAACCAAAGCTATAGAAACATTAGAAATTAAAAAATTGGAACTCAGTTTATATGCTAGACTGTTATTGAACTTAGCAAGTGGATCAGAGAAATTGAAACATCGAAAATAATATTATATTATCAATTTGAACAATCATATCAAATTATTGGATTGATAAGCGTTCCATGCACCCTGTTCTGGCCAAACTCCAGAAATCGAAAACTGCACCAGGTATTCGCCTGTTGTACATTTGGACCCCGGGCTAGGTCAGTTTTATGGATCCGGACCAGATGTTGCAATATATCCAACTTGAATCGCAGTAAGATACATTTTTGCTATCTAATTAGCTTCATTATGACGATAAAGAGTCCAGAAATGTATTAGAAAAGAGAACCATTTTAAAAACAACTGTGAACGAGCAAGATGGATGCAAAAAAAAGGGATTGCTTAAAACAAAAGTCCAATGCCCATAATGTAGATTGAGAATGTGATTGTACAGTGTCTAAAACAGGATTGGCTTACAGTGGTGAGTTTTTACTGTTGATCATGGTGTGACTTACTAGCCTAATTAAAAAAGTAATAGACAATTAGCCTAGCTATTAACCTTTATGGCTCACTCAAATTAAGCTAATGGGCTAATTTGTAATTTGTTAGCACTTTTGATGATTTTATTAATTAATTAATAACAATGTCACAAGTACATAAAGTGGTGACTGTTAGGCATAGTGTAGGCCTAGTTAGCTATGTGACTGTTAGGACTAGTAACTTAACTTGATTGTGTAAAAAAATACAACACACAATAAAGCCTATATGATAGGCCTAACAGGTATTTTCTACAATCATTTTAAATTTGTTAAATCGATATGTCAGGTGTTTTTAGGTAAAAATCTAAATAAAAAAACCTATAGGTTTTGTCAAAAGAAAAGACGCAGAAAACAAAGCATCTCTCTGTTCGCCATGGATCTATTTTCTACAGATCTCACAAACCTCTCAGGAAATGGCTGGAATTCATCTACAGGTAAAATATTGATTGTGATATGAAATTGTCACAGCTTGACACTGAGGCTAAAGTTTAGGAATAGCACAAGGTGGGTTATTTAGTTTAGGGCCTGTAGGCCTAGTAGCATAAAGCGTTGCGCTACCACCTGGAATCTTGCTTGGGATATTGCAGCGAATTCTGAGGGTAGCCCCGACAGGGACTTGAACCCTGGTTCAGCGACTGTCAAGCAAATACCTTAATCATTACGCCAAGAGGTCTGAGCCGCTTGTCAAGGTCGCTAGGTGTTGGGTTAAGGTCTTTGCATTACCCCCTTAGGGAGAGCGTCCCTCACGTGTACACACCTCTACGATGGCTTCATGGACACCATCCCACTGAGTAAGGGTCTGAATACTTACGTAAATGTAATATTTCATTTTTTATTTTTTTATACATTTTATAAAAATACTAAAAACCTGTTTTTGCTTTGTCATTATGGGGTATTTTGTGTAGATTGATGAGGGAAAAAAACTATAATACATTTTAGAATAAGGCTGCAACGTAACAAAATGTGGAAAAAATCAAGGGGTCTGAATACTTTCTGAACTTTCACAACTAAAGTGGACAAATAACTTCTTAAAATTAAGCACATTAATCCGCTTTATAATGGGTGTAGAGCCTAACTGGCATACATAAGCAGCGCGTGAGTTTCAAGTTTGGGGAAAAACATCTTCACCATAAAAAGGCACCTTTATCATAATAGCATTTGTGGTAACTTTTGATAATGGAACATTTGCGCTTATAGCCTACTGCCGTGTGCGCATTGCTACACTTATAATGTGAAGAAATAGCCTAATAGTTTATCAACATTTTAAGCTAAATGTTGTGATCTGTTGCGTCAGCCTCATTGCATAAAAAAGTTTTGGGGATAATAGTGGGTGGTATTCATTTGGGATTTATCGCATCCCACAACTGTCCCAGACTATGTTTGGAATATTTTTTTCTAACACAGAATAGGTAACTTTTGTACTATGGGGGATAGAATATTGACATAGGCTGGTGCTTTTGCTCTTCGTTAGGCCTACTCATCTTGTAGGCTGACGAAAAGTAAATGTGGACAGTTCTTCTAATATCTTCAATACACACCACGGAATTGGATGAGGACGAGATGTGTCTGTCTTCACTTGTAGCTTGTGAGAAAGACCTGATCACGTGATGGGCAGAGAGAGCCATGAGTGAGAGGTGCTTCTGAGAACGCAGCACTCAGGGAGAAGGGAATCATAATTATTATATTAAGCCCAAGGGCACAACAGCCAATGGCCGCAAAAGGCATGGAATCTTTTAGAGGCCATTACGGCCACACAAAGAGGATGCCGCCGAAAAATTTCAGGCATTATCAAGTGCTTGTCAAATTGTGAATGAGAGACTGATAAGGTGTGTACAGCCTTATGCAAACAAAAACAAAGCAGAGCTCATGCCTTTCAAGCAACTTTTTTCAAATCATTAGAGAGTTGCATCATGCAGCCTTACAATGTATTAAAAATCCAAACATATAGCCCAACATTTGTAGAACAACTAAAGATACATTAATAACTCTAAATTAAGCATGTAGGAATACCTATTTCTTTGTTAACCGCTCAACACAGAATAGCCGCATGTGCGCATTCCCTCAAATCGTTTGGAGAAAAGATCCTTTCTACAGCTTTGTTCAATTGTATTCTTCATACTATAAAATAATATAAAATAATGCCACAGAATTATAAACAAATATTGTATGCTAAATTAACTAGTGTAGCCCACAGCCATATGACATAGCCAGATCAGGACCTAGCATACGGACAAGTCAGAGTATGCTATTCTGTTCTTCTGAAATAGACTACATTTTCATTTCTTTAGACCTTTCTAAAATAAATAATGGATTTATTGTGAAGGTGTAGGCTATATTACATGGATTCATTAGACTTATAGAAATGTAGATGTTTCAAAGTTGCGCATCAGTGGCTTGTAGGCTATGTGTGGAAGCCAGGAGATGCTAAATGTGTTTATGTTAATTTCAGTGAGACCGACAGTTATTTGCTTGACAATCACCGGCTGACGAAATTTCGTGACCGCCACAGCCCTAGTCATGACTGCGTTGACACCATGCGTCAAATAAAGTGTTAGCTATTTTTCTTGTCCTGAGGTGGAATAATAAGATTGGCAACAGTCCCGATAACAGCTGAAAACTCCCTCGGGAGGTAGAATGGACAGCATTTGACCATTAGGTATTCCAAGATGGGTGTACAATCGGTCGAGACTTCCACTGCGCTCAAGTTTTCACAATTGGTGGTATATGTGGTATTCATAGGTCTCTAATGATCTCTTTTAACGTTTTGAATGTTTACATGTATAAAGACACACTATTGAACTTTTCTGGAAACCATTTCACTGTGTTTAATTTGTCACTAGGTATGTTGGCCTACTTTATTTGTGCAATATTTAACGGCTGATTAGTATATTTGTTGTTTACTGTTTACAATTGGGAAAGACCTAGACTACTAAGCCCAGGCTGCAGCAGTTGGTTGCAGATGTCAGGCGGATTAATTGGAAACCAACCCAAACACAATCTTATCTGTGCCCATCACTTTGAAGATTAGTGTTTTTGGCATGATAAGGGAAAAGTCTTCCTGACACCTGTGCCTACCATTTTCTCCTTCCCTGATTGTCATCAATAGATAGTAGATACACAGTAGATACAGACAAAGGAATACAGTAGGTACAGAGGTTAGTGGCAGCGTTGATCATGCGAAAGCATCTGCTGCACATGATCACACTTACTGTGTAAGTAACGTCACTTCTCCTCTCCTCTGTCACTCCGCTACAGCATGTGGACATTGCAGCCCTCCTGATCAAGTTCAACACGTGTGAATGCTACAGACAAGCGGGCCTTCACCCCACTCCACGAGGCAGCTTGGAAGGGTTGTACTCAGTTGTGTGCTCTACTGATGGCCCACGAAGCTGACCCTACAATGAAGAAGTAGGGACAGACCACACTTGACCTGGCCACGGTAAGCATCCTTCCTCTGCTACGGTTAACAGTAGATAGCATGAAGATGTCAAATGAAATGCTCAGTATTCACTGAAGATTCTTAACATAAACAAGAGAGCCCTTATGTTCTTTGCTCAAAATGGTAGATATGGCGAATGTATGCATGTGTATTATCTTTATAGTTGCACAACTACATGTCTGACTTACAATGATGTAGTCTGCTCACTTCAATTCCCATCCAATATATTTTTACAGGCATGCCTGAGGAAACTCCTTATCACCCATTAACTCTCCATCTGACCACATCCTCCTCCTTTCTCAGGCTGATGATATCTGTGCCCTGATGGACACTATGTCCTCAGATGCAGAGAAGAGGGATCACCAGCTCAGCTCATCAAACTGTCCAATCTCTGGAGGGTATTTGTCCCATTTGCTACCCAGCAGAACGGATTAATGTTTGAATACATGAATCCTTAAACTATTGTTTTTTTTACATTTTGTGTGTATTAACTTTAAGCTGGCATGTTAGTGGGGACTGTTTTGAGGTTCAAACAGTTGCATTGTGTTTTCTTATCACCTCATAATTAGTTATTAGTTATTGCATATGAACAGATTAGCTGTGGAATTTTCCACTATATTACGATATGATTGTTTTTATAACTCTCCAACAAATCTAATCATATCCTGTATTCATGTAATGGGGAGGGGCTCCTCCACCAATCAATCAAAGCTGCAATGTAAAACTCCCTTCTCTTATTAGCTGAGGTGAACTGATAGACAGTGGACCAGCAGCAGTCAGTATGTAACCTGACCACTGGAGGTCTTGACGGTATTTGTGCAGAACAAAAAAGAAAACAAGTAGGGGGCCAGTATAAGCAGAAAACTACTTACAGATAACATATACAAAATAATACATATTAGTAAGAGCAGATTTGCCTAGTTTGCCTATAGGATTACATACAGCTGAAGTCAGAGCTATACATACACCTTAGCCAAATAAATTTACACTCAGTTTTTCACAATTCCTGACATTTAATCCTAGTACAAATTCCCTGTCTTAGGTCAGTTAGGATCACCACTTTATTTTAAGAATGTGAAATGTCAGAATAATAATAGAGAGAATGATTTATTTCAGCTTATATTTCTTCCATCACATTCCCAGTGGGTCAGAAGATTACATACACTCAATTAGTATTTGGTAGCATTGCCTTTAAATTGTTTAACTTGGGTCAAACGTATCAGGTAGCCTTCCACAAGCTTCCCACAATAAGTTGGGTAAATGTTGGCTAATTCTTCCTGACAGAGCTGGTGTAACTGAGTTAGGTTTGTAGGCCTCCTTGCTCGCACACGCTTTTTCAGTTCTGCCCACACATTTTCTATGGGATTGAGGTCAGGGCTTGGTGATGGCCACTCCAATACCTTGACTTTGTTGTCCTTAAGCCATTTTGCCACAACTTTGGAAGTATGCTTGGGGTCATTGTCCATTTGGAAGACACATTTGCGACCAAGCTTTAACTTCCTGACTGATGTCTAGAGATATTGCTTCAATATATCCACATAATTTCCTCCCTCATGATGCCATCTATTTTGTGAAGTGCACCAGTCCCTCCTGCAGCAAAGCACCCACCGCAACATGATGCTGCCACCATCGTGCTTCACGGTTGGGATGGTGTTCTTCGGCTTGCAAGCCTCCCCCTTTTTCCTCCAAAAATAACGATGGTCATTATGGCCGAACAGTTCTATCTTTGTTTCATCAGACCAGAGGATATTTCTCCAAAAAGTACGATCTTTGTCCCCATGTGCAGTTGCAAACCATAGTCTGGCTTTTTTTATGGCGGTTTTGGAGCAGTGGCTTCTTCCTTGCTGAGCGGCCTTTCAGGTTATGTCGATATAGGACTCGTTTTACTGTGGACATAGATACTTTTGTACCTGTTTCCTCCAGCATCTTCATAAGGTCCTTTGCTGTTGTTCTGGGATTGATTTGCACTTTTTGCACCAAAGTACTTTCATCTCTAGGACACAGAACGCGTCTCCTTCCTGATCGGTATGACGGCTGCGTGGTCCCATGGTGTTTATACTTGCGTACTATTGCTCCCAAGGATGAACCAGACTTGTGGAGGTCTACAATTTTATTTCTGAGGTCTTGGCTGATTTCTTTTGATTTTCCCATGATGTCAAGCAAAGAGACACTGAGTTTGAAGGTAGGCCTTGAAATACATCCTCAGGTACACCTCCAATTGCCTCAAATGATGTCAATTAGCCTATCAGACGCTTCTAAAGCCAAGCTGTTTAAAGGCACAGTCAACTTAGTGTATGTAAACTTCTGACCCACTGGAATTGTGATACAGTGAATTATAAGTTAAATAATCTGTCTGTAAACAATTGTTGGAATAATTACTTGTGTCATGCACAAAGTAGATGTCCTAACCGACTTGCCAAAACTATATTTTGTTAACAAGAAATTTGTGGAGTGGTTGAAAAACAAGTTTTAATGACTCCAACCTAAGTCTATGTAAACTTCTGACTTCAACTGTAAGCTTCCACATCTGTAAGGGGTTCTTTATCTTGTAATTCTTACTCTGTTGCAGTTTTTGATTAGCAGAACAGAATTAAAGTACCTCATGCTGTACTCATGTTGAAAAATAACGGTCAAAGAGATCTCTTGGTAGGAGTTAGAAAGGATGGACCCCCTACAGTCACAGCAAACAGTATATCACTCCTTATATGTTGGCGCCGACAGAGAGGGTCGCCTCGCTTCTAGTCCTTAGGAAACTATGAAGTATTTTGTTTTTTAATGTATTATTTCTTACATTATTAGCCCAGAAAATCTTAAGTGTTATTACATACAGCCAGGAAGAACTATTGGATATCAGAGCGACGTCAACTTACCAACATTATGACAAGGAATACGACTTTCCCGAAGCGGATCCTTTGTTCGCACCACCAACCAGGGCTTTGGATCTAATTCCAGAGGCTGACCCAAAACAACGTCGCCGCAGGAGAGGTAGACGACACGGAGGTGTGCACACCACCCACCGCTCCCGAGTATATTACTCGCCAATGTCCAGTCTCTAGATAACAAGGTAGACGAAATTAGGGCAAGGATTGCTTTCCAGAGAGACATCAGAGATAGTAACATTCTCTGTTTCACGGAAACATGGCTCATTCGGGATATGTTGTCGGAGTCGGTACAGCCACTGGGATTCGTTATGCGTCGCACCGACAGAAATAAACATCTCTCTGGGAAGAAGAAGGGAGGGGGTGTATGATTCATGATTAACGTCTCATGGTGTAATCGTAACAACATACAGGATCTCAAGTCATTTTGTTCACCTGACCTAGAATTCCTCACAATCAAATGCCGTTCCTATTATCTCCCAAGAGAATTCTCGTTGGTTATTGTCACAGCCGTGTATATCCCCCCTCAAGCAGATACCACGACGGCTCTCAAGGAACTTATGCAAACTGGAAAACATATATTGTAGCTGGGGATTTCAACAAAGCAAATTTGAGAACAAGGCTACCCAGCATATTGATGGTAGTACTCGTGCAGGCAATTCACTGCATCACTGCTACTCTAACTTCCGCGATGCATACAAGGCCCTCCCCGCCCTCCCTTCGGCAAATCTGACAACGACTCCATTTTGCTACCCCCTTCCTACAGGCAGACACTCAAAAAGGATGTACCCGTGACAAGAACCATTCAACGCTGGTCTGACCAATCGTAATCCACGCTTCAAGATTATTTTGATCACGTGGACTGGGAAATGTTCCGGGCAGACTCAGAGAAAAATATTGATTTATACGCTGATTCCGTGAGTGAGTTTATAC
Source organism: Hucho hucho (assembly GCA_003317085.1). Classification (NCBI taxonomy): domain Eukaryota; kingdom Metazoa; phylum Chordata; class Actinopteri; order Salmoniformes; family Salmonidae; genus Hucho; species Hucho hucho. The sequence goes on along the minus strand of QNTS01000062.1, from coordinate 493,157 downwards.
GGAAGTATATGGAGATGTTGTACCCACTGTGACTCACTGTGACTATTAAAACCTACCCTAAACAAAAACCGTGGATAGATGGCGGCATTCGTGTAAAACTGATAGCGCGAATCAACGCAAGAAGACTGGGAATATGGCTGAATACAAACAGTTTAGTTATTCCCTCCGCAGGGCAAACAAACAAGCGAAATGTTGGTATAGGGACAAAGTGGAGTTGCAATTCAGTGGCTCAGAAACGAGACATATGTGGCAGAGTCTACAGGCAATCACGGACTACAAAAAGAAAACCAGCCATGTCACGGACACGCTTGCTTCCAGAGAAACTAAACACCTTCTTTGCCCGCTTTGAGGATAATACACACGGCCCACTACCAAGGACTGTATACCCCCCCTCCCCCTTTCTCCGGGGACGATGTGAGTAAGACATTTAAACGTGTTAACCCTCGCAGGGCTGCCGGCTCAGACAGCATCCCTAGCCGCGTCCTCAGAGCATGTGCAGGCCAGCTGGCTGGTGTGTTTACAGACATATTCAATTGCTCCCTATACCAGTCTGCTGTCCCCACATTCTTCAAGATGGCCACTATTGTTCCTGTACCCAAGAAGGCAAAGATAACTGAACTAAACGATTACCGCCCCGTAGCACTCACTTCTGTCATCATGAAGTGCTTTGAGAGACTAGTCAATGATCATATCACATCCACCTTACCGACCACCCTAGACCCACTTCAGTTTGCATACCTCCCCAACAGGTCCACAGATGATGCCATCACACTGCACACTGCCCTATCCCATCTGGACAAGAGGAATACCTATGTAAGAATGCTGTTCATTGACTACAGCTCAGCATTCAACACCATAGTACCCTCCAAGCTCATCATCAAGCTGGAGGCCCAGAGTCTTAACCCCTCCCTGTGCAATTGGGTCCTGGACTTTGACGGGCCACCCCCAGGTGGTGAAGGTAGGAAACATCATCTCCACTTCGCTGACCCTCAGCACTGGGTCCCCACAAGGGTGCGTGCTCAGCCCCCTCCTGTACTCCCTGTTCACCGACGACTGTGTGGCCATGCACGCCTCCAACTTAATCATCAAGTTTGCAGATGACACAACAGTAGGGGGCTTGATTACCAACAACAACGAGACAGCCTACAGGGAGGAGGTGAGGGCACTTGGAGTGTGGTGTCAGGAAAATAACCTCTCACTCTACGTCAACAAAACAAAGGAGATGATCGTGAACTTCAGGAAACAGCAGAGGGAGCACCCCCCTATCCACATCGAAGGGACAGCAGTGGAGAAGGTGGAACGTTTTAAGTTCCTTATCACAGATAAACTGAAATGGTCCACCTCAGGAGGCTGAAAAAATTTGGCTTGTTACCCAAAACCCTGACAAACTTTTACAGATGCACAATCGAGAGCATCCTGTCAGGTTGTATCACAGCCTGGTACGGCAACTGCACCACCCTCAACCGCAAGGCTCTCCAGAGGGTGGTGCGGTCTGCACAACTCATCACCAGGGGCAAACTACCTGCTTTCCATGACACCTACAGCACCCAATGTCACAGGAAGGCCAAAAAGATCATCAAGGACAACAACCACCCGAGCCACTGCATGTTCACACCGCTATCATCCAGAAGGCGAGGTCAGTACAGGTGCATCAAAGCTGGAAACAAAGAGATAGAAGATGTTTTTCAATCTCAAGGCCATCTCAAGGCTAAACAGCAATCACTAACTCAGAGAGGCTGCTACCTACAGATCCAATCACTGGCCACTTTAATAAATGGATCACTAGTCACTTTAAACATTGCCACTTTAAATAATGCCTACATATCTTACATTACTCATAATATGTATATACTGTATTTTGTACCATCTATTGCACCTTCCCTATGCCGCTCGGCCATGGCTCATCCATATACTTACATTTTTCACATGCGTTTTTCTGGATTTTTTTGTTGTTATTCTGTCTCTCACTGTTCAAATAAACCTACCATTAAAATTATAGACTGATCATTTCTTTGTCAGTGGGCAAACGTACAAAATCAGCAGGGGATCAAATACTTTTTTCCCTCACTGTATATGTACATATTCTCATTCACCCCTTTAGATGTGTGTGTATTAGGTAGTTGTTGGGGAATTGTTAGATTACTTGTTAGATATTACTGCACTGTCGGAACTAGAAGCACAAGCATTTCGCTACACTCGCATTAACATCTGCTAACCATGTGACCAATAAAGTTTGACTTGATTTGATACACACCCACAGAAACCAAGGACAGCCACATCATATTTAGCTTACGTTGATTGGAGTAAATTGTTTAGTTGTCATTGTATTAGACTAAGCATAGGTGATTTGATGATGTTGAAGTTGAAATGGTGCTGGAATAGTGGAGATAGCTAAGTTTTCTTTGCGACTTGCGGTAACTCTCCGTGGTTCTAAATCAATAGTTATTTAGTGGTCCGAAAATGTTGGAAACATTAACTTGCTTGACCATGCTGTAGGTCATGTTACTGTTTGTTACATGCAATATGCATTGTAGACTTCACCAGACAGAGGTTACTCTCTGGTTTTGTGATGAAACAAAAAGTGTGGTTGAATTTACTCTGCCACTGTGTCTTCTTATTGTAGGCCTATTTACTATATCATGGTCACAAGGCATATGAACTAAAGCAATAGAGCAAACAACGCAAGCGAGATGCTCAGCTAGACACCGCATATACATGAGCCATCGACCTTCACCACCAACAAACGGAGGAGAATAACATTAGGTACGTCCTTGCCAGAATTTAGGCATGCATTAAATGGTGAGGCTGAACAAATAGGCATGTAGGCTATACGCATCTCAGTTCACTCGTGTCTTAATCTTGCCTCTTATCCGCTCATCGTTCCCCTATGACATACTTTGTACATCTCAATGGTTATATTGCTTACATATAGTAGGTCTATCTCATTAGTATCTTATTCATAATTTTAGGCAATGTTAGAATGATGCATTTCATAGCTTATTATAATACACAAAGTAAGCAAAACGAATGCGCTTTTCTCCAGGAAGAGGGGAAACTATATACTGTAATGTTGTTTATCTGTAACAATGTTTGCCAGTGACAGTCTTCCTATTCAAAAAAAAATCATAAAAAAGGTTCAGTAATAGACCCATGCAATTCCAGTTCATATTGCAAGGGTTGTTTTGTTTGCGTAATGTGCTGTTTGTGCGTCGGTATATTGTCTATTAAAGTGGATCCTCGTGATTGTATTGTACTTACTTTTTAGACCACATCAAATACTTCCAATGGTAGGCTGACTGCCGACTCAGTGTCTCTCTCCCCCTCTGTGTCGTGACTTAAAGAAGAGTAAAGTTAAGGCCTCAACGTGTTGCTGAATTTATCTGAACCAACATCAGAATTTCTGTCGCTGTCCATTTCGAAAGTGCTTAACAAATAGGCCTACCTCATCACAGCTCGTTTTCTTGCACTTGCTTATACTTAGAGCTAAGTGTTAATGATATAAGAACAAGCATGAATTTACTGAACATAAACGTAATAATGTTTGTGTATGGTTCTAAAGTTCAAACTCATGTCGGCATTTGTTATTATTGAAAGAGAATGCAGTTCTTATTGAGTTATACAAATCCACAAGAAGTCAGTAGAACCCATATTTAGTTAAGCAAGTCAGCCATAGCTATGGTTTTTAAAAAGGCAGTAAATGAGGCTGAATTAACTTTTTCTGCCAGACGAGGCTCCGCTGATAGCCATGTGTAGCAGTGGTAAGGATTCACTCCATGGAGCTGAAAAGAAAGCTCCGCTGTCCGGGACAGCTTTATGTAAGCCCTAACAGTTTGTCAGCACCGTTTGTCACCATTATAGTGCATTTAATGTGTAGTGTTGTGTTGTGTAGTTTAGTGGCTTCACTGGCATGCATAAAAAAAACATTTGCTTGATCTTGCCCCACCAAGATACATGCTAAAATCGCCGATGGTCGTATCCTACAGAATACTCACACACACACACATACAACAGTGGCGGTCGGCCTTATTTCTATTACAGCATATTGGATATCTGTCATTCATTTTCCATTCGCCCAGTTCTTTACCAGGTAAGTTGCCTGAGAACACTCTCATTTACTGCCATGACCTAGGGAATAGTTACATGTAACATCGACAGGTTTAGGCTACTACATTGTACTTACAATTTCCCTATACCCATCATGAGGTTGCTACTACCTAGCCTATGAATGAAAGTTTACAATGTAGGTGCACACGGGTCGAGAGAAAATGTTGAGGTGACACATTCCATACTGCCTTGCATCTAGCTGATCTAGTGTGTAATCATTAGTCCAACAGTTGCAAACAAGAGTTTATATTGGAGAAATTCAGGTATTTTTATCCCCGTTTCGTCCCGTTTGCTTCAGTTTAAGAAACGTTTTTCAACAGAATCCACCCGTGAAAGCACGTACAGACGGTTCACTTTCATAGCAGCCACGCTGTATTCCTTCTCACATCTATGCGCTACCCATCTCTTACCTTTTCCCTTCGATTGTGAACTTCAATGCACAACACACCAAGCCAAACCATATCATAACCGCTACACACAGCCTTCATCGTTGTCACCATATTGGATAAAGTAACATCATAGTCAACATAGTTAATAGCACTAACACTCTAGTAAACCTGCTACAATCATGCAGTAAAGTTACAGTGTACAGTCAGTAAGCAGTTCAGACCCTGCTGGCAATAAATTTCTAAAACCAAAAGCTTACCTTGACTTACCTTGAGTTCCAGTGTTGTGTTGGATAGTCACAGCCAGCTAGCTAACATATCATCCCTCAGTTTGAGCAGGGTGTTTGAGAAGGTTAAACTAGCTAGCTGCATTTGCTAGCAGTGAAACTAAAAAGTGAAATCTCTATATATTCTCAATTTTTGAAGAAATGAATTTGTTCAAAACTGTTCAACTAATGTCTTTGTCTCTCTTTGAGTCTACTACTCACCACATTGTATGCACTGCAGTGCTAGCTAGCTGTAGCTTATGCTTTCAGTACTAGATTCAGTCTCTGATCCTTCAGTACTAGATTCATTCTCTGATCCTTCAGTACTAGATTTATTCTCTGATTCTTCCACCGGAAGTTGTCATAATTAATGTGTAAGTCTATGGAAGGGGGTGAGAACCATGAGCCTCCTAGGTTTTATATGGAAGTCAATGTACCCAGAGGAAGATGGAAGCTAGCTGTCCTCCAGCTACACCATGGTGCTACCCTACAGAGTGCTGTTGAGGGTACTGTAGACCTTCATTGCAAAACAATGTCTTTTAATAAATTATTTGGGGACTTGTGAATATGTTTAATATAGTTTTAAAATGTGTATTTTTATGAAAATCACTGAGGAGGATGGTCCTCCCCTTCCTCCTCTGAGGATCCTCCACTGACACACACACACACCAGGGCCCGTATCCACAAATCATCTCAGAGTAAACAACTAATTCATTCATGATTAGAACAACAGTGCCACATACAGTAACTGACAACAAAAACATCAACTAGGTTGTGAGTTTGTATTAGGAAAACGAAATAATAAAAGGTTTCTACAACTTGATTGGAGTCCACCTGTGGTAAATTCAAATGATTGGGCATGATTTGGAAAAGCACACACCTAAAAGTCCTGAAGAGGGGTCCAGAAAAGTTGGTTCCACAGCCACAGCCCCCCCGTGGCTGTGATGATTGCATATGCCCAACAGTGTCTCCCAATCCTGGCCCCGGGCCCAGAACGACGCACACCCCAACCCCTTTTGATTGGCTGACTCAAGTGTGTCAAGTGCTAGAGCAGAAACAAAAATGTAGAACCCCTTAGGCCCCCGGGAGAAGAATCGGAAGACACTGGCCCAGTACAAACAGGCCTACTGTTATGGAACGATTAGACAAACCTACTGTTACGCTATACTTGCTAGGTCTAGGGGCCCTAGGCCTGCCTAATTGTTCTGTAACCTTACTACGTGTGCATTAACGTGAAAGCATGAGTATGCAGTCCGTGTCGGGTGTGTGTGTGGGAATGGAGTGTGTATCATGGTAGTATGCTGACTAGCTTTGGCCTAAACTACTTATCTACCTATTACTGTACCTACCAGATAACACTACATACTATTCAAACCCCTGGACAGAATATTGGTAAGTTCACTTATTGATGTTAATCCACTTCAATCAGTGTAGATAAAGGGGAAGACATGTTAATGAAGGATTTTTAAGCCTTGAGAAAATTGAGACGTGTTGTATATGTGTGCCATTCAGAGGGTGAATGAGCAAGACAAAATATTTAAGTGCCTTTGAACGGGGTGTAGTAGTAGGTTCCAAGCGCACCGGTTTGAGTGTGTCAAGAACTGCAACACTGCTGGGTTTTTCCACGCTTTACAGTTTCCTGTGTGTATTAAAAATGGTCCACCACCCAAAGGACATCCAGCCAACTTGACACAACTGTGGGAAGCATTGGAGTCAACATGGGCCAGCATCCCAGTGGAACGCTTGACACCTTGTAGAGTCCATGCCCCAATTAATTTAGGCTGTTCTGAGGGCAAAAGGGTGTGCAACTCAATATTAGGACGGTGTTCCTAATGTTTTGTACACTCAATGAAGTTCAAACGACAAAACGTAAACCACAAAAAAGGCAAACAAAAATGGCAAATGGTAGCAAATAAATAGCTAGCACTCCTACTCTGAGATGCTCAACATATATGGCCCCATATCTCTGGCAGCGGATCTGTCTGTATGCAGCTATACTCCAGTGTTTGCAACAGTACAGCCCCAGTCTCAGACAGGGCCAGTGACACCTCACCTATGCATAAACATACTGAGGAAACTATTTCCTAGCCATCGCACCAGTGGACACAGATTATTGGTACGATGATGACCTTTGATAACCCTTTCTCCAAGAATTCCAGTCTTACTACAATGCAACTTTAACCAAGCCTGTTTAACCAATCCCATCTAACAAATTTCCCCAAAATATCACCAACATGTATCCTGCCCCACAAGAGGATCCAGCGTGCTTGACCATGTTTAGATAAAAATCAGTCACGCGTGCAGCCATCTCCCGCCCCCCACTTCGGCCAATCAGATTGTCTCTCTGTTCCTACTCCCTGTCTACAAGCAGCAACTTACACTACATGACCAAAAGTATGTGGACTCCTGCTCGTCGAACATCTCATTCCAAAATCATGGGCATTAATATGAAGTTGGTCTCCCCTTTGCTGCTATACCAGCCTCCACTGTTCTGCGAAGTCTTCCACTAGATGTCGGAACATTGCTTCGGCAACTTGCTTCCATTCAGCAACAAGAGCATTAGTGAGGTCGGACACTGCTGTTGGGCGATTAGGCCTGGCTCGCAGTCGGCGTTCCAATTCATTCCAAAGGTGTTCGATGGGGTTGAGGTCAGGGCTCAGCACAGGCCAGTCAAGTTCTTCCACACCGATGTCGACAAACCATTTTTGTATTGACCTCACTTTGTGCACGGGGGCATTGTCATGCTAAAACAGAAAAGGGCCTTCCCCAAACGGTTGCCACAAAGTTGGAAGCACAGAATCATCTAGAATGTCATTGTATGCTGTAGCAATAAGATTTCCCTTCACTGGCACTAAGGGGTCTAGCCCGAACCGTGAAAAACAGCCCCAGACCATTATTCCTCCTCCTCCAAACTTTACAGTTGGCACTATGCATTCGGGCAGGTAGCGTTCTCCTGGCATCTGCCAAACACAGATTAATCCGATGGACTGACAGATGTTGAAGCTTGATTCATCACTCCAGAAGCCGCGTTTCCACTCCTCCAGCCAACGGTGCCACGTTGAAAGTCACGGAGCTCTTCAGTAATGCCATTCTACTGCCAATGTTTGTCTATTGAGATTGCATGGCTGTGTGCTTGATTTTAAACACCTGTCAGTAACATGTCCACAAATCCACTAATTTGAAGGGGTGTCCACATACTTTTATATACAGTGCATTCTGAGAGCATTCAGACCCTTTCCCTTTTTCAACATTTTGTTAAGTTACAGCCTTATTCTAAAATGGATTCAATATATTTTCATCAATCTACACACAATACCCCATAATGACAAAGCGAAAACAGGTTTTTAGAAATGTTAGCAAATATATATTTAAATGTTTTGTTATAAAAAATACCTTATTTACATAACTATTCAGATCCATTGGTATGAGACTCGGCTCAGGTGCATCTTGTTTACATTGATCATCCTTAAGATGTTTCTAGAACTTGATTGGAGTCCACCTGTGGTAAATTAAATTGACTGGGCATGATTTGGAAAGGCATACATCTGTCTATATAAGGTCTCACAGTTGATAGCGCATGTCAGAGCAAGAACCAAGCCATGAGGTCGAAGAAATTGTCCGTAGACATTCAAAAATCATGTTAAATACTATTATAGTCCATAGTCCTCGCAACTTATGTGACTTAAGCATATCTGTACTCCTGAACTTATTTAGGTTTGCCATAACAAAGGGGTTGAATACTTAATGACTCAAGACATTTCCGCTTTTAATTTATTTTAAAAAATAAAATACATTTAAAAAAACATGATTCCACTTTGAAAGTATGGGGTATTGTGTATAGGCCAGTGACACAAACGTCTAAATTTAACCAATTTTAAATTCAGGCGATAACATAATGTGGAAAAAGTCAAAGGATGGCAATACTTTCTGAAAGCACGCCACGTGTGCTTGCATAGCGTGTGTATGCCTTTGTGTGTATGAAGGAATGTTTTGCTCGCAAGGTGGGGGAAACAAATTTTTTCCGCTAAGGGCCCACCAAAAGGCTAGGGCTGACTACATGTGGGTACGCAGGCCTCCTTTGATGAGTGCAGATTTGTTGTGGCCCACACCCACATCAAAGTTGCCCACCACTGACATAGTCTCTACACGTTCTTTACTGAAAATGATACCGGCTGGATCTTAGAAGTGTGATGGGCAATACATTTCCTGGTTTAGAGGTCTATTGCTATAGCCAACGTACGCACAAACATACATGTGCACACACACACACACACTTGCTTTCTGCACTCAGTCCCCATTTGTTTACCCAGCATCCTTTTCACCACTGATCAACCAGAACACCATTGAGATCAAAGACAAGGAGCCGAGAGATTGTCAATAAGAGCATTCTCAAATCCCCCTCCCTCTTTTTCTTTCTCTCATCCCTCATTCTCTCTCCCTCGATCTCTCTCTCCCTCTTTCAATTCATCCTCATCTCATTCTAATTTCCCTTATCCCTCTCGCTCTTTCTTCTCCCTCAATCTCCCTCGCTCTTTCTCTCTCCTTGTCCCTCTTTCTCACCTCTCTTTTTTCCATTCCCTCTTTCTTATCCCTCCCCCTCTCTTTCAACCTGTCTATCTGTCAGTCTATTTCAATCCATCTCTACCTTCCCCATTCTCTTTCCCTTATTTTCCTATCCTCCTATTACTCATTCCATCCTTGTCTGTCTTAAACTCCTCCCTCCCTCCCTCCCTCCCTCTCCCTCCACTCGACAGACACCTCTGTCTGCTGCCATGACAACATGCCAGCGCCCAGCAACACCACCTCACCATGGCAAAACCACAGAAAAATAACATTTCTGTCACATCTGCAGTATGGTCTGTAGCGTTTCACCAGGGCAACTAAACCAATCCATGATGATGAGGTGTTGGTTTAAAACATCCAGGTAGAAATATGTTAATATATATAATCCAACCATTAGAAATATAATAATACATATAATAAGAATACAATTGTTTCTTTGTCACTAATTTGGCACTGACTCCAATAATCATCTAATCATGGTCTTCAGTTTAGATTAGAATACAATTAGTTTACTCAGGTGTATTAGCTAGGACTGGGGAAAACATGTAACACTAATCAGTCCCACGAGGGGTTGCCCATCCCTTGGCTAGAGAAATCACATGTATTGTTCCAGGGGCTTCAGTACGACAGAACAGTGTGCAACGTTTAATTCAATGGAAACGGTACTGTAGAGATCGTTATCTGATATTAGCTATCCAGGTTTTGTGATATCTGGCAGGCATCTGTAAACACGGTCAGCCTGGTGCACGGCCATGGTGTGTGCAAGGAAATTATTTAATTTACCCAAACAATCAATAATTGTTTTATTCCAATAACTCCTGGATGCTTGAGAATATTGTTCCAACACAATTTCCATATGGATTTAGTTACATAGTAACAAGGTGTGTGTAAAGTAAGTGTGTGCAAGTGTGTGTGCGCGAGCGACCATGCATGCATGCGTGAGAGAGAGAGAGAGAGGTAATCACATTACATTTAGTCAACCCGGGTACAAGGTTAATTGTTTAGAAGAACATTATACTCTTAAGTATAAATGGTTGGAAGGGCTCTTTGCGTCCAAGTGTTAGTCAAAAGACTTTCAAAGGGATCAGCCTGAGCAATTTCACTAATCTTAATCATTTAATGAGTAGTTACTTTGGATACAAGATTCTGTGCAGTGCCTAGGTTGATCCCCTCCCCTGGAAAGCTGTGCTGTATGTGTCTGGACTACCTGATGCCGGTAGAAGAGTGTAGAGAGTGTACCTAATTCCTGAGTGACATTGAGGAATTGCCCATATGCTGCTGAGGCTGCAGCACTGGCTAACACACACGGACAACTATAGGCTCATGATACAACAAGCTCTCACAGTCTTACTGTAGAATTAGATGTTTATCCACGTTTCTCCAAACTTCAAATTTCGAAGTGTAATGCATCTCTGCAAACAGCAGTTTTCTTACCATAGTTCAACAACAAATATACCACTTGAAAACAGTAAATTAGCCTAGGCTACTTTTTTTGTAGTTTCATGCTAAAACAATGACAGGTGAATATTTCCAAATTGAATAGGCCTATTATAATGTAATAACAAAATTGCGTTGGTGGACCCTAGGTCTAAAAGAGGGTGGGGGTGTTATGGGATTAGGGGTTTAACCCAAACCACCTTGGACCTTACCAGATAGATGCTTGTTTCTGTCGGCGCAATGCGTGGAGAAACCATGTGGCTGTACCAACTCTGATAACGTGTCCTGAGTGAGCCATGTTTCCGTGAAGCAAAGAACGTTGCAGTCTCTGGTGTCTCTCTGGAAGGCAATCCTTGCTCGGATTTCGTCTACCTTGCTGTCCAGAGACTGGACATTGGCAAGTAGTATAGTCGGGAGAGGTGCACGATGTGCCTGTCTACGGAGCCTGACCAGAACACCACCCCGTCTACCCCTTCTCCTCCGCCGCCGTTGTTTTGGGTCGCCGGCTGGGATCCAGTCTATTGTCCTAGTTGGTGTACCAAACACAGGATCCGCTTCGGGAAAGTCGTATTCCTGGTCGTAATGTTGGTAAGTTGACGTTGCTCTTATATCCAATAATTCCTCCCGGCTGTATGTAATAAAACTTAAGATTTCCCGGGGTAACAATGTAAGAAGTAATCCATAAAAAAACAAAATACTGCATAGCTTCCTGAGAACGTGAAGCGAGGCTGCCATCTCTTTGGCGCCGGAAGTTTGTTAAAGGATCCATATGTGGATCCTTTCCCACATATGGAAAGCCATTCAGCATGAATCAGAATAATAATCATCAGAGATGTTATGATACATTTTTTCCCGGCCATCTGAGTCGTTTTCATTCAAATCTTGTAGCAATGCTAACACAGCATGTGCATCCATTCATTTTGGTCTTGCCATTGTAAATTACGCACGCTCTCATTGTGTAGCATTGTGTATTGGGGGCGGCAGGTAGCCTAGTGGTTAGAGTGTTGGGCCAGTAACCGAAAGGTTGCTAGATTGAATCCCGGAGCTGACAAGGTCAAAATCTGTAGTTCTGCCCCTGAACAAGTCAGTTAACCCGATGGCTGTCATTGTAAATAAGAATTTGTTCTTAACTGACTTGCCTAGTTAAATAAATGTATAGCCTCCTCCAAGTAGGCCTAAAGTAGAGTAATAAAACTGCTAGGATTTGGTGGACTGATATAGGGTACACTGTTTTGATATTATAATAGATAAATACAAAAGAATGGCCCACCCTGTTCTTCATTCACAATTGGCGATTACATAATTATGCATTGTTCGCATCAACTCACCCATTCTCCAACATAATACTATACTTCATTTATTTCATCTGTTGATATGTGTGTGAAATTCCTTAGTTTAGGTTCAGATTCGAGGCAATTATCAGGGTGATTATCAACTGGGCATGGCACATTCAACTATCGGAGCGGAGCAGGCCGGGGAAAACCATTCAAAAAATTAACTCCTTATAACTACAGTTCTGTTTGTGATATTAAGAATCAAACAATGACAGTGTGTTATATAGACCTATTTAAGAAAAGTCAAGGACGAGGTGGACATGACTTTCAAAATGGCAGAGTAATTAAACACTTACATTTGTTTTGAGTCATTATGATGCATTCTGCCTTTCTAGCGTTAATATACACAATCACAAATAAATCCATTCATATTTTGTTTGGGAAAGTCATAAAAAAACATGATACAAGGCAATTTATTTCAAAAGAACAGAATAGCATGTTTTGAGTTTTATTTATCTGTGCTTTAGTACCAAGGCTATGGCTGTGCCATGCCATTCTATGACGGTGCCTTGCCAATGAAATCAACTTGTTCATTCAGCAGACATCACAGACCCTGCCCTACCACAGTCAACACACATATTTTACAGTAAGAATATAACGGAACAGAAGAAAATATAAATTATATTTTCGCCAAATGGCTATTGCTGATTGTCAACAGTAACCGACTCACTTGAGGAATGCACAGAGCCACAGTTAATCTAGGAAAAAGCTATATTTTGCAACAGAGATCATTCGTGCAATTTGTAGAGTTATTTGGCAAGGTTCATTAGAAACTTTGGAATCTGCTCCTTCTTATAGGGCATAGCAATCAATACATCTGGCCTGCATAGACCTCTGTAGGATGATATGGAAGAAGTGCTATTTGGTAAGCTCCTCGGTTCTTTGCCAATGCACACTGTCAATGCAAGCTGCGCTGGTCATCAGTCTCTTCATTCTCTATTTGACAATAGAATTGTCACTCATCAGACTATTGTCAATTTGATATTGTCTTTAGGCCACATTTATTATTATTATCATGTGTGAAATTAGTTTCAATATAGTTTCGGCATAGTTTGGACAGGCCAGCTGGGCAGGCAACTATTGTCTTCCAGTCAGAAAATCATCTTATTTTCCATGTGCTTCTGGATCAATCAATATACTTTCTGAGGAATTCCAATTTCCATTTGGTTTCCTGAGGTTTCTTATGAACTATTTTAACATTTATTATGGAATATGTATACAATTATCAACAGTCAGAATAACTATCAACAGTCAGAATAACTGTCATGGCCTTTGAAAGGGAGGCGCCGTGAGACCCAAACCATTGCTGGGAACAGAGCAGGCCCTCAACGACAGACATTAGACAGGCTCATCACACGAAAGAAGTGGATAAGGGACAGAGTGAGAAAATCACTACAAATGATTACAGAAAGGATTTCAGTTGATATGCAGCCATTGTCAATGGCAAGGCGAAACTGTGGTATACGATGTCTGCTTCAATGTCCAGGTGGCATACAGTGCATTTGGAAAGTATTCAGACCCCACATTTTGTTACGTTACAGCCTTATATTTTTTTATCCCTCAATCTACACACAATACCCCATAATGACAAAGCAAAAACAGTTTTTTTGAAAAACAGAAATATCACTTTTACATACAGTTGAAGTTGGAAGTTTGCTTACACTTAGGTTGGAGTCATTAAAACTCGTTTTTCAACCACTCCACAAATTTCTTATTAACAAACTATAGTTTTGGCAAGTCGGTTAGGACATCTACTTTGTGCATGACACAAGTCATTTTTCCAACAATTGTTTACAGACAGATTGTTGGAAAACTGTGCCTTTAAACAGCTTGGAAAATTCCAGAAAATTACGTAATGGCTTTAGAAGCTTCTGATAGGATAATTGACATCATTTGAGTCAATTGGAGGTGTACCTGTGGATGTATTTCAAGGCCTACCTTCAAACTCAGTGCTACTTTGCTTGACATTATGGGAAAATCAAAAGAAATCAGCAAAGACCTCAGAAAAAAAATTGTAGACCTCCACAAGTCTGGTTCATCCTAGGGAGCAATTTCCAAACGCCTGAAGGTACCAAGTTCATCTGTACAAACAATAGTACGCAAGTATAAACACCATGGGACCACGCAGCTGTCATACCGCTCAGGAAGGTGACGCGTTCTGTCTCCTAGAGATGAACGTACTTTGGTGCAAAAAGTGCAAATCAATCCCAGAACAACAGCAAAGGACCTTGTAAAGATGCTGGAGGAAACGGGTACAAAAGTATCTATATCCACAGTAAAACGAGTCCTATATCGACATAACCAGAAAGGCCGCTCAGCAAGGAGGAAGCCACTGCTCCAAAACCGGCATAAGAAAGCCAGACTACGGTTTGCAACTGTACATGGAGACAAATATTGTACATTATGGAGAAACGTCCTCTGGTCTGGGAATAAAAAAATAGAACTGTTTGGCCATAATGACCATCGTTATGTTTGGAGGAAAATGGGGAGGCTTGCAAGCCCGAAGAACACCATCCCAACCGTGAAGCATGGGGGTGGCAGCATCATGTTGTGAGATACTTTGCTGCAGAAGGGACTTGTGCTCTTCACAAAATAGATGGCATCATGAGGAAGAAAAATTATGTGGATATATTGAAGCAACATCTCAAGACATCAGTCAGGAAGTTAAAGCTTGCTCGCAAATGGGTCTTCCAAATGGACAATGACCCCAAGTTGTGGCAAAATGGATTAAGGACAACAAAGTCAAGGTACTGGAGTGGCCATCACAAAGCCCTGACCTCAATCCTATAGAAAATTTGTGGGCAGAACTGAAAAAGCGTGTGCGAGCAAGGAGGCCTTCAAACCTGACAGTTACACCAGCTTTGTCAGGAATAATGGGCCAAAATTCACCCAACGTATTGTGGGAAGCTTGTGGAAGGCTACCCAAAACATTTGACCCAAGTTAAACAATTTAAAGGCAATGCTACCAAATACTAATTGAGTGTATGTAAACTTCTGACCCACTGGGAATGTGATGAAAGAAATAAAAGCTGAAATAAATCATTCTCTCTACTATTATTCTGACATTTCACATTCTTACAATAAAGTGGTGATCCTAACTGACCTAAGACAGGGAATATTTACTAGGATTAAATGTCAGGAATTGTGCCGCTGAAAAACATCTCCACAGAATGATGCTGCCACCACCATGCTTCACCGTAGAGATGGTGCCAGGTTTCCTCCAGACCTGACGCTTGGCATTCAGGCCAAAGAGTTCAATGTTGGTTTCATCAGATGAGATAACCTTGTTTCTCATGGTCTGAGAGTCTTTAGGTGCCTTTTGGCAAACTCCAAGCGGGCTATCATGTGCCTTTTACTGAGGAGTGGCTTCCGAATGGCCACTCTACCATAAAGGCCCATTTGGTGGAGTACTGCAGAGATGGTTATCCTTCTGGAAGAAGTGATCATCGGGTTCTTGGTTACCTCCCTGACCAAGGCCTTTCTCCCCCGATTGCTCAGTTTGGCCAGGCGGCCAGCTCTAGGAAGAGTCTTGGTGGTTCCAAACTTCTTCCATTTAAGAATGATGGAGGCCACTGTGTTCTTCGGGACCTTCAATGCTGGCAAATTTGTTTGGTACCCTTCCCCAGATCTGTGCCTTGACACAATCCTGTCTAGGAGCTCTGCGGGCAATTCCTTCGACCTCATGACCTCATGGCTTGGTTTCTGCTCTGACATGCACTGTCAACGGTGGGACCTTATATAGACAGGTGTGTGCCTTTCCAAATCATGTCCAGTCAATTGAATTTACCACAGGTGGACTCCAATCAAGTTGTTGAAACATCTCAAGCATGATCAATTTTCAAAAATGTCTAAAAACCTGTTTTTGCTTCGTCATTATGGGGTATCGTGTGTAAATTGATGAGGAAAAATATTTTATAAATCTTAGAATAACGCAGTAACGTAACAAAATGTGGAAAAAGTCAAGGGGTCTGAATGCTTTCCGAATGCACTGAATCTACAACCAGACAACCAGATTCCATCTGGAAAAACCATGACGGCCAGGATGGAGAAATTGTACAATGATTCCTCTGCCAGTACAAAGCGCGAGCTCTCAGACACCCCATATGTGGCGTTAATAACAGACTGTTGGATTTCTATGAACACGCTGTCATACATCACTGCAACGAGCCATCACATTGATGAAAAAGTAGTGGGACATGAAGTCCCATGCATGTAAACATTACAATAATTTTTACATTTGTCACATACCTATCGTCTCACACACAGAGGAAAGAAGTCAGAGTCAAACTGTTGCATTTTAAATCCATCTGAGTGTATGGATATATACCAAACATTAGAAACACATTTTGCCCTCAGAACAGCCTCAATTCACCTGGGTGTCGAGAGGGATGCTGGCCCATGTTGACTCCAATGCTTCCCACAGTTGTGTCAAGTTGGCTGGATGTCCTTTGCCTGGTGGACCATTCTTTATACACACGGAAAACTGTTGAGTGTGAAAAACCCAGCAGCATTGCAGTTCTTGACATAAACCGGTGCGCCTGGCACCTACTACCATAACCCGTGCAAAGGCACTTAATTTTTTTCACCTTTCACAATCCATGTCTCAATTGTCCAAGGCTTAAAAATCCTACTTTAACTTGTCAGGGAGCGGTGGGTCGCTAGCGACCCACTCCCGACACTACCAGGTGAAATGCAAGACAAAATTCCAAAATTGAATTATTAAAAATGCACCAATATACAAGTGTTCCATACTCATCAAAAGCTCTGCTTCTTGGCAATATCATAGCGTTGTCGGATTTCAAAAAGGCTTTACGGCGAAAGCACTACATTTGATTGTTTGAGGCTAGAACCTCACATATTTTCCATAACCATGAAATCTTTAGCCAGCGCGGTCGATAGAAAATGCATTTCACAGGGAAAACCTGTGCCTTACCTTTTGTAGAACGTCTGCAGAGGGCTTCNACTGCTGACATCTAGTGGAATCAGTAGGTACTACATCCAGTGTCCTGGTATAAATAGTTTTTTATAGGCAAAGGCTCAAAGTGAGCTATAAGCCAAAAGGAATGACATTTCCGGATGGAAAAATCTCAGTTTTTTGCCTGCCAAATGACTTCTCTTACACTCACAGACAAAATGATAACACTTTTGGAAACCTCAGAGTGTTTCCTATCCAATAGTACTAATTATGTCCATATCTTAGTTTCTGAGCCTGGGTGGCAAGCATTTTACTTTGGGCACGCCAGACTCTCCAAAACCGACCCCTCAGCTGCCACTCCCTAACAAGTTAACCTGTCTCCACCCCTTCATCTAAACTGATTGAAGTGGATTTAACAAGTGACATCAATAAGGGATCACAGCATTCACCTGGTCAGTCTATGTCATGGAAAGAGCAGGTGTCCTTAATGTTTTGTACACTCAGTGTGTGTGTGTGTGTGTATGACTTCGGTTAATGTGTGTGTTAAAGGTCCAGTGCAGTCAAAATGATGTTTTACCTGTCTGTTGTATAATTTGTACAACAGCTGATGAAACTAACATGGTAAAAACTGTGATCAGTGTTTTTTCCTGATCTTCTAATCAGCAGGTTTGCGTGGGTGGGAGTTTCGGCTTGCCTGGTGACATTATCATGCAGGTAAATTGGTTAATAGACCAATAACAAAGAGAGTTCCAAACGTCTCTGCCAATAACAGCTAGTTTTCCCCTCCCCACTCAGACCACTCCCAGACAGTCCTAGCAAAATGTTTGCTTGCTAAATAGTTATTTGCTAAAAAGCTATTTTTGTCAATTTTAATGGAAAACTATTACAGTAAGGTACTCAATTGTTACCCAGAAATGATTTTATTTTTATAAAAACCACTGCATTGGGTCTTTAATTCTGTGCACGTTCTGTGTGCAGGGGTGGGGGAGGGGGGGCAGGGCGTCATGGCAACGCAGGCCTGAGACGAGGCTGGTTGCCATGGAAACAGAGCTTGGCGACCGATTGGTGAAGGAGCAAGAGAGACAGAAAAAAGAGAGTAAGAAAAAGAGGAGATACTGAGCGTGTGCAGTTATGGAGCACCAGGGCAATATCAGACAGAGAGAGAATAAAATGAGAGAAATAGAAAGAGAGAGAGAGACAGACAGTATTCATTCGGGGAGTCATATAGCATGTCTAGAGCATTCAATGCTCTCTTTGTTGCCCTGAAACTTAAACGTTTGGACCATTTATTTTACAACTCTTGCTAGAGGCTCTGTCCTCACGTAGGTAGGTATTTTCTATGGCTCCGTATGTATTACCAGAGTAGTCTGGTAAATCTTCACATACTGAGTGCATCTGAAATGGCAACACATTCCCTACATAGTAGCCATGAGTAGTGAAAATGGTGACATTTCAGACACAGCTTGTTCAATATAAAAAAAAAAGAGAATCGTCACCTTGCACATCTAGCATCAATCACCTTGGAAAAAAACACTTAGAATGAACCAAATATGGCTTATACGGTATGTCCTGCATCTCAATAGTTAGGATAGTTGCTGGGTCTCAATAGTCTCACCGCACCTCAAACGCAGGTCGGGTGCATCTCAATAGTCTCAATTCAACTCAAATACAGGTCGGGTGCGTCTCAATAGTCTCACATCACCTGACTTCAACTCAAACACAGGTCGGGTGCATTTCAATAGTCACACCTCAACACAGGTCGAGTGAAAGGGATATGTAGGATGCCTACAGGGATTTGGCCTCCAACTGTCCATTTGTATAATGTCAAGGAGAGAAAGAGAGAGAGGTCAAGGAGAGGATAAATAATGAAATTCATCCCTAGTGTTCTGCTATGGTCAGGGGTCAGATGCGGAGGTAGGTTATGACAACCGTGCGTGTGTCTATGCGTGTGTGTGTGTCTGTGGGTGTCTGTCTGACTGTGTGTGTATGTATTGACTCACAGGGCACGGTGCGGAGGTAGAGGTTGTCTCTGATGATCTGCTGGTGGTCGTGGTCCACGGAGCCCTTGGAGAAGCGCAGATTGAGGTAGTGCCGGAGGTCCTTATCCACCATGCCCCCTACACACACACACACACACACACAGTTAAAATACACACTAAAACACACACGCAAGCAGGCAAGCAGACGCACACACTCACACACAAACACGTGCAGGAAGGCAGGCGCATACACACACACACAAACAAACACGTAGTAAAACACAAACACACATCACAGTAATTGTGTAATTAAGGGGGGCATGGACAGAGGCCTATTATGTCACATCACACTACTGACATAGCGTACTGAGTCTGACAGAGTGCATTGAGTCTCAATCTGGCAGTGTATCACCTCATCCCTACATCTCATGACAAACCCTAGTAAGACTTCAGTGTATAGCAAGGGGGGACAAACTCAATTCCTTGAGGGCCTTTCATTTTGTGTCCAACAAAGACCTAAACAACCAGATGGAGGGGCGTTCCTAACTAATCAATTGACCTTAACTGACCAATTAAGTACAAGGAAGGAGCAAAAACCCGCAGACAAATGGTCCTCCAGGAATTGAATTTGAAGCCCATTGTGTACACCATACACCAGTGACTCCGCCACACACCCCAAACCTCTCCCACTAAAATGTATCCACATTACAAGGCCTGTATCTAGCACTACCAATTCCCAAAGAACAACATGACAATTTCACAGATCCAACACAATCTAGCTACATCTTTACAACAGCACTAACACTGTACACCATACTCCGCATTCACATGTCATTCACATGGCCATTAAATTTTGTCAGCCGGTGATTGTCAAGCAAATAACTGCCGGTCTCACGGTAATTGACCGTAATTAACATAAACACATTTGTAACTTGCTAGCCATTGTTAGCCAGTTAGCTTGGGTTCTTGACTGCTGTTGTTAGGTCAGAACGCTCGGATCAAACCTACTCCTCGGCTAGAGCGTCCTGTGTGCAATCTGAACACTACGAGAGTGAAACGCTCTGAGTTTACGGACGCCCAGAGCACACTCTGGCACTCCAGATTAAAATTACAAACACACCCGTAGTATAAGCCAGCCTTTAGTCTTGAAATCTTTGGTTGTTTAGTACATAGCCTCACATGTGAATTCTTAAAGAGATTGGTGGGGCTACAGCCTTAAGACGGTGTGAACGATGCTGAATGGGTAGGTACCAAAACATCCAAGGGCCATTTTCTCAAAAGTGCAGTTACAAGTTTATCAACTTTCAAAGAAGAATTACTTTCCCATTGTTCCTCAACTGTAGTGTTGATATACCATTTTCTAGCGCCAAGTCTCTACTTTTATCCAATGTAAAAAACACAATTTCCAAATGTTGCTACATAAGACTGAATCGAGCTAGTCTAACAGTATTGCATCCGTCCCTTTCCTCGCCCCAGGGACCCTCTGCACACATCAACAACAGCCACCCTCAAAGCATCGTTACCCATCACTCTACAAAAGCCGCGGCCCTTGCAGAGCAAGGGGAACAACTACTTCAAGGTCTCAGAGCGAGTGACGTCCCCGATTGAAACGCTAACTAGCCATTTCACACCGGTTACACTAGTAGGTCACATTTAGCATCTCCTGGCTTCCATGCACAGCCTACAAGCCACTGATGCAGACCTTTGGAACATCTACATTTTAAAAAGTCTAATAAATCCATGTAATATAGCCTACACCATCACAATAAATCCATTATTTATTTTAGACAGGTCTTAAGAAACATCGTATGAAGAAAATGTAGTCTATTTCAGAAGAACAGAATAGCATACTCTGAGTTGTCCTCATGTTCAGCCCTGATCTGGCTATGCCATATGGCTGTGAGCTACACTAGTTCATTTAGCAGACACGATTTGCTTAGAATTCAGTAGCATAATTTTATAATATGAAGAATACAAGTGAACGTAGCTGAATAAAATAGAAAGGATCTTTTCTCCAAACTATTTGAGAGACTTCCACACATGCGGCTACTCTGTGTTGAGCGGTTAACAAAGAAATAGGTACTCCTACAATTTAGTTTTTTATGTAACATTAGATGTGATACAAATGTTGGGCTATATGTTTTGATTTTTAATACATTCTAAGGCTGCATGACAACTTTAATGACGATTTCAAAAAAAGTTGCATGAAAGGCATGAGCTCTGCTTTGTTTTTCTCATTCACAATTTGACAAGCACTTGATAATGCCTCGAATTTCCCAGCTGCATCCCCTTTGTGTGGCTGGAATGCCACCTAAAAGAAGTCCATGCCTTTTGCACGACGGCTGAATATAATACTTATAATTCCTTTCTCCCGGCTGCATGCCAAAGCACCTCTCACTCACATGGCTCTTGGTCACGTGATCGGGTGTTTCTCACAGGCTACAAGAGAAGACCGAAGACACATCAGAGATGCAACTGAGCTCATCCTCATCCAATTCCGAGGTCCATATTGAAGATATACTGTCCACACATACTTTGTTAGCCAACAATATGAGTAGGCCTAATGAACAGCAAAAGCACTAACCTATGTCAATCTACTATCCCCCATTCTATTCTGTGCAAGAAATAAATATTGCAAACATAGTCTGGGACAGTTGTGGGATGCGATTGATCCCAAATTAATTCAACCACTAGCATAAAAAAACCTGTTTTAAGCAATGAGCCTGACGCAATAGATGCGAACGTTTAGCTTAAAATGTTGATAAACTATTAGGCCATTTTTTCACATTATGAGTGTAGCAATGCACACACGGCAGTAGCCTATAAGCGTGAATATTCCATTAGCAGGAAAACACCATTCTCAAAATTGATCACAAATGCCATTATTCATGTAATGCTTTTATTATAAAGGAGCATTTTAATAGAAAAAATTATCTTCCCCAAACTTGAAACTCACACGCTGCGTATGTACAGTGCATTCGGAAAGTATTCAGATCCCTTGATTTTCCCACATTTTGTTACGTTACAGACTTATTCTAAAATGGATGAAATAGTTTTTCCCCCTCATCAAATCTACACACAATACCTCATACAATAACAAAGCAAAAATAGGTTTTTAGAAAATGTTGCAAATTTATTACAAATAAACTGAAATATCATATTTACATAAGTATTCAGACCCTTTGCTCAGTACTTTGTTGAAGCACCTTTGGCAGTGATTACAGCCTCGAGTCTTCTTGGGTATGACGCCACAAGCTTGACACACCTGTATTTGGGGAGTTTCTCCCATTCTTCTCTGCAGATCTTCTCAAGCTTTGTCAGGTCGCCGCACAGCAATTGTCAAGTCTCTCCAGAGATGTTTGATCGGGTTCAAGTCCGGGCTCTGACAGGGCCACTCAAAGACATTCAGAGACTTGCCCCGAAGCCACTCCTGCGATGTCTTTGATGTGTGCTTAGGGTCGTGGTCCTGTTGGAAAGAGAACCTTCGCCCCAGTCTGAGGACCTGAGAGCTCTGGAGCAGGTTTTCATTAAGCATCTTTCTGTACTTTGTTCCGTTCATATTTCCCTCGATCCTGAGTCTCCCAGTGCCTGCCGCTGAAAAACATACCCACAGAATGATGCTGCCACCACCCTACTTTACCATAGGGATGGTGTCAGGTTTCTTCCAGACGTGACACTTGGCATTCAGGCCAAAGAGTTCAATCTTGGTTTAAATCTGAAAAGAGAATCTTGTTTCTAACGGTCTGAGAGTCTTTAGGTGCCTTTTGGCAAACTCCAAGCGGGCTGTCATGTGCCTTTTACTGAGGAGTGGCATCCGTCTTGCCACTAACATAAAGGCCTGATTGGTAGAGTGCTGCAGAGATGGTTGTCCTTCTGGAAGATTCTCCCATCTCCACAGAGGAACTCTGGAGCTCTGTCAGAGTGACCATTGGGTTCTTGGTTACCTCCCTGACCCCCAATTGCTCAGTTTGGCCGGGCGGCCAGCTCTAGGAAGAGCCTTGGTGGTTCCAAACTTCTTCCGTTTAAGAATGATGGAGGCCACTGTATTCTTGGGGATCTTTAAAGCTGCAGAAATGTTGTGGTACCCTTCCCCAGATCTGTGCCTCAACACAGTTCTGTCTTGGAGCACTACAGACAATTCCTTCGACCTCATGGCTTGGTTTTTGCTCAGGCATGCACTGGTCAACTGTTTGACCTTATATAGACAGGTGTGTGCCTTTCCAAATCATGTCCAATCAATTGAATTTACCACAGGTGGACTCAAATCAAGTTGTAGATCGATGGAAACATGATGCACACAAGCTCAATTTCGAAGTCTCATAGCAAGGTCTGAATACTTATGTAAATAAGGTATTTCCATTTGAAATTTGTTATAAATTTGTAAAAATGTGTAAAAGAACAGTTTTTGCTTTGTCATTATGGGGTATTGTATGTAGATTGATGAGGAAAAACATTAATTTAATAAATTTTAGAATAAGGCTGTAACGTAATAAAATGTGGGAAAAGTAAAGGGGTCTGAATACAGTTCGGCTCTACACCCATTGTAAAGCGGATTAATGTGCTTCATTTTAAGAAGTTATTTGGCCACTTTATTTTGATACAAACCTTACCAAACATATAGGCCTATGGGCTAGAGTACATGAAGTGTGTGACTATGATTAGAACATTTAGCAAAAAAAACATGCGCTGTTTCTTGCCTTAAGTTGGGCATAATTCACAAGTGATAACATATCATTCACAAGTGATAGGCTAATATTGTCACCCAATCACACTATTATTGACTTAATCTTGTCTTTACATATACTAAACAATATGTGTGAAATTTGTTTTGATTTAGAATGGACCGTTAACATGCACCTGTCTCAAAACAGGGGCAGCGGGAAAAAATACAGGTAATAGTAATAGTGAATGGAGGACGCTTTTCCTGTGGTTAATTTTCATGCCAGCCAGGTAGGCTATACTCCTGTTGTAAAGAGAAGCAATGTGCTTAATATTAGGAAAGTTGAGAAATAAATATAGTAGGCCTAGCCTATAGAAAGATGGGATTTTCCACTTTTTAATAGAGGCCATCGTTTTCTCACACAATTGCATAGCCTATAGAAATGTTGCGCAACATGAGCTCACATGAAGTATTTGATTATATTTTCGATGACATTTGCATTGATGTCAGAGTGATTAGAGAGACAATAGAGTGCTGAGTACCAGGCAGTTAGCAAGTTTGGTAGGCTACTAATGACCATCAGCAGCATCAGAGCTTGGAGAAGCCTAATTACCGTGACTGCCATCATGACCCGTGACCGCCGATGTGGTGGTAATACGGTCACCATAACAGCCCTACACACAGGATGGCCATACAGTGAATGAAGACTTCCTCACAAACAGAGAGGACACTCATTCAGTAGGAGATTCATATCATCTTCACAAGTATGTACAAGCTAAGGTTACACTAAGTACACACACTGTATCCTATCCACTGGCACAGGCACTGTCATGTATAAATGAAAATCATGTCCAGCCACTCATGCATACACAATGACAATGATCTTTACTGTCCTTAAAGAGGAAATGCTTTTACAGGGGCACACACACACTACAGTAACACAAACCCTGTCTCACACACTCAAGCACAACCGTGCACATGACCACACACGCTTGCAAATGTGCGCACACACATACACGCACAGAAACACCTCTAGACAGTGTAAACTGCACAGATCTAAGTCAAACACACACATGTACCCACACACATGCACACAGCTTCTAACCCTGGCGATGACAACTGTACTGATTCGATCTGAAAAAACACATAGCTCGTCCTCATCAATAACATCATATGTAAAAATGAAAGGTCACCATTTTAGCCAAGCTCTGAGGCACTGTGGTGAGTTCGACCACAACATAGCTCTGCTGGTTAGAGCAGAGCAGGAGAGGAGAGAGGAACAGAGGAGAGCAAAGCAACAAAAAAAACGGCAGCTGATTGGGAAAAGCCTGATTAACAAGATGATCAGACGGTCAGAGTGTGAAAATCACAACAGACACAATCAGTGCTGAACACATACATACACATGCATGCACAGCTGCAAGGACACACACCAGCACAGACAGCATAAGCACCTCATCAGCAGCTGGCCCAGCTGGCAGGACTGGTAAAATAGGTCTGCCGTTCTCCACAGGTATACATCCACAGAGAGCCCTGTCCTCCCAGTCGTCCTCTAGCCCTGTGCCCAGACACAGTGCATCCTCTCCTGTTTTGGCCAGCCTCAACGTCCCTCTGTCCCTGGTTCTTTACAGATGCTCCAGCACACAGCCCCCGCTGCAGCTAATTTACATCCCAGGAACGGCGATGGAGACGGGGGAAGAGAGATAGAGACCATTGGGAGACGACAGAGGAAAAAAATTATCTGCCAGTGGGAAGCCGGGCTCATCCAGATCTGGATGCTGATTGGTTAGAGGGGTTCTACAGTCCTGTAGTGCCCCCTGTTCACTGACGGCAGTAGTGCACTGAGGTGCAGATCCAGATGCTAACTGACAAACTCCTGAAGATGCCAACTGTTGCTTTAGCTGGTCAACCTTGTGCCAACCAACATCTCACGGGAGATATACACAACCTATCACTGCAGCAGTATATGCCAGTGAGCACACACACACATATGCAGGTCAAATTTTGATAAGACACCAGGAATAAACAAACACACACACACACACAGTTAACTGTGTGTCTAAACTATTATTCTGACATTTCACATTCTTAAAATAAAGTGGTGATCGGGGAACTTTTACTAGGATTAAATGTCAGAAATGGTGAAAAACTGAGTTTAAATGTATTTGGCTAAGGTGTATGTAAACTTCCAACTTCAACTGTATGTACGATCACCACTTCAGTTAGGATCACCACTTCATTGTAAGAATGTGAAATGTCAGAAAAATAGTAGAGAGAATGATTTATTTCAGCTTTTATTTCTTTCATCACATTCCCAGTGGGTCAGAAGTTTACATACACTCAGTTAGTATTTGGTAGCATTGCCTTTAAATTTAACTTGGGTCAAATGCTTCAGGTAGCCTTCCACAAGCTTCCCACAATAAGTTGGGTGAATTTTGGCCCATTCCTCCTGACAGAGCTGGTGTAACTGAGTCAGGTTTGTAGACCTCCTTGCTCGCACATGCTTTTTCAGTTCTGCCCACAAATTTTCTATTGGATTGAGGTCAGGGCTTTGTGATGGCCACTCCAATACCTTGACTTTGTTGTCCTTAAGCCATTTTGAAACAACTTTGGAAGAATGCTTGAGGTCATTGTCCATTTGGAAGACCCATTTGCGACCAAGCTTTAACTTCCTGACTGATGTCTTGAGATGTTGCTTCAATATATCCACATAATTTTGCTGCCTCATGATGCCATTTATTTTGTGAAGTGCACCAGTCCCTCCTGCAGCAAAGCACCCCCACAACATGATGCTGCCACCCCCATGCTTCACGGTTGGGATGCTGTTCTTAACTTGCAAGCCTCCCCCTTTTTCCTCCAAACATAACGATGGTCATTATGGCCAAACAGTTCTATTTTTGTTTCATCAGACCAGAGGACGTTTCTCCAAAATGTACGATCTTCGTCCCCATGTGCAGTTGCAAACCGTAGTCTGCCTTTTTTTATGGCAGTTTTGGAGCAGTGGCTTCTTCCTTGCTTGAGCGGCCTTTCAGGTTATGTCGATATAGGACTTGTTTTACTGTGGATATAGATACTTTTGTACCAGTTTCCTCCAGCATCTTCACAAGGTCCTTTACTGTTGTTCTGGGATTGATTTGATTCGCACCAAAGTACGTTCATCTCTAGGAGACAGAACACGTCTCCTTCCTCAGCGGTATGACAGCTGCGTAGTCCCATGGTGTTTATACTTGTGTACTATTGTTTGTATAGATGAACGTGGTACCTTTAGGTGTTTGGAAATTGCTCCCAAGGATGAACCAGACTTGTGGAGGTCTACCATTTTTTTTCTTTTGATTTTCAAATGTTGTCAAGCAAAGAGGCACTGAGTTTGAAGGTAGGCATTGAAATACATCCATAGGTACACCTTCAATTGACTCAAATTATGTCAATTAGTCTATCAGAAGCTTCTAAAGCCATTACATAATTTTCTGGAATTTTCCAAGCTGTTTAAAGGCACAGTCAACTTAGTGTATGTAAACTTCTGACCCACTATATATGTGTGTGTATATATATATATATATCCCGGATATGATCCCGATCAAGCATCTCTGGAGAGACCTGACGATCCAACCTGACCTCACGATCCAACCTGACAGAGCTTGAGAGGATCTGGAGAGAAGAATGTGAGAAACTCCCCAAATACAGGTGTGCCAAGCTTGTAGCGTCATACCCAAGAAGACTCAAGGCTGTAATTGCTGCCAAAGGTGCTTCAACAAAGTACTGAGTAAAGGGTATGAATTCTTATGTAAATGTCATTTCAGTTTAATTATAAAAGAAACTGTTTTTGCTTTGCCATTATGGGGTATTGTGTGTAGATTGATGATGGTGGGAAAAAATGATAATCAATTTTAGAATAAGGCTGTAACGTAACAAAATGTGGAAAAAGTCAAGGGGTCTGAATACTGGGGGGGGGGGAATCACTTTGATCCTCAACACTGGGGTCCCTCGGGTGCAAGTTTAGTCCCCTCCTGTACTCCCTGTTCACCCACGAATGCGTGGCCAAACACAACTCCAACACCACCATTAAGTTTGCTGATTACACAACGGTGGCAGGCCTGATCACCGACAATGATGAGACCTGGCAGTGTGGTGCCAGGACAACAACCTCTCCCTCAACATGAGCAAGACAAAGGAGCTGATCGTGAACAACAGGAAAAGGAGTGCCAAACACGCCCTCATTCACATCGACAGGGCTGTAGCGGAGCGGATCAAGAGTTTAAAGTTTCTTGGTGTCCACATCAATAACAAGCTATCATGGTCCAAACACACCAAAACAGTTGTGAAGAGGGCAGGACAACATCTTTCCCACTCAGGAAACTGAAAAGATTTGGCATGTGTCCCCAGATCCTCAAAAAGTTCTACATTTGCACCAGAGAGCATCCTGACCGGCAACTGCTCGGGCATATGAACATAAAACGCTACAGATAGTAGTGCGCACGGCTCGGTACATTACTGGGGCCAAGCTTCCATCCATCCAGGACTTATATACTAGGCAGTGTCAGAGGAAGGTCCCAAAAACTGTCAGACTCCAGTCACCCAGGTCATAGACTGTTCTCTCTGCTACCGCAGTACCGGAGAGCCAAGTCTAGGACCAAAACACTCCTTAACTTCTTAGGGAGCGGCAGCTGAGGTGTCGGTTTTGGAGAGTCTGGCGTGCCCAAAGTAAAAGGCCTGCCACTCAGGCCCAGAAACTAGGATATGCACATAATTAGTACTATTTGATAGGAAACACTCTGAAGTTTCTAGGAGTGTTAAAATATTGTCTGTGAGTATAACAGAACTGATATAGCAGGCGAAAACCCGAGGAATTTCTGTCCTGGAAAAAGTGTTTTTGAACCCCTCCCTATTGAAAACAGCCATATATGGGAGTAAGATTGCAGTACCTATTGCTTCCACTGGATGTCAACAGTCTCTAGACAGTGTTTGNAAATATACATAAAAGTGTTCCTAAGGATACATTATCAATGATGTTTGATTGTTCTTGGACAAGTGTATAGGTTGAACATGTTCTCTTCACGGTTCAATGGGCGAATGGACGCTGTATTTTATGAACATAACGCGCCAACCAAACGGAGATTTATGGATATAATAAATGACTTTTTCTAACAAAAGAACCATTGGATGTCTTCGTTGGACACTTGGGAAGCCCTCAGCAGAAGTTCTTCGAAAGGTAAGGGATTTTATATTAGCGATTTTATGCGTTTTATGAGACCCGCTTTGGTTATGGATTTATGCTAATGCATAAAATATGAGAGGGGTTATCCTCAAACAATCAAATGTTGTGCTTTCGCCGTAAAGCCTTTTTGAAATCCGACAACGCTGTGATATTGCCAAGAATCAGAGCTTTTGATGACTATGCAACACTTGTATATTGATGAATGTTTAATAATTCAACTTTTGAATTTTGAATTTGGCGCCTTACATTTCACCGGGTAGCTAGCGCCCCACCACTCCGTAAGTAGTTAACAGCTGTTACTCCAAGCCATAAAACTGCTGATCAATTAATCAAATGGCCACCCGGACTATTTGCATTGACACCACAACCCCCTTTTGTTTTTACACTGCTGCTACTCGCTGTTTATTATCTATGCATAGTCACTTTACCCCTGCCTACAAATTACTTCGACTAACCTGTACCCCTGCACATTGACTTGGTCCTGGTACCCCTTGTATTTAGCCTCGTTGTCATTTTATTGTGTTACTTTTGTTTAAATTTTTACTTTAGTTTATTTAATAAATATTTTCTTAACTACATTGTTGGTTAAGGGCTTGTAAGCATTTCACGGTAAGGTATATATACACCATATACCTGTTGTATATGGCGCATGTGACAAATCAAAATGGATTTGAACAATCAAAATATAAACTAATCAAAAAAGAAACGTCCCTTTTTCAGGACCCTGTCTTTCAAAGATAATTTGTAAAAATTAAAAACTTCACAGACCTTCACTGTAAAGGGTTTAAACAATGTTTCCCATGCTTGTTCAATGAACCATAAACAATTAATGAACATGCACCTGTGGAACGGTCGTTAAGACACTAACAGCTTACAGACGGTAGGAAATTAAGGTCACAGTTAAGAAAACTTAGGACACTAAAGAGGCCTTTCTACTGACTCTGAAAAACACCAAAAGAAAGATGCCCAGGGTCCCTGCTCATCTGCGTGAACGTGCATTATGCCTCCTTGCAGCATGCCTGAGGACTGCAGATGTGGCCAGGGCAATAAATTGCAATGTCCGTACTGTGAGATGTCTAAGACAGCGCTACAGGGAGACAGGGCGGACAGCCGATTGTCCTCGCAGTGGCAGACCACGTGTAACAACACCTGCACGGGACTGGTACATCTGAACATCACACCTGCGAGACAGGTATAGGATGGCAACAACAACTGCCCGAGTTACACCAGGAACGCACAATCCCTCCATCAGTGCTCAGACTGTCCGCAATAGGCTGAGAGAGGCTGGACTGAGAGCTTGTAGGCCTGTTGTAAGGCAGGTCCTCACCGGCAACAACGTCGCCTATGGGCACAAACCCACCGTCGTTGGACCAGACCGGACTGGCAAAAAGTGCTCTTCACTGACGAGTCGCGGTTTTGTCTCACCAGGGGTGATGGTCGGATTCACGTTTATCATCGAAGGAATGAGCGTTACCTCCTCCTGTACTCTGGAGCGGGATCGATTTTGGAGGTGGAGGGTCCGTCATGGTCTGGGGCGGTGTGTCAATGCATCATCGGACTGAGCTTGTTGTCATTGCAGGCGATCTCAATGCTGTGCGTTACAGGGAAGACATCCTCCTCCCTCATGTGGTACCCTTCCTGCAGGCTCATCCTGACATGACCCTCCAGCATGACAATGCCACCAGCCATACTGGTCGTTCTGTGCGTGATTTCCTGCAAGACAGGAATGTCAGTGTTCTGCCATGGCCAGCGAAGAGCCCAGATCTGGGACCTGTTGGATCGGAGGGTGAGGGCTAGGGCCATTCCCCCCAGAAATGTCTGGGAACTTGCAGGTGCCTTGGTGGAAGAGTGGGGTAAAATCTCACAGCAAGAACTCACAAATCTGGTGCAGTCCATGAGGAGGAGATGCACTGCAGTACTTAATGCAGCTGGTGGCCACACCAGATACCGACTGTTACTTTTGATTTTGACCCCCCCTTTGTTCATGGACCCATTATTCCATTTCTATTAGTCACATGTCTGTGGAACTTGTTCAGTTTATGTCTCAGTTGTTGAACCTTGTTATGTTCATACAAATATTTACATATGTTTATTTTGCTGAAAATAAACACAGTTGACAGTGAGAGGACGTTTCTTTTTTTGCTGAGTTTTAATATATTGTAAGCCCATTCAGCAAGTATAGCCAGATGACAGTTGTGTCTTCGGTAGCTCATTTCTATTCCTGTAAAACACCATTTTCTACATCGGATAGCAATGTAATTTGCTAGATTATTATTGTCGTCACTCAACTAATAAAGCCTAATATCACACACACGCCATTTTAGTTAAGGATCATATCACTTCCATCTTACCTGACACCCTAGACCCACTACAATTTGCAGACCGCTGCAGATCCACAGACGATGCAATCGCCATTGCACTGCCCGATCCCACCAGCTCAGCCTTCAACACCATAGTGCCCTCCATGCTCATCACTAAGCACAGGACCCTAAGTCTGAACCCCTCCCTGTGCAACTGGGTCCTAGACTTCCCTGATCATCAACACGATGCATGTTCCGCCCCCTGCTGTACTCCCTGTTCACCTACGATTGCGTGGCCACGCTCGCCTCCAAATCAAATCACCAAGTTTGCTGACAGTGGTAGACCTGATTACAAATAACGATGAGACAGCTTACAGGGAGGAGGTGAGAGCCCTGGATCAGTGGTTCCATAAAAATAATCTCTCCCTCAACGTCAACAAATGAAGGAGCTGATCGTGGACTACAGGAGAGCGCACACCCCCATCCACATTGACGGGGCCGTGGAGAAGGTCAAAAGCTTCAAGTTCCTTGGCGTGCAAATCACTGTGGACCTGAAATGGTCCCTTCACACAGACAGCATGATGAAGAAGGTGCAAAGCGACTTCAACCTCAGGAGGCTGAAGAAATTCAGCTTGGCCCCTCTAACTTTGCCTCCAGAACAGCCCAAATTCTTCGGGGCATGGATTCTATATTCAGATAAGATGTGGCGTTTTAAATGTTGCTCAATTGGTATCAAGAGACTTAACGTGTGCCAGGAAAACATTCCCCACACCATTACACCACCAACCTGTACCATTGACACTAGGCAGGATGGGGCCATGGACTCATGCTGCTTACGCCAAATCCTGACTCTGCCATCAGCATGATGCGACAGGAACCGGGATTCATCGGACAAGGCTGCGAATTGATGGAAAGTGTTGGGGGTGGGGCTGTTGCGGTGACCAAGTCATTAAGGCTGTCAAATTCTACGTGACCATTTAGTCATGGTAATTAACCTTCTCCAAGCTCTGATGCTGCTGGTCATTAGTAGCCTACCAAACTTGCCTGGTACTCAGCACTCCATTGTTCCTCTAATCACTTTGACATCAATGAAAATCGAATCAAATACTTCATGAGAGCCCATGAGCTCATGTTGCGCAACATTTCTATAGGCTATGCAATTGCTCGAGAAAACAGAGTGATTGCCTCTACTAAAAAGAGGAGGATCCCATCAGCTTCTATAGGCTAGGCCTACTATATTTATTTCTCAACTTTCCTAATATTAAGCATATTGCTTCTCTTTACAACAGGAGTATTGCCTACCTGGCTGGCATGAAAATGAAGCACGGGAAAAGCGTCCTCCATTCGCTATTTAATACAGGTGCATGATAATGGTCCATTCTAAATCAAAACTAATTTCACACATTATTTAGTATATGTAAATACAAAATGAATCAAGAATAGTCTGATGGGTGACAATATTAGCCTATCACTTGTGAATTATATATTATCACTTGGTGCCCAGCACAAGAAACAATGCTTTTGTTTTTGCAACTTTTCTAATCATAATCGCACACCTCATGTAGCCTAGCCCATAGGCCTATATGTTTTGGTAAGGTTCGTATCACAACTAAAGTAGCCAAATAATTTCTTAAAATTAAGCACATTAAATTTTTACCATAAAAATGCCTTATAATAAAAGCCTTACATTCATAATTACATTTGCTGTCACTTTTGATAATGGTGTTTTCCTCTAATAGAACATTTGCGCTTATAGCCTACTACCATGTGTGCATTGCTGCGCTTATAATGTGAAGAAATAGCCTAAGAGTTTATCAACATTTTAAGCTAAACGTTCTGGTCTGTTGGGTCAGCCACATTGCATTCATTTTTGGGGGGGATGCTAGTGGTTGTATTAATTTGGGATCTATCGCATCCCACAACTGTCCCGGACTATGTTTGGAATATTTATTTCTCGCACAGAATAGGTCGACTTTTGTACAATGGGGGATAGTAGATTGACATAAGCTAGTGCCGTTGCTGTTCATTAGACCAACTCATCTTGTTGGCTGACAAAAAGTATATGTGGACAATTCTTCCAATATCTTCAATATGCACCTCGGAATTGGATAAGGAGCGTGCAGTTTCGTCCCCAATGTGTTTGTCTTCACTTGTAGCCTGCGAGAAAGACCGGATCAGTTGATGGAGAGCCATGTGAGTGAGAGGTGATTCAGAGCGCCTTTCAATCGACTTTTTTCAAATCATCATTAGAGTCGAATCATGCAGCCTTACAATGTATTAAAAATCAAAACATATAGCCCAACATTTGTAGAACAACTAAAGTTACATTTAATAACTAAATTCAGCATATAGGAATACATATTTATTTGTTAACCACTCAAAACAGAATAGCCACTCCCTCAAATCAGTTGGAGAAAATATCCTTTATATTTTATTCAGCTTTGTTCAAATTGTATTCTTCATACTATAAAATAATCAGTGGAGACCCGTCATTCAGGGCTTTTTTTGTTAAGGGATAAAATGACATACCCAAATCTAACTGCCTGTAGCTCAAGCCCTGAAGCAAGGATATGCATATTCTTGGTACCATTTGAAAGGAAACATTTTGAAGTTTGTGGAAATGTGAATTGAATGGAGGAGAATAACACAATAGATCTGGTAGAAGAAAATAGAAAGAAAAAAACAACCGTTTTTTTTCTACCGCCATCTTTGAAATGCAACAGAAAGGTCCCAAATCTAGCCATCACTCTGATGGTGTCCACAAGATGGCAGCAGTGTATGTGCAACGTTTCAGATCGATAACTTGAAGTATGAGCAAACTACATGACAAGGATAGTTCATTGCACCACCAAACTGCCCCTAATCAAAACAAAACAAAACGGCCTAAACCCAGCCGTCATAAAATACAGAACATTTTACTATTTTCAATGTGTCAATCACTCTCTAGTCATCCGGGTCCCATGAGCTAAGCCCAAGGGACTACTTGAAACTTGAACGTTTGCAGAGTCATTCCAAAAAGTGATCAAATTCAACATCTTCTCACAGACTCCAACCTTGACTTCCTGTGCCTTTCAGAGACATTGCTCCATAAAAACTCTCCATCTGCTGCTTTGACTGTGCCTGGTTACAATGTTCTCAGGAGAGACAGCATTGAAGGAAGAGGAGGGGGTCTGATGATTTACATTAAAAGAACATATCCGATTTAAACAAATTGAGTGGTCATGTGAACTAGAATGTATTGGCCTAAACGTTACACTGTCTCCCCAAATGTCTTTTACCCGTATTGGAATGTATAGACCACCTTCCACCAAAAGTGTGTTTTTTGTTCAGTTTAATAGGGAATGTGATTTTGGGAAAGAGGTCATCTTAAATGGGAGACTTTAACATTAATTATGAAGATAGGTCTTGAAGGAAAACCCTCAAATGGATCACTAATACCTTTGACCTTAAAAGGGCCAACCAGGGTTACTTGTTGTTCTTAAAACACAGATTGATCTGGTGTTCAGTAATAAACCAGAGAGTGTGACTAAATCATTCAATATGGTTAATGGGCTGTCTGATCATAATCTGAAATGTATAGCCAGAAAGCTTTCCAAGAACAGGTTTAACCTCTCTACTGTTAGAAAGCCTGATCAGTTCAGAATACTTAAGATTTAATTAAATGATTTTGAAAACGCAATTAACTGGAATTCTCTTATCAACATAATTGGTGAAGAAAAGGGAAATTCTAAATTGATCTGGGATAATCTAAAAAAGCAACAGCCTTCAATTCCTACTTTGTTGACTCTGTCAAGGTACTGACACAGAACCCCTCCACTGGTTTCTTGGGCTCAGCGCTAGTGAATGACACTCAACCGGTCTTCATCATAAGGGAGGTTTCTGAGTCAAAGGTGAACAAGGTGATTAGCTCACTAAAGAACTCTAAAGCCAAAGATATGTTTGGGCTGGACTCTACCCTTCTCATAAACTACAAAGAGTCACTCATTGGCCCCATTACTATGGTCACCAACACATCTATTGGTCAGGGGGTGTTTCTAAAGGTCAGGAAGTCGGCCATAATAATAGCCATCTTTAAATCAGGTGACCCTGCTGATGTGAGTAACTACAGGCCCATTTGTATAGATGGACAAAGGGGGCGTTGTTGGAGCTGTATTTTTAGACTGAAGAAAAGCGAAGACACTGTTAACCATGAGGTTCTCATCACAAAAAAACTGTCAAAGCTCAACTTTTCCCCTGATGCCTTGAGATGGATGAAATCATACCTTGAAGGCAGAACCCAGTATGTCAGAGTGAACAATAAGCTGTCACCCACTCTCAGCTATGATGTGGGCGTGCCCCAAGGGTCAATACTGGGGCCCCTCCGGTTCAGCCTGTACATTAATGATCTGCCTTCTGCCTGTACTGGGTCTGAAGTTCAAATGTATGCAGATGATACAGGGATATATGTGCATGCAAAGAGCAAACAACAAGCTGCACAAGAACTCACTACTGTAATGGTCCAGGTTACCAAGTGGCTCAGTGACTCATGTTTGCATCTCAACGTGAAAAAAAAAACAATCTGCATGTTCTTCACAAAGAGGGCAACTGATGCTACTGAGCCAGATGTCTATGTGTCAGGGGAGAAGCTCCAGGTGGTATCCAATTTTAAGTACCATGGTATCATACATGATTCCAACCTCTCTTTTAAAAATCTGGTGAAATACAGTGGTTCGTCCTTTAAAAGTTGCAGCGTACTGCGGCGCAGTTTGCATGGTGCTGCAGAATTCTATGGCACATTATTTAAGTGTGAACCATTAATGCTAGTTAGTGCTAGTTTGACCACCAGAGGGCATCTTTGAAAAGCATTTAATAGCCTTCAATAGTGGCTGTACTAGAGAATGCAGGCACACAGGAGACCAGGGTTCAATTCCCCGATGGGGAGGAAGGAGTAGGCTGTCCTTGTAAAAAAAGAATTTGTTCTTAACTGATTCCATGTGTGTTATTTCATAGTTGTGATGTCTTCACTATTATTATACAATGTAGAAAATAGTAAAATTAAGAAAAACCTTGGAATGAGTAGGTGTGTCCAAACTTTTGACTGGTACTTGCTTAATTCATTTGATTAATATTATGGTGTTTCTTTTCCAAGAAAAACTAAAAACCCTTGAGGTTTTATGACTCTGTACAAACGTGATGGTCGGGAGTACAGTAATGGGCTATTTAGCTATAGAATCCCTGTATCGTGCGGGCACGCGGGAGACCGGGGTTCAATTCCCTGACGGGGAAGAAGGAGTAGGCTGTCCTTTGTTCTTAACTGACTTGCCTAGTTAAACAAAGGTTAAAAAACTTTAATAAAAAGGTAGCGACACAGTAGGACCCAAAAGCATAATCAGTGCTCTAACTCCCCCTTGTGCTGGTCTGGAGCAATGAAGTGGTGATGCAGGGTACTATACTAAACCACAAATAACCTCTAAATACCGCAGCATAATCGCACAACTTTTAGTGGAGCAACAACTGTAGGTAACTAAAATAACTTAATTCAATCTAGCTAATTTCCGATTCATACGAAATTGGTTGACTACAGAGGTAGCAAAACTGTACTTCAATGCTATGATACTCCCCCATTTAACATACTGCTTGACTAGTTGGGCCCAAGATTGCTGTACAACATTAAAACCCATTCAGTCGGTCTACAAACAGGCTCTCAAAGTGCTTGATAGAAAGCCCATTAGCCATCATCACTGTTACATCCTCAGAAAACATGAGCTTCTGAGTTGGGAAAATCTTGTGCAAAACACTGACGCATGTCTTGTATTCAAGATCCTAAATGGCCTGGCTCTCCCTTCACTTAGTACTTTTGTTAAACAGAAAACCCAAACCCATGGCAGCAGATCCACAAGGTCTGCCATGAGAGGTGACTGTATAGTTCCCTTAAGGAATAACACCTTTAGTCGATCTGCTTTCTCTGTGAGAGCTTCCCATGTCTGGAACACACTGCCATCAGACACACACACACACAGAACTGCATCACCTATCGCACTTTCACAAAAAACATAAAGACATGGCCAAAGGCCTAACAGATTTGTGAACA
The DNA here is from genome assembly GCA_003317085.1 of Hucho hucho. Classification (NCBI taxonomy): domain Eukaryota; kingdom Metazoa; phylum Chordata; class Actinopteri; order Salmoniformes; family Salmonidae; genus Hucho; species Hucho hucho. Next base: position 455,928 of record QNTS01000062.1, on the reverse strand, counting down.
TAATCTCTAACTTTCCATGTTATCTGTAGCTTGTTAGGTGTGGAAACACTTTGTTGCTTTTATGTATTTTGTTTTGTTGCTTTTTATGCTATTGCTCTGTCTGCGTGCTACGTGTTGCACTGCATGTGCTCACTGCACATTGTATGTCTGTATTGTTATTGTAATTGTTTTTAATAACCTGCCCAGGGACTGCGGTTGAAAATTAGCTGGCTGGCTGGCTAAAACCATCACTTTTACTGAAACGTTGATTAATGTAAAAATACAAATAAACTAAAACTCAAGTATAGCCAGTTATAATTGTAATGGCTTAGCAGATAGTATTTTCTTATTATCAGTATTTACCTGGCTAAAAGAGAAGCAATATAATATCTATTGTTTATAGGAAACTCATTCAACTATTTTAGCTGAAGTTGTGTGGAGAAAGGACTGGGGTGCGAAATATACTTCTCCCATGGCCAAAGAAACTCAAAAGGGGTGATGATATTAATTCACAATTATTTTGATTTGAATATACAAATTGTTCAAACAGATCTGCAAGGTAGACTGATTCTTTTAAATATGTTATTGGACCGTAAACAGATTTGGCTCATTAATCTATACGTTCCAAATAATGATGACCCAAGCTTCTTTGAAAATACAAATAATTTATCAAGCAATACAAGACTATTATCATGGTGGGAGATTATAATATGGCTTTAAAATACCACAATGGAATGTAAAAATAAATCACACTACAAACTATCACCCTTATACACTTAAGGAAATCACAAATATCATAGATATAATGGAACTAGTGGATATATGGAGGCTTAAATATCTTAACCTAGTGACATAACATGGCCGAGGTTCAATAAAGCTAGTCGTCTTGACTACTTTCTTATGTCATTCTCGCTGGCACCAAACGTTTAAAAAGTATTGATAGGGAAAAGAATGAGGTCAGACCATCAAATAATTGGCATATACATTACTCTTACAGAATTTCCACATGGGCGAGGGTATTGGAAATTGAATCAAAGCCTATTGGATGATAACTTGTTTTTAACCAGGACAGAAGAATTGATAACTGACTTTTTCCGACAGGTACAGCAGATCCCCTTATTGTATGGGACACTTTTAAAATGTGCCTTTAGAGGACATGCAATTCAATACTCATCTTAAAACAAAAGCAATTTAAGTCCAAATAATTAATATTAAGAAAGGAAAAAAATAGGGACTAACAGTACAGATAGATAGCAACAAAAACAGTATCAGAGGCACAGAATACGTTAGAGGAAAAACAAAAAGAAATGGAGGAAATTATTCAAGAAAGATCAAGTGTAATATATTATAAAAATAATGCGAACTGGATGGAATATGGGGAAAAATGCACCACTTTTTTTTACAGAAACGTACAAATGACAGAAACTGAGGAAGCAAAGTACTTTAAGCATGTTTCCGTTTCAGTCTCCTCCGCATAACAAAAATAGATAAGATCTTGCTACCGTGGAAAGGAAAATACCTATCTATTTGATGAAAAAAAATCACCCTGATTAACTCTTTAGTCATATCCCAGTTTACCTATTTGCTTATGGCCTTGCCTACACCTAGTGACTTTTTTATTTTATTATATGAGCAAAAAAATATTCACTTCTTTTTCATGGAAAGGCAAGCCAGACAAAATTTAAACGGGCCTATTTACAGTGGGGAAAAAAAGTATTTAGTCAGCCACCAATTGTGCAAGTTCTCTCACTTAAAAAGATGAGAGAGGCCTGTAATTTTCATCATAGGTACACTTCAACTATGACAGACAAAATTAAGAAAAAAAAATCCAGAAAATCACATTGTAGGATTTTTTATGAATTTATTTGCAAATTATGGTGGAAAATAAGTATTTGGTCACATACAAACAAGCAAGATTTCTGGCTCTCACAGACCTGTAACTTCTTCTTTAAGAGGCTCCTCTGTCCTCCACTCGTTACCTGTATTAATGGCACCTGTTTGAACTTGTTATCAGTATAAAAGACACCTGTCCACAACCTCAAACAGTCACACTCCAAACTCCACTATGGCCAAGACCAAAGAGCTGTCAAAGGACACCAGAAACANTGCATTGAAGATGAAACGTGGCTGGGTCTTTCAGCATGACAATAATCCCAAACACACCGCCCGGGCAACGAAGGAGTGGCTTCGTAAGAAGCATTTCAAGGTCCTGGAGTGGCCTAGCCAGTCTCCAGATCTCAACCCCATAGAAAATCTTTAGAGGGAGTTGAAAGTCCGTGTTGCCCAGCGACAGCCCCAAAACATCACTGCTCTAGAGGAGATCTGCATGGAGGAATGGGCCAAAATACCAGCAACAGTGTGTGAAAACCTTGTGAAGACTTACAGAAAACGTTTGACCTCTGTCATTGCCAACAAAGGGTATATAACAAAGTATTGAGATAAACTTTTGTTATTGACCAAATACTTATTTTCCACCATAATTTGCAAATAAATTCATTAAAAATCCTACAATGTGATTTTCTTGATTTTTTTTCCTCATTTTGGCTGTCATAGTTGAAGTGTACCTATGATGAAAATTACAGGCCTCTCTCATCTTTTTAAGTGAGAGAACTTGCACAATTGGTGGCTGACTAATTTCAGCATTACCGCCCAAATGGACGAGGCAAGTGGAAGGGGGAGAAAGTAAGGAACTTGTCTGTCGGCCCTGCATTAAAGACCAAAATTGGCTAAAGAAAATTGTGATAAATAAAGAAATATATCAGTTTCATTTAAGGACCAAAAATTAAATTTGACAGCTGTGCCATTTAGATTGCAAAATAGTTGGGAAGAGATTTTCGATATACCGATTCCATGGCACATGGTTTATGAACTGACACACAAAACAACAAAGTATTCAAAACGTTGAGTTTTTCAATTAAAATTATTATTCAAAATTCTTGCAAACAATAGAATGTTATACACTGTACCAGTCAAACGTTTGGACACAACTAGTCATTCAAGGTTTTTCTTTATTTTTACTATTTTCTACATTGTAGAAAAATTGTGAAGTCATCAAAACTATTAAATAACACATATGGAATCATGTAGTAATCAAAAAAGTGTTAAAAAAAATACAAATATATTTTATATTTGAGATTCTACAAAAAGTAGCCCCCATTTGCCTTGATGACAGCTTTGCACACTTGGCATTCTCTCAACCAGCTTCATGAGGAATGCTTTTCCAACAGTCTTGAATGAGTTCCCACAAATGGCGAGCACTTGTTGGTTGCTTTCCTTTACTCTGCAGTCCAACTCATCCCAAACCATCTCATTTGGGTTGAGGTCAGGTGATTGTGGAGGCCAGGTCATCTGATGCAGCACTCCATCGCTCTCCTCTTGGTCAAATAGCCCTTTACACAGCCTGGAGGTGTGTTTTGGGTCATTGTCCTGTTGAAAAACAAATGATAGTGCCACTAAGCGCAAACCAGATGGGATGCCGTATCGCTGCAGAATGCTGTGCTAGCCATGCTGGTTAAGTGGGCCTTGAATTCTAAATAAATCCCTGACAGTGTCACCAGCAAAGCATCCCCACACCATCACACCTCCTCCTCCATGCTTCACGATGGGAACCACACATGCAGAGATCATCTGTTCACCTACTCTGCATCTCACAAAGACACGGCGGTTGGAACCAAAAATCTCACATTTGACTCAACAGACCAAAGGACAGATTTCCACCAGTCTAATGTCCATTGCTTATGTTTCTTGGTCCAAGCAAGTCTCTTCTTATAATTGGTGTCCTTTAGTAGTGGTTTCTTTGCAGCAATTCGACCATGAAGGCCTGATTCACGCCGTCTCCTCTCAACAGTTGATGTTGAGATGTGCCTGTTACTTGAACTCTGTGAAGCATTTATTTGGGCTACAATCTGAGGTGCAGGTAACTCTAATGAACTTATCCTCTGCAGCAGATGTAACTCTTGGTCTTCCTTTCCTGTGGCGGTCCTCATGAGATCCAGTTTCATCATTGCACTTGATGGTTCTTGCGGCTGCACTTGAATAAACTTTCAAAGTTCTTGAAATGTACCAGATTGACTGACCTTCATGTCTTAAAGTAATGATGGACTGTCATTTCTCTTTGCTTATTTGAGCTGTTCTTCCCATATGATTACATGTGTTATTTCATAGTTTTGATGTCTTCACTATTATTTTACAATGTAGAAAATAGTCAAAATAAAGAAAAACCCTGGAATGACTAGGTGTGTCCAAGCTTTTGACTGGTACTGTATATGGAGGATACAACCATCCCAGCTCTGCAAATTTTGCTGTGAAGAGACAAAAAACAAACACCCTGAGTGCATTGGACATGAAACAAAACACCAATACAAAATGTAAAAACAGCAAAAAAATAGATAAACAAGTTCTGAGTTCTTTCGAGGTTGCCCTTTCATTATAGGATAGAGATTTCTAGCGGCACCAATCAAAGCAGTGGAGCGTGGTCTATAAAATATTTGTTATGCAGACTAGCTAAAAAAATAAGTGAAACTTCAAATTATTCAACGGATTATGATAATTTGGTGCATAAGTTTAAAACGTAAATTTGCACCCCCTATTTCAATTTGCTCCATGGCTCAGACGGTGAAGTGTAGGCTACAGCAAAAAGTTGTTTGGCTCAGTCACAACTTGAGAAGAGGAAGAACTTTGCAGGTGTTTCTGATTGGGTAACATTGCAATAAAACCCTGCCCTGAAAAGAAACGTAGACTGAAAAGTATTAGCATGTCATATCATAAGGGAAAACGCATGACATTGGCACTGAAAATATCTGAAGTTATCACTTCAGATTTCCCACTTCAACCCCAAATATATCATACTGATTAAAACGATTGACTTAAATTGTTGTGCAACTTCATGGGGGAAGCTATGAGCATCTTCTTTCTACTGAAAAAAAGTGAATTGCCGTGCTTCTGGGAAATGAGCTGTAAAACATTTTTTAAAAGTCTCTCTGCCCCATGACAAAATGTGTAGAATTGCAGGAAACTCCATTGAAGACCACTAAAACGTTTTGCCAGAAGATTGTGGGGCTGAGTGAGAATGTGACATGATATCCTTAGTTGATATTGACTGCTAACATGAATGACTTTCATCTCAAAATGCAGTTATAAAATGCAGTTTATTTCTCTATCTTATGTTTTAAAAAAGCATAACCGTTTATGGCTGTAACGACAGGCTACCTTTGCGCAGAGATTGTGTGCGCATGTTCACGTGTACTCGCGAGCATGTGCTGGGGGGGGGTCGCAAGCTTTTAACCACTCCTTTTTAGGGGTCACGGGTCAAAAGGTTTGAGAGCCACTGAGCTAGCAAACAGACCGCTGATTTGCTGTACAGCTATAGAATCGGGTGTAGCGCAAACGTCAAATTATAGGGAGAGAGGATTGCCATAAATAAATATGCAGCTCCAAAAATGGCTTGGTGATCAAGAATATTCACTATTTACTTTGCAAGTTCACCAGCAATAATGGGGCACCAAGCAACAATCACTAGCATAGGCCTACTGGTCTTTTGGCATGTACAAATTGCTTGATATTAATAATTTACTTAATAAGTTTATATTTGGAATTAATTATTACATCATCAAATTGTACTGTAGACAAAATAATAGAAAGGTCTGTCTGGTAGCATTGAAGTCAGTGCATGTATAGATTTGTGACTTGCTCTTAGAATGCACAACTTGGACTTGACCAGTTCAACTTGTGACTCAACTTGAGACTCAGACCTTGTGACTTGCTTGTGAGTAGAATAACAGTGATTTGGTCCCACCTCTGGTAGTAGTAGTGCATGTCAACATCAGAGGTGACCCCATAGCAAAATGTGCACCTACGCCCTTCTGGGTAAAACTTAAACACGGGTAAATCCTGTATGGAAATGCGCCAATAGTCATCTATGCTTATGGACACTATTTATCTTCCAGTTGAGTGACATAGTTTACAATAGGCCTACCCATTGACGACACATATATAAGCTATTTCTGATGAGTAGACATACATAAAATAGGCTACAACCAGACAGATGGCTCCTTATCTTTCGCTGTGTGCCGGCGGCTCACACACACTCATTCAATGTTCATGCTTTCACGCCTATGGCCCCGTCTGGCATACCTCACCTTGTTTGACACACTTGAAGCGGATCGGATCTTTGCAGTGTTTGATGACAGCCAGAACATCCCGGGTGGTGAGCCCGGCCACCGGCGTGTCGTTGACCTCCAGCAGCAACTCATCCTGGGCGAGCTTGCCGCTCTGGACGGCCTCTTTACCTTGTTTCACCTCCCCGAAGTAGGGGAACTGCCCAATCTCCGCGCCCCCTTTCAGCTCGAAGCCAAATTCTCCCTCTATGCTCCTGGTGACGACCGCTTCGTGGACTTTGTTGGTCCAGTGATTTTTCTTCGTCAGGCTTTTGGACATCGTTGAGCGAGTATCACCAAGCCGGGGCGCCCATCCGATAGCCTATCGTCTCATCCCGGCCTTTGTGTCATACAGATCGGCTCCCACCAGCTCAGAGCGCCGACGGTAGCTCCATCACCGATGCACGCCAGGCGTAGTATCCGTCTAGCACGCAGGGGGTCTGCAGTACAGCTCGGTGGAGAATCAGGCCGTCACACACACACAGGCAAGACACAGAAGATAGGCTACTAGCGGGTTAACCGGATGTGAAGTCGGGAAGAGGGGAGATTAATGGTTCGGAGAGGAGGACTGGATGGATGGAAAGGAAAAAAATAGTCGCAAATCAATGTTATTTAGTCTGCACCGCCAGATTGCTCATAGTGCATAGACCAGTTGAGATTGAGCACACGCAGATTTAAAGCAACAACATCAAATCGTTTATTTCGTCGTCGTCCTCTTCCCCCACAAACGTTTTCCATGTATTATTATGCTATTGCAGTAAAAAAAAAAAGCATCTGATGTCGGCTGTCTGACTTGTCTCCGACAGCTGCAATACACACTACGTGTGTCTAATGGTCTGTGTTCAGTCAGTTAAAAGCGTGTAGCCTACATTGCCAACAGAAAGTATTCACACCCCATTACTTTTTCAAGATGTTGTTGTTACAACCTGAATTTAAAGTGGATTAAATTGAGATTGAGTGTCATTGGCCTACACGCAATATTTAGGCTTGCCATAATGTCAAAATGGAATTGTGTTTTTTAGAATTGAAATGAAAAGATGAATACGTATGAGTCAATAAGTATTCAACCCCATTATGGCAAGCCTAAATAAATTCAGGAGTAAAAATTCTAATTAAGAAGTGACATAGTTCGTTAAATGGGCTCACTCTGTATGCAATAATAGTGTTTAACATGCTTTTTGAATGACTACCTCTTCTTTGTACCCCACACATACAATTATCAGGTCCCTAAGTCGAGCAGTGCATTTCAAACACAGATTCAACCACAATGACCAGGGAGGTTTTCCAATGCCTTTCAAAAAAGGGCACCTATTGGTAGATGGCAAAAAATAAAGTAGGCATTGTATCCCTTTGCGCATGGTGAAGTTATTAATTACACTGTGGATGGTGTATCAATACACCCAGTCACTACAAACATACAGGCATCCTTCTTAACTCAGTTGCCGGGGAGGAAGGACACTCAAGGATTTCACCTTCAGGCCAATGGTGACTTTAAAACAGTTACAGAGTTTAATGGCTGTGATAGGAGAAAACAGGATGGATCAACAACATTATACAATAGTTACTTCAAGGGCTGTGGCGGTCACAACATTTAGACAGGTCTAAAGAAGCATGATATGAAGAAAATGTAGTCTATTCCAGAAGAACAGAATAGCATACTCTGAGTTGTCCTTATGTTAGGTCCTGATCTGGCTATGCCAAATGGCTGTGGGCAACACTAGTTCATTTAACAGACAATATTTGTTTAGAATTCTGTGGAATTACTTCATAGTATGAAGAATACAATTGAACAAAGCTGAATAAAATAGAAAGGATATTTTCTGCGCACATACGGCTATTCTGTGTTGAGCGGTTAACAAAGAAATAGGTATTCCTATTATGCTTAATTTAGAGTTATGAATGTAACTTTAGTTGCTCTCCAAACGTTGGGCTATATGTTTTTGTCAGTTTCTCAGAGATTGTTTATGGTAGTGTATTCAAAACTTGATACAAACAACCTACATCTGTCCTTCACAAATTGGTGTGTTTATATATGTAACTGCAAACGCATGGTGTTGTCTTAAATACAAGGAGTGAAGTTTTACAATTTACCCCATGGCCTGGGTTAGTTGTAACAGTGCTTGGGGTGAATTGTAACAATTAAAACGTGTGTAAAGAAGTTTTCCTTGTTGGAGGAATTTGAATCTTCTGGCTCAATGTGCTTTGTTTTGGCAGTTGGAAAGGTGGGCTGGATAGCAGTGGACACAGTGGCCTGAGAGGTGGCTGAATAGGTGACCTGGGAGGCAGCTGGAGAGGTGGGCTGGATAGCAGTGGGCACAGTGGACACAGTGGCCTGAGAGGTGGCTGAAGAGGTAACCTGGGAGGCAGCTGGAGAGGTGGGCTGGATAGCAGTGGGCACAGTGGGCACAGTGGCCTGAGAGGTGGCTGAAGAGGTGACCTGGGAGGCAGCTGGAGAGGTGGGCTGGATAGCAGTGAACACAGTGGCCTGAGAGGTGGCTGAAGAGGTGACTTGGGAGGCAGCTGGAGAGGTGGGCTGGATAGCAGTGGGCACAGTGGGCACAGTGGCCTGAGAGGTGGATGAAGAGGTGACCTGGGAGGCAGGTGGCAAGGCCATTGTGTCAGCCGGAGCAGAGCGATCCGTGACAAGTGAGGGTGCAAAGTCACATTGATGAAATACAATGCATTCGAAAAGTATTCAGACCCCTTCCCTTTTTCCACATTTTGTTACATTACAGCCTTATTCTAAAATGTATTAACTAAATTTTTTCCCTCATTAATCTACACACAATACCCCATAATGCCAAAGCAAAAACTGGTTTTTAGAATGAAATAAAACAAACTGAAATAGCAATGAAAAAGTGCATAAATCATGACATGCAACTAATTATTGAATGTCTTTATTGAGACCATGAGAACAACATTGCCATGTTTAACATTTCATTTGGCAGAAATAATAATAAATATAAATAATAAAACCCTCCACTAAATCGTCTTTCTCAACCAAAGCAAAAACTAGGCTCAATATATATGCTTAATATAATGAAAATGTAGAAATAAATACAGTAGGCCTAGCCTATCGAAAGCTGATGGGATCCTCCTCTTTTTAGTAGAGACCATAACTCTGTTTTCTCACGCAATTGCATAGCCTATATAAATGTTGCGCAACATGGGCTCTCATGAAGTGTTTGATTATATTTTCAATAACATTTTCATTGATGTCAGAGGGATTAGAGGGACAATAGAGTGCTGAGTACCAGGCAGTTAGCGAGTTTGGTAGGCTACTAATGACCATCAGCAGCATCAGAGTCCTAATTACCGTGACTAAACAGTCACGTGGAATTTGACTGACTTCATGACTCATGACTGCCGGTGTGGCGGTAATACGGTCACCGCAACAGCCCTAGTTACTCCAGATTACTAACCTAAATGACAGAGTGAAAAGAAGGAAGACTGTACAGCAGGGGTGACAAACCCATTCCATGGAGGGCCTAGTGTCTGCTGGTTTTTGGGTTCTCGTTTAAATTAAGACCTAGACAACAGGGTGAGGGGAGTTCCTTACTAATCAGTGACAATAATTATTCAATCAAGTACAAGGGAGGAGGAAAAACCTGTAGACACTCGGCCTTCTGGGGAATGAGTTTGACAGGTCCTGTACAGAATACAAATATTCCAAAACATGCATCCTGTTTCCAATAAGGCACTGAAATAAGGCACTGAAATAAAAATTCTGCCGTTGGTGCGGTGGAAGCGAAGTGGCCCAGGCCTTACTGAACACCTCCCAGAGGTCCTGGTACTCCGCGGGAATGGCGGAGAGGTTGGTGCAAACTCCAAGCCCCTAGGAAGATGTCCCGGGGCAGGCTGCGTTGACTTTTTGCAGCGGCTCGGGAAGAGGTGAATTGGCAGACTTCGGAGACTCTCGAGTGGCTTTGGGTTCTCTCGGTAACGGAGCCATCTGGGACTTCTGGGATGTCTCGGAGGCGAGGTGGAAGACTTGGGCGAGCGAGTGAAATCGAACCTCCTCTCCTTCCTTCGCTCCTGTAGTCGCCCATCGATCCGAATGGTCAAGGCGATGAGCGAGTCAAGATCCGTCGGGAGTTCCCGGGCTGCAAGCTCGTTCTTTACTTCCTCCGATACTCCGTGCAGGAATATGTCGAACAGCACTTCCGGGTTCCAGGCACTCTCAGCTGCCAACGTGTGGAAATCCACCGCATAGTCTGCCACACTTCGGGAGTCTTGCCGAAGCAGGAGTAACTTCCGGGCAGCCTCTCTCCCGGACAGTGGAGCATCAAAAACTTTCTTCACCTCTGCCACAAACTCCTCCAGACTGAAGCATTTGGCCGACTCTTGTTCCCATACTGCCGTAGGCCAGGCAAGAGCCCTCCCGGACATCAGTGTGATGAGGTACTCTATCTTAGAGCGGTCCGAGGGGAAGAAGGAGGTCTGCAGCTCGATGATGAAGAAACACTGGGGGGGGGACAGCGCTGCTAACAGCCGGGTTAATGAGGGGCTGGGAAGTTTCTGTCATGGTAGGCTGCCTAACAGACAACCCGCGGAATTGCTCCAGCAATGTGTTCAACTCTCGGTCATGGCGTTCAACCAAGGTCTGGAACCCTTCCATAAGACCACAAAGCAACTCGTACCTTCCAATGGTGGCTCCTTGGGAGGAGATGGCGTTGAGGAGCTGGTCCAAGTCTGCTGGGTCAGTCATGGCCAGTTCGTACTATCACGTTTTAGGGAAGACCCAGATGCAGACAGTGTCAATGTAACAAAAGTTTATTACTAGAACAGGGGTCAGGCAAAATGACAGGTCAAGGACAGGCAGAGGTCCGTAATCCAGATCAGAGTCCATAAGGTACAGAACGCCAGGCAGTCTCGGGGTCAGGGCAGGCAGAGGTCAATAATCCAGGGTGGTGTGACAAGGTACAGAATGGTAGGCAGGCTCAGGGAAGACAGAAATGGTCAAAACCGGTAAAATTAGAAAACAGGAACTAGAAAAATACAGGAGCAAGGAGAAAAACGCTGGTAGGCTTGACGAACAAAACGAACTGGCAACAAACAAACAGAGAACACAGGTATAAATACACTGGGGATAATGGGGGAGATGGGCGACACCTGGAGGGGGGTGTAGACAAGCACAAAGAAACAGATCATGGTGTGACAACGTCACTGAGTACCACTCCATATTTGCAAGCATGGTGGTGGCTGCATCTCTGTTGTGGGTATGCTTGTCATCAGCAAGGACTAGGGAGTTTTTTAGGATAAAAATAAACAGAATAGAGCTAAGCACAGACAAAATCCTAGAGGAAAGCCTGGTTCAGTCTGCTTTCCAACAGACACTGGGAGATTAATTCACCTTTCAGCAGGACAAAAAACTAAAATACAAGGCCAAATATACACTGGAGTTGCTTACCAAGATTACATTTAATATTCCTGAGTGGCTTAGTTACAGTTTTGATTTAAATCGGCTTGAAAATCTATGGCAAGACTTGAAAATGGCAGTGTGTCACTGATCAACAACCAAGTTGACAGAGATTGAAGAATTAAAATATTGTAAATATTGACAAATATTGTACAATCCAGGCGTGCAAAGCTCATGACGACCTTATCCAGAAAGTCACAGCTGTAATCGCTACCAAAGGTGATTCTAACATGCGTTGACTCAGGGGTATGAATACTTATGTAAATTATGTTTTTTGTTTATAAATTTGCAAACATTTCTAAAAGCATGTTTTCACTTTGTCATTATGGGGTATTGTGTGTAGATGGGTGAGAAAAAATTATATTTCATCCATTTTGAATTCAGGCTGTAACAACAAAATGTGGAGTAAGTCAAGGGGTATAAATACTTTCTGAAGGCACTGTAACTCTGATGTTGACATACACTACTACCATATCCCCTCTTTTTGTTTCAATGTATAATGGCTTTCTTATAATACTTATAATGGTACTTACACTGTGTACAAAACATTAGGAACATCTTCCTACTATGAAGTGGCACCCCCTTTTGCCCTCAGAACAGCCTCAATTTGTCGGGGCATAGACTGCAAAATGTCGAAAGCATTCCACAGGGATGGTGGCCCATGTTGACTATGATGTTTCCCACAGTTGTGTCATGTTGACTGGATGTCTTTTGGGTGGTGGACCATTCTTGATACACACAGGAAACTGTTGAATGTGAAATACCCAGCAGCGTTGCAGTTCTTGACACACTCAAACCGGTGCGCCAGGCACCTATTACCATTCAACGTTCAAAGGCACTTAAATCTTTTGTCTTGCCCATTCACCCTCTGAATGGCACACATACACAAGACATGTCTCAAGGCTTAAAAATCTCTTTAACCTGTCTCGTCTACTCTGAAGTGGATTTAACAGATATTGCTTACACCTATACATGTATCTACTTCATCAAAGTGTCCAGGCGGAAGGAGCTAGGGGTTGTTTCTGGACAGGGCCAATCTCTATTCCCCCTACCACCTGGGCACTTGTGTAGTCCACCTGTCTCTCTTTCCAGATGTCATTTCTTTTTCTCTAAATAGCATTAGATTTCATTGTGGTTTGGGAACACAAGTACTCAAATTGAGTCATAACATTATGTTCTGAGTCTATTGTATCACTGTAACAATGTACGCGGAGAGACGGGAGAGTTCAGGGAGTGAATACATTTAATAAATAAACAACCATGAACAAACCATGAACCACTAACAGCACACCGACATGAAACAGATACAGAAACAATAACGCCTGGAGAAGGAACCAAAGGGAGTGACATAAATAGGGTAAATAATCAAGGAGGTGATGGAGTCCAGGTGAGTGTCAATAAGCGCTGGTGTGCGTGACGATGGTGACAGGTGTGTGTAATAATCAGCAGTCTGGTGACCTAGAGGCCAGAGAGGGAGTATACGTGACAATCACCAGTGACCTCTCCTTCTCTTTATTGTGTAAACCTACAGTGTATCATGTCAATCATGATTCCAGCCATGTCAGTTTAAAATAATGTTGAATTAGATTTGATGGGGGATGCAATAATCTGTTACATTGGGTGTGTCCCAAATGGCACCCTATTCCATACATAAAGTGCATTCAAGAAGTATTCAAACCCCTTGACCTATTCCACATTTTGTTGTGTTACAGACTGAATTCAAAATGGATTCAATTGATTACAATACATTCACAGATTTCACAACACACTGTGTGCCCTCAGGCCCCTACTCCACCCCTACCACATATCTACAGTACTAAATCCATGTGTATGTGTAGTGCGTATGTTATCGTGTGTGTGTATGCATGTGTCTGTGGCAATGTTTGTGTTGCTTCACAGTCCCCGCTGTTTCATAAGGTGCTTTTTTTATGTTTTTTAAATTAATTTTACTGCTTGCGTCAGTTACTTGATGTGGAATAGAGTTCCATGCAGTCATGGCTCTATGTGGTACTGTGTGCCTCCCATAGTCTGTTATGTACTTGGGGACTGTGAAGAGACCTCTTGTGGCATGTCTTGTGGGGTATGCATGGGTGTCCGAGGTGTGCCAGTAGTTTAGACAGACAGCTCGGTGCATTCAACATGTCAATACCTCTCATAAATAAAAGTAGTGATGAAGTCAATCTCTCCTCCACTTTCAGCCAGGAGAGATTGACCTGCATATTATTAATATTAGCTCTCTGTGTACATCCAAGGGCCAGCCGTGCTGCACTCTTCTGAGCCACGAGCAATTTTCCTAAGTCATTTTTTGTGGCACCTGACCACACGACTGAACAGTAGTCAAAGTGCGACAAAACTAGGGCCTGTAGGACCTGCCTTGTTGATAGTGTTGTTAAGAAGGCAGAGCATTGCTTTATTATGTTATGTAATTGTTACTCCAGAATGTCAGTAATTCCAGAGGATGATTCAGACAGGATTCGTTTTTTCCAAACTGCCCCCTGTAATTCTTTATTTTTTCCCAATAAATTACAGTTATGATGCCTCCCATCCTATTCTAACCACCTCTCGCCGGCTTTGTATTCATGTTACCTGATGAAATTGCTATATAATATGATCTTGTTGCCATCTAATGCACATTCAAATGTCATAAATCAACACTGCAGAGCTCTCGCTATCCTCTGCCGTGCATTGATTGTATTACTGTTGATGATATCTGGAAATGTGCATGTACACCCTGGCCCATCTACTGTTGCTAGCCCCAATTCTGATTTGTGCTCTGATAACTGTTTCACTGATTTCTGCTCTCGTAAAAAACCTTGGGTTTTCTGCACGTTAACACTAGAAGCTTATTACCTAAAATGGATCAATTGAAAGTTTGGGTTCACAGCTCCAATCCAGATGTGTTGGTCATTACTGAGATGTGGTTGAGAAAGAGTGTTTTGAATACTGATGTTAACCTTTCTGGTTATAACCTTTTTCGGCAAGACAGATCTTCAAAAGGTTGGAGAGTGGCAATCTTTACCAAGGATCGCCTTCATTGCTCAGTTGTCTCCACCAAGTCTGTCCCTAAACAATTTGATTTGCTGATTTTAAGCTTTAAAAATAGCTCTTTGTTGACTTTTGCTGGGTGTTATCATCCTCCATCAACACCGACCTGTACCCTACCTGGCCTAACCTTTCTCCTGGCCCCTTACACTAAGTCTGAATTCGTCCTGCTAGGTGGCCTAAACTGGGACATGCTTAAACCACCTGACCAAATCCTAAAGCCATGGGACTCCATAAATCTTTTTCAGATTATTACCAATCCCACAAGGTTTGACTCCAAACACCCAGAAAAGGCTACTTTCCTTGATGTTATCCTCACAAATGGTGTCTGGTGTTTTCTGTAATTGACCATAGTGATCACTGTTTTACAGCCTGTGTTCGTGATGGCTGCTCAGTGAAACGACCTGTCCTGACTTGTCATAGACGCTTGCTAAAAAACTTGAATGAGCAAGCCTTACTTCATGACCTGGCCTCTGTCAATTGGGATAGAATCAGCTTGATCCCCTCTGTCGAAGACGCTTGGACCTTCTTTTTTTATATTTTGGTATTGTTAACAAACACGCCCTCACAAAGAAAATTAGAATTAAAAACAGGTTCAGCCCCTGGTTCAACCGTGATCTTGCAGAGTTAGTCCACCTCAAGAATTGCATTTGGCGAAAGGCTCGGCACACGCATACAGGCTGATTGGCTTTCATTCAGGCAAATGAGAAATAAGTGCACTCAGGCTATCCAGATGGCCAAAGTTAGTTACTTTAAGGAGCAGTTGTCTCTCTGTGGGTCTAACCCCAAGAATAAAGAAGGAGAATAAACTCTCCTCCTCACAGCTGCCCATGTCCCTTAAAATTGATGATGTGGTTGTTTCTGACACAAAGCACATGGCTGAGCTTTTTAAATCACCACATTATTAAGTCAGGATTCCTATTTGACTCAGCCATGCCTCCTTGCCTGTCCAACATTTCCTCATCTCCCACCCCTTCTATAATCGTCAAGCCTATCTCTGACCTTTTTAACCTATCTCTTCTCTCTGGGGAGGTTCCCATTGCTTGGAAGGCAGCCACGGTTTGTCCTTTATTTAAAGGGGTAGATCAAGCTGATCCTAACTGTTATAGGCCAATTTCTATGTTGCCCTGTTTATCAAAAGTGTTGGAAAAACTTGTCAATAATCAACTGACTGGCTTTCTTGATGTCTATAGTATTCTCTTTGGTATGCAATCTGGTTTCCGCTCAGGTTATGGATGTGTCACTGCAACCTTAAAGGTCCTCAATGATGTCACCATTGTCCTTGATTCTAAGCAATGTTGTGCTGCTATTTTTATTGACTTGGCCAAAGCTTTTGATACGGTAGACCATTCCATTCTTGTGGGCAGGCTAAGGAGTATTGGTGTCTCTGAGGGGTCTTTGGCCTGGTTTGCTAACTACCTCTTTCAAAGAGTGTAGTGCATAATGTCAGAACATCTGCTGTCTCAGCCACTGCTTGTCACCAAGGGTGTACCCCAAGGCTCGATCCTAGGCCCCACACTCTTCTCAATTTACATCAGCTCAGGCAGCAGGAAGCTCTCTCATCCATTTATATGCAGATGATACAGTCTTATACTTAGCTGGCCCCTCCCCGGATTTTGTGTTAAACACTCTACAACAAAGCTTTTTTAGTGTCCAACAAGCTTTCTCTGCCCGTAACCTTGTTCTGAACACCTCCGAAACAAAGGTCATGTGGTTTAGTAAGAAGAATGCCCCTCTCCCCACAGGTGTGATTACTACCTCTGAGTGTTTAGACCTTGAGGTAGTTACCTCATACAAGTACTTGGGAGTATGGCTTGACGGTACGCTGTCCTTCTCTCAGCACATATCAAAGCTGCAGGCTAAAGTTAAATCTAGATTTGGTTTCATCTATCGTAATCACTCCTCTTTCACCCCAGCTGCCAAACTAACCCTGTTTCAGATGACCGTCCTACCCATGCTAGATTATGGAGGCGTAATTTATACATAGGCAGATAAGGGTGCACTCGAGTGGCTAGATGTTCTTTACCATTCGGCCATCAGATTTGCCACCAATTATCCTTATAGGACACATCACTGCACTCTATAATCCTCTGTAAACTGGTCATCTCTGTATACCTGTCGCAAGACCCACTGGTTTATGCTTATTTATAAAACCCTCTTAGGCCTCACTCCCCCCTATCTGAGATATCAACTGCAGCCCTCATCCTCCACATACAACACCCCTCCTGCCAGTCACATTCTGTTAAAGGTCCCCAAAACACATACATGCCTGGGTCGCTCGTATTTTCATTTAGCTGCAACTAACGACTGGAACAACCTGCAACAAACGCTGAAACTAGACAGTTTTATCTCAATTTCTTAATTCAAATACTCAATCGTGGACACTCTTACTGACAGTTGTGGCTGCTTTGCGTGATGTATTGTTGTCTCTACCTTCTTGCCCTTTGTGCTGTTGTCTGTGCCCAATAATGTTTGTAGCATGTTTTGTGCTGCTACCATGTTGTGCTGCTGCCATGTTGTGTTGCTACCATGTTGTTGTCATGTTGTGCTGCTACCATGCTGTGTTGTCATGTGTAGCTGCCATACTATGTTGTCATCTTAGGTCTCTCTTTATGTAGTGTTGTCTCTCTTGTCGTGATATGTGTTTTTTCCTATATTTTTATTTAATTTATTTTTAATCCCAGCCCCCGTCCCCGCAGGAGGGCTTTTGCCTTTTGGTAGACTGTCATTGTAAATAAGAATTTGTTCTTAACTGATTTGTCTAGTTAAATAAATAAAATAAATAAATAAAATAAAACCCTAAAGGTCGAGACCGTGCGTCCTCCGAAACACAACCCTGCCAAGCTGCACTGCTTCTTGACACAATGCTGCAATAACCCGGAAGCCAGCCACACCAATGTGTTGGAGGAAACCCGGTACACAACCCTCCCCTAACTACGCTGGGCCAGGAAGTGTCAAGTTCACGAGCTTTGCAAAATACATTTACACATACAGTGAGGGAAAAAAGTATTTGATCCCCTGCTGATTTTGTACGTTTGCCCACTGACAAAGAAATGATCAGTCTATAATTTTAATGGTAGGTTTATTTGAACAGTAAGAGACAGAATAACAACAAAAAAATCCAGAAAAACGCATGTGAAAAATGTTATAAATTGATTTGCATTTTAATGAGGGAAATAAGTATTTGACCCC
>QNTS01000062.1:409262-436615 GCA_003317085.1 Hucho hucho | reverse complement strand
TAACATTTTTCACATGCGTTTTTCTGGATTTTTTTGTTGTTATTCTGTCTCTCACTGTTCAAATAAACCTACCATTAAAATTATAGACTGATCATTTCTTTGTCAATGGGCAAACGTACAAAATCAGCAGGGGATCAAATACTTTTTTCCCTCACTGTTATTCAATCATTGCACCCGCAAGTCCTGCCTCTCCCATCTCCTCATTGTTTTTTAGGAGCATATACCCACATGGGTGATTGAAAGATGAACTGAGGTCCACACTCCAGTCGGTTGTGGCATTTCAGGTAAAATAACAACCCTATGTTTATATCCCAGGACAAATTAGCTAGCAACAGCAAGTTAGCTAGCTAAATTGACATAAATGTTTCATGTTTTTCTACCTGTCCCCAAATTAATATAATTGGTTCAGAGTTTTGTCCTGATTGTGTCTGGTGTGGGGGGACAAAATCAACATGCGCATGCGGTCTGGTCAGCATGTAAGGCTATCAATGGGAAAGTTAACTTATAATTTCCAAACGTTTAGGTTAGTTGTGTGGTGCTGCTTTGCGCTCTATTAAGAGCAAGGATTGTATTAAAAAGGCTCTATTTTTTACTGATGCCTTTGGTAATATTTAATCCATACACACAAAACATATAAAAGTTGATAGTCTACATGTAGGCCATTCATATATAGCATATGTGCAGCACTTATTTCAATTTATCGCATCAGTTATCGTTGTCTTGCGCAAAACGCGAGCAACACTTGTCAAACCCAGACATTTCTCTCAAAACACAGGGATGTCGATTCGCAAGGGACTAGTATTATCAGAGGACCTTGGAGTTTGCCAAAAAACAGTAGGCTGGAATTGTTATTCTCCTGCCATGGAACAATTACTGACATGGCAGATTAGGATGGGACAAACATTACAGATGTGGTGTTTTGTGCTCTTGCACATAATTACATTACACAGCCTCCCCCAGTAAAACTAATCCCGTCCGAATAGGGCACAATAGGGCCTGACCTACAGCCAGGGCCAGTCTATGCGGTTCTGCCTAGACCAAAAAATGCGGCCCCCAGCAAAACAAGAATAGTTTTCTTTTTAACCTTTATTTAACTAAGCAAGTCAGTTAAGAACTGTAGGCTAATGAGGTGTAGCCTACAGTGTTGCCTGAAATGAAAAGCTATGAATGCCCATCTATATGTGCACACACAAACATGTTGATGAGATGTATACTTACTGTGACTTTATGCATCTCTCTTTCAGATCTGCCATGCACTCCACCACTGCCCCTTGACACCCTCACTCAGAAGTGCATGCACCGAAACTATCAAGATTGACAAAGCAGAGATGGGTGGCTGACAAGGAAACATAAAACACAACACACTCTCTCTGTCACACATACACATTATCCCCAAAGTAAACATATTGTAATTACTTATTTATTTTATGTATGCTCCATTTTATTTTAGGATTTGAGATATCTAGGACTACATACTTTATTAATTATAAATATCTACATAATTACTATATTACTCAAAATATCTATCAAATCAAAGTGTGATTGATAATATTGTAATACAGTATTGCTTAATGTGTAGTTTGAGGAAATTCTGTATGCTTTTTCCTGAGTTTAAAAACATGCCCCCTCTCTCTCTCACACACACACACACACACACACACACAGGACCCAATGTAAATAAATTAGAATAACTTGTTTATTTGATGTATGTTCCATTTTATTTGAAGATTGTGTGCAATAAAGTACATTCACAGTTAAAGCAACATATTTGGTTTATTGGATATTTCTCTGACTAAAATAAGTGACCAAAAGGAAGTTGTTAAACCTGCAACCCTCAGAGTGTGTGCAGGTTTTGTCATCTGGAGCTGAAACAGGACCTCAACAGCCCTCACATATGTACAGGTTTCGCAGGAAAATATGTTTATTGTCCTGCAAAAGTATTTTTTACGTGCCAAACCCAATCCTTGGCTAACCATCCACATCGCTCTGGCAAAAATTATGTTTGTTTTCCACAATGAATGTATGTAGAGATCAATAGAGCAGCAGAATTAAATTCAGGGTCTTCAGGCAACCAAGGCCAAGGAATGGAGAGAGAGGTGACCTAGAAGGAGTTCCAGACCTCAGCTTTTTATGAAGCTGAAAAGCAGAGACGTGTGGCTGACAAGGGGGGAAAAAAGTACTTGTTTTTTATGTATGCTCCATTTTTTTTTAGGATTGGAGATATCTAGGCCTACAACTCTAGAGTGCAGTTTAAAAAAACTGAAGGTTTTTTCTTTACAGTGTTTGACAATTGCTTAAACATGATTTCTGAAACTACGGCTACTTTTCTCTAGACTCTACACACAAAACCCCAAAACACACACACACACACAACCTGAAAAACGTCACACATCTCTTGCAAAACCAAACACTTCATTCAAAACTATTTTAACTCTTCTCAAAATTGTGTTTTTGCATCAAAACTCTACACACAAACCATAAAATGATTAGCTCTTATACACGCCAACTACATACGGATGTGACAAATGTAAAACACTTTTATCTTGTGTCTTTTGCATGTTCAGTGTGCAGTGGAGTCCACGGCAGTTTGTCATAGCACTCACAGGTACATGTATGTGCACAAATGTATGCAGTATGTATGTATATTCAGTATATATTTACACTATAAACAGAAATGCAAGGGGGGGGAAATAAAATGTATTTCTTTCTCAAAAGATTGTTTCATTTCGGGATGAACAGTAACAGACAAAACAAATACAGTAGAAGATAAACAAATAGGCTTGTTACTATAAAGAAAAAAACAATTAGGGTGCATCCTGTCTCCTATTTGGGACTGGCCACAGCACCTCATCAACATCACAAGCAATGTTCTCTCTGGCTAAACAGTGGGGGAAGTAGCGTCTGAAGTGGCGTATCCAGCCCTGGCATGCCCACTCGTCTATGTCACCACAGCCCTCCTCCATCGCCTGGAGAAGAGGTATGCTTTGGTGGGGTTGGCGATCGTATATACTCCAACGCCACGCTGAAAATAACTCTTCTATTGGGTTTAGAAATGGAGAATATGGTGGCAGGTTGAGCATCAAAACTTGCGGATGGTCAATGAACCAATTGCAGACCAGAGCAGGCCGGTGGAAACGTACGTTGTCCCAGATGACAACAAACCTGGACTGCTCTGGCCCATTCCTCTGGTCTTTGGGATTGAGGATATTATGCAGGGTGTCAAGGAAGGTGATCATGTGGGCATTATTGTAAGGACCAAGAGTGGCATGATGATGGACACCGTTCTGACTAATGGCTGCACACATTGTGATGTTGCCACCACGCTGTCCAGGGACATTGACGAAGGTGCGGTATCCTACAAGGTTTCTTCCCCTGTGTCTTGTTTTGACTAGGTTAAAGCCGACCTCATCAACGTAGACGAAATCATGATGCTCTGCAGCAGCATCTAGTTCCAGAACTCTCTGAAACAGACAAGACAAAATATTATTGTATGACAGTATGAATAGACATAGAGGAGTCAATATGTAGCACAATACTTACCAGGTACAACCCCAAATACGTAAACATGGGCACCCTCATAGATATCATCCTAACCAACTTGCCCTCCAAATACACCTCTGCTGTCTTCAACCAAGATCTCAGCGATCACTGCCTCATTGCCTGCATCCGTAATGGGTCTGCGGTCAAACGACCACCCCTCATCACTGTCAAGCACTCCCTAAAACACTTCAGCAAGCAGGCCTTTCTAATTGACCTGGCCCGGGTATCCTGGAAGGATATTGACCACATCCCATCAGTAGAGGATGCATGGTTATTCTTTAAAAGTGCCTTCCTCACCATCTTAAATAAGCATGCCCCATTCAAAAAATGTAGAACTAAGAACAGATATAGCCCTTGGTTCACTCCAAAACTGACTGCCCTTGACCAGCACAAAAACATCCTGTGGCGTACTGCATTAGCATCGAATAGCCCCCGTGATATGCAACTTTTCAGAGAAGTTAGGAACCAATATACACAGGCAGTTAGGAAAGTTAAGGCGAGCTTTTTCAAACAGAAATTTGCATCCTGTAGCACAAACTCAAAAAAGTTCTGGGACACTGTAAAGTCCATGAAAATTAAGAGCACCTCCTCCCAGCTACCCACTGCACTGAGGATAGGAAACGCTGTCACCACCGATAAATCCACGATAATTGAGAATTTCAATAAGCATTTTTCTACGGCTGGCCATGCTTTCCACATGGCTACCCCGACCAACAGCTCTGCACCCCCCGCAGCAACTCGCCCAAGCATCCCCCATTTCTCCTTCACCCAAATCCAGACAGCTGATGTTCTGAAAGAGCTGCAAAATCTGGACCCCTACAAATCAGCCAGGCTAGACAATCTGGACCCTCTCTTTCTAAAATGATCTGACAAAATTGTTGCAATCCCTATTACTAGCCTGTTCAACCTCTCTTTCATATCGTCTGAGATGCCCAAAGATTGGAAAGCTGCCGCGGTCATCCCCCTCTTCAAAGGGGGAGACCCAAACTGCTACAGACCTACATCTATCCTACCCTGCCTTTCTAAGGTCTTCGAAAGCCTCAGTTAACGAACAGATCACCGACCATTTCGAATCCCACCGTACCTTCTCCGCTATGCAATCTGGTTTCCGAGCTGGTCATGGGTGCACCTCAGCCACGCTCAAGGTCCTAAACGATATCAGAACCGCCATCGATAAGAGACAATACTGTGCAGCCGTATTCATCGACCTGGCCAAGACGTTCGACTCTGTCAATCACCACATTCTTATCGGCAGACTGAACAGCCTTTGTTTCTCAAATGACTGCCTCACCTGGTTCACCAACTACTTCTCAGATAGAGTTCAGTGTGTCAAATCGGAGGGCCTGTTGCCCGGACCTCTGTCAGTCTCTATGGGGGTGCCAGAGGGTTCAATTATTAGGCTGACTCTCTTCCCTGTATACATCGATGATGTCGCTCTTGCTGCTGGTGATTCCCTGATCCACCTCTACGCAGACAACACCAATCTGTATACTTCTGGCCCTTCTTTGGACACACTGTTAACTAACCTCCAGACGAGCTTCAATGCCATACAACTCTCCTTCCGTGGCCTCCAACTGCTCTTAAATGCAAGTAAAACTAAATGCATGCTCTTCAACCAACCGAAGGCACAGTGATGCCGAAACGTTGGTAAATACCCTTATCTTACCTCATTTGCACACACTATATATACTTTTCTACTGTATTATTGACTGTATGTTTGTTTATTCCATGTGTAACTCTGTGTTGTTGTATGTGTCGAACTGCTTTGCTTTATCTTGGCCAGGTTGCAGTTGTAAATGAGAACTTGTTCTCAACTAGCCTACATCAGTAAATACAGGTGAAATAAAAATAGAATAAAAATACACTGGAATACAGTACCAATGACAGGATAGTATAGCTTACTTGTACGTATTCATAGCGCAGTTGTTTCACTCTGTCAGAATTTTGCTCAAATGGTACTCTGAAGAGCTGCTTCATACGAACCTGATGGCGTTTCAGGAGATGGCCAAGTGCGGATAAACTCACCATATTTATGTTACTGAATGTTATGTTGACAGTGATGATGTGGTGTTGCAGTTGTCGTAAAAGTATGCTGTTGTTCAAAACCAACATATTCACTATGTGTTGTTCCTGCTCTGCTGTGAACAGCCGGTTTCTTCCTCCATTGAAGGGTCGTCTAGCAATTCTGCAAAAACATGATGTGAATGGTTAGGGTGCAAGATTCTCCAGTATGAAATGAAATGTTACTGTAGTGCTGTAAGTACAGTAGCATGGTATTGAGGGTAGGTTTACTTACATGTTTCGAAATGTTTCAAAATGTCCGGATGACCCAGTATAGAATGCATGCAGCCACCACTTCAAATTATCCAGTCATATAATTCCAATAAAATAAATGAATGAAGTAATAAAAATAAATACAAATAATGGAGGGTTGTTATCAAATGTGTACAACATTTGAGAGAAATAAGCTTTTTGTGCGTATGGAACATTTCTGGGATCTTTTATATCATCTTATGAAACACGGGACCAACACTTTACATGTTGCATTTATATTTTTGTTCAGTGTATTTAAAAGTCTCAGTTTGGCTACATTTTCTGGCAACGCTTCCCTGTCAGCATCGGTCTGGACATAACACACTGTAACCAATATAGCCTTTCACCTACAATTTGGCATGTAGGCTAATTATTTATGTAAATTTACATACACTAATGTTTTTCTTAACAGAATAACTAGTGTTTTTCGCTTTTCAAATCAATGCTGTTTTGGTTAATGGCCTTGTTGCCCTGGCTGACTGGGCACCTCTTGAAGGCCAAATGGCTTTGCCCCAAAAATCACAAAATTCCAGACCTGACCAGCTCCACAGCTTGTCCTGCACAACAACATGGAAGCCATTTTACAGACGAGACAAGTTTTGAAAGGTTTGTGCTAGTAAATGGTCAATGTCAATACATTGAACCTGTTTAAATAACAAAATGCCTGCAACACTGAGAGGAACTACCAAAACTGTACACTGTAAACAGGAAGTGGTCAGAAATATTACTGTAGAAACAGGAAGGAAGTGTGGATGCTGGGTGTAAATATAGTAAAGGAACCTCAGAACCTCATTAAATCCTAAAACGATGCTTTTAACCATAAACTTTACTAATGCACTAAAAAGGTTTTCTAGCACACCCAGTCAGAGAGCATAATGGTGTATGAATTGAAGTGGAAAGTCAAACTCATTACTTTTTTGGGGGAAAGTACAAAGTTTGTCTAAGTCCAATGAAAGGTATGGTTAAGCACTTTTTTAAGTGTGGCTTTAAATAAGTGTTGTAAGGCCGGATGGCTAACCTGCAGCAAGTTTTGTGCCAGCCGTGTCTTGCCGATGTAGACCAACAGGAGGTGCTGTTGCAGTGAGAGCAGAAAGTCCTCAGAGATGGAGACGTTCCACTTCCACCCGTAGGGGGAGACTGGCTTTGACGCGTGCCACCTTTACTCTCCTGCCAACCGCCACCTGAGGAGGGAGATTGAGAATGAGTGCTTGCCATGGCGATAATAACAAATAACAATAAAATATAATACCCCATTTAGCAGATAGTTTTTATCCAAAAGGTGATATAAATTTGTGCGTGCATACATTTTTGTATCATTGGCAATTGAACCCTCAAACCTAACATTGCAAGCCCCATGCTCTTCCAACTGGGCCACAAAGCAGTGTGTGATTGGTATCACACACTGCGTGTTCTTATGCGTGAGTGAATGTGTCTTAGTCTGTGTGTATATGTTCTCACAAGTT
Source organism: Hucho hucho (assembly GCA_003317085.1). Classification (NCBI taxonomy): domain Eukaryota; kingdom Metazoa; phylum Chordata; class Actinopteri; order Salmoniformes; family Salmonidae; genus Hucho; species Hucho hucho. The sequence continues at coordinate 429,299 of QNTS01000062.1, read as the reverse complement.
GTAAGCATCTGCTCCAGGTAGAGGACAGCGTGGATGAGGGAGTCTGTTGTAGGTTCGCCCCGTGCACCTTGTAGACGACTGCCAATGCCGCTCCTGACAAGATACTACTGGTACCTACAGTTGCAACAATACAAAGTGAGAGAGATGGTGGGGAGAAAGATGGAGGAAGAGGGGAAGTGAAGTTAGGAGAATAGGGTGAAGGAGTGAGACAAGTCAAGATGTGGGCTGGACTAGCCCAGTTCTTGTTGATGACCAAGTAGGGTTTTTTGCTTTTTGTGCACCACGACATCAAGAGACAATGTGGTGGTGTATGTGTTATGAGACACTGTTAAGCCCCATGGTCATGTGCATTAGGGACCAAATGGAAGAAAACATAATGAAACCGGGAGGGACTACCTGGACTCTCTAACAAACACACATTTTCAGTTGCAAAACATTCACTGTTGTGCTTGTGCTTTCTACTGAATTCGAACCATGTCTTGTTAAATGTTTTCCATTGCATGCCTTAATGAACCCACCCATGGCTCTTCTTAACCAGTCCTGAACTGAGGGGCAGGAAGGACCAGGCGTGGATCTCCACTCCTCCGCCCAAGCTCTGAATGAGCTCCTCCTCCAGGGACCGCTGAGAGTGGTAGATGACCAGGCCGCTCCACACACACGTCGCTTTCAACAGGGCACCTGGGACACACACAGAGGGGAGTAGACAAACAGATATGACCAACAGGGATGTAGTGTAGCGTAAAGACACACAGTGCATTTGAAAAGTATTCAGACACCTTGACTTTTTCGAACATTTTGTTACGTTACAGCCTTATTCTAAAATGGATTTTTAAAAAACTATCCTCATCAATCTTCACACAACACTCCGTATTGACAAAGCAAGAGCAGGTTTTTTGAACATTTTGCACATTTATAAAAAAAAATATATATATATATATATATATATATATATATATATATCCTATTTACATACTGTTGAAGTCGGAGGTTTACATACACTCATTAAAACACGTTTTTCAACCACTCCACACATTTCTTGTTAACAAACTATAGGTTTTGGTAAGTCGGTTAGGACATCTTCTTTGTGCATGACACAATTCATTTTTCCAACTTTTTACAGAAAGATTATTTCACTTATAATTCACTGTATCACAATTCCATTCGGTCAGAAGTTTACATACACTAAGTTGACTGTGCCTTTAAACAGCTTGGAAAATTCCAGAAAATGATGTCATGGCTTTAGAAGCTTCTGATAGGCTAATTGATATCATTTGAGTAAATTGGAGGTGTACCTGTGGATGTATTTCAAGGCCTACCTTCAAACTCAGTGCCTCTTTAATTGACATCATGGGAAAATCAAAAGAAATCAGCCAAGACCTCAGAAAAAAAATGTAGACCTCCACAAGTCTGGTTCATCCAAATGCCTGAAGGTACCACGTTCATCTGTACAAACAATAGTACGCAAGTATAAACACCATGGGACCACGCAGCCGTCATACCGCTCACGAAGGAGACTCGTTCTGTCTCCTAGAGATAAACGTACTTTGGTGCGAAAAGTGCAAATCAATCCCAGAACAACAGCAAAGGACCTTGTGAAGATGCTGGAAGAAACAGGTACAAAAGTATCTATATCCACAGTAAAAGGAGTCCTGTATTGACATAACCTGAAAGGCTGCTCAGCAAGGAAGAAACCACGGCTCCAAAACTGCCATAAAAAAAGCCAGACTATGGTTTGCAACTGCACATGGGGACAAAGATCGTACTTTTTGGAGAAATGTCCTCTGGTCTGATTAAACAAAAATAGAACTGTTTGACCATAATGACCATCATTATGTTTGGAGGAAAATGGGGAGGCTTGCAAGCCGAAGAACACCATCCCAACCATGAAGTACGGGGGTGGCAGCATCATGTTGTGGGGGTGCTTTGCTGCAGGAGGGACTTGTGCACTTCACAAAATAGATGTCATCATGAGGAAGGAAAATTAAAGTTAAAGCTTGGTTTCAAATGGGTCTTCCAAATGTACAAGCACACTTCCAAAGTTGTGGCAAAATGGCTTAAGGACAACAAAGTCAAGGTATTGGAGTGGCCATCACAAAGCCCTGACCTCAATCCTATAGAAAATTTGTGGGCAGAACTGAAAAAGCGTGTACAAGCAAGGAGGCCTACAAACCTGACTCAGTTACACCAGCTCTGTCAGGAGGAATGGGCCAAAATTCACCCAACTTATTGTGGGAAGCTTGTGGAAGGCTACCCAAAACGTTTGACCCAAGTTAAACAATATAAAGGCAATGCTACCAAATACTAATTGAGTGTATGTAAACTTCTGACCCACTGGGAATGTGATGAAAGAAATAAAAGCTGAAATTAGTAATTGTCTACTATTATTGTGACATTTCAAATTCTTAAAATAAAGTGGTGATCCTAACTGACCTAAAACAGGGAATTTTTCGTAAGATTAAATGTCAGGAGTTGTGAAAAACTGAGTTTAAATGTATTTGGCTAAGGTGTATGTAAACTTCCGACTTCACCTGTACCTCACTAGAGGTCTTCATTCAGACTCAGTGAACGTTTGGAAGAATGGGGCAAGGTAGGGATTGAGAACAAACAGCTGGCTTCATCTGGGCCATCTTGTCATGCACCTTGTTCCATCTTCAGGACTCCTCATCTTGGGTTGATTCGAACCTACAGCATATATCCATTATAGTTTATGAAATCAATTGTGGCATTGAACAAATAGAGAAGGATACCTAGTCAGTTGTAAAACTGAATATCTTCCACATTTAACCCAACCCTTCTGAATCATAGAGGTGCGGGGGGCTGCCTTAAATTGACATCCACAGCACCTTGTCTTCGACACCCGGGGAACAGTGGCTTACCTGCCTTGCTCAGGAGCAGAACAACAGATTTTTACCTTGTCAGCTCAGGGATTCGATCCACCAACCTTCCATTACCGGCCCAACGCTCTAACCACTAGGCTACCTGCCACCCCAAATAAGACAGCAAGATACACCTACTTCAAACCCTAGCAAACTAATGGTTAGCCTACACAATATCACAGATTATTTTACCAGACTCACAACATTTTCCTTTCTAGCTGTGCCACCAAATGTTTGCGAACTAGTGGTAAAGTGAACAGGTTTAGCTAATACATTATGGAACAATGTTTATAAAATTAAACAAATGGTTAGCAGGAGAGGAAATATGGACAATCCTGGCCTACAAAACAATGATTTATGTCACGCAGATGAGAGCCAAGTGAACTGAATCACATGGGGTTGTGACAGCTAAGAAGGACACTCTTTCCCGGTGTTTTTGCCATTCATGCTCTCCTCATTGAGTAGAATATATCCCGGTGACATCTAGATGTCGAACAATATTAGTTATTTATTGTGTAGGCTGCTATCCTTCGTGAAAAACTGTGTAATGCTGGGGGGGGGAAATTCACCACGCTACTAGTTTCCACCGCCGACACTGTTAGGCTACAACTGACCAGTGGAACTGCACCTTAGGTCAGTAGGCACCTCGATACAATTTGTGACCCGATTAAGGAAACTAGGCGTATGTTGCAAATCACGACTTCACAGGAGAACTGTTTGAACGTAAAACACGTTTTTTATCAAAATGTGTTTTTTGTCAGAAATGCCTTCTCCAACATGTGCACATTCATGTGCCTTAATATCAAACTTGTATGCCATCTGTAAATACGAATACAATTGTTAAATTACGAGCCTAGGTGGTTTAGCTACAGAAAAAGCGAGCAAACCTTCCAGCTAGCCATGATTGGCTAAGATAATGAGTGGGCTGGACATGCCGAGAGATGAGTTTGGATTGGTCTGTCATATAGCACTCGTCTGTCTATTAGAGCTGGTCAGTATGTGTAGGTAATCGTGTCGAACGCGGCGTAAAACTGCATAAACCTAATGTCAAGTTAAAGTGTACTGTTAGCTAGCTAATGTTAGCTGGCTGGCTCGCTAGCTAACGTTATGTGTATGCTCTCCACTTTCTGGAAGACTGAGTTTTGAAATCAGTGGAATTCGAGTATGATAGCTAATGAGATGGAGAAAACACCAGTGTGGATTACATCGTCAAACTAAGGGCAACCATGCATGGCATCAGTCAGGAGACCCGTCCAACCATGATGTATAATTGTAAGATAGTCTAGCTAGCTAGCTACATTTTCAGATATTACACGTTTCTAATTTTGACAGAAAGTGGTTTCATTTCAAGTGTACTGTTTGCTAATGTTAGCTGGGTCACTAGCTAATGTTATGTGTATGATCTTATTCTTTGTATCTCAGATGCATTTGCTTGACTAGTTATAGCCATAGAACCTGGTTGGTTAGCTACCTGCAGATTCATGCAGGGTAGTAACGTCATTAGTTGTGATTATGGTCCATTGTTTAGCTAACTAGCTACATTTCTTAACAAAAGACTCTTGTTTTAGTGTGCCAGAACACAGATTAACTGATGACTTTTTGAACGCTCAACACCCGTTGAATATGTCCGGTGTCAGTAAACGTCATCAACAAAGCCAACAAACTGCCTAACCAGCTCTGCTAGGGTGAGTAAAATGGTCAGAGTGGGGTGTCTCATTATGTGTCTGGAAGTAGCTAGCCAATGTTAGCCAGTTAGCTTGGATGCTTGACTGTCATTGTGTGAGGTCAGAGCTTTTGGAACAACCCTACTTATTGGCCAGAGCGTCCAGTGTGCCCTCTGAACGCGAAACACTCTGAATTTACAAACTGACAATCTGACAGCACAGTTGCAGTCACCAACGCCCTGGATAACATAACAGCCTAGCCAGCTCTGCTAGGGCGAATAATGTTCAGTGAGCTGTTCTCTCTCTCTTAGATGTCTGGAAGTAGCTGAAAAGTTAGTACAGAATGGTCGGATCAACCCTTAAAGAGATGGGAAGGTCTAAGGCTTAAGAGGGTGTGAACAATGCTGAATGGGTGTAGACAAAGAAGGGCTCTCCAATAGTAGCACCAAGACATTGAAATACGGGTTCTCAAAAGTGAGTTTACAAGTTGATCAACATTCAAAGCAGAATTACTTTCCCATTGTATCCTCAATTGCAGTGTATGATATACCATTTTGTAGCTTTGAGTCTCTACTTTAATCCAATGTAAAAAATGTAAAAAAGAAATTCAAATGTTGCTACATAAGACCGAATCCAGGTGGTGAGTCACATATGGTGCACTGGTCATTCACATCAGCTTTAGCGGCTTGCGAGTACGGCCCACAACGCGGTTTATGTTTAAAATGAGGCCCGTCAATCAGAAAAAATAAGGGTCATCTTTTGAACTGCTAGAAACAAACCACATTCTCTGTAGTAGTGGTGGAAATATAACGGTCACGGATCTGTGCTCAGTGTATTCTCTATGGCACTCAGAGTCTGCGATACAGTCTATAATCACAATATTCTCTCATTATGTTTTCTAGGTCGCACAGCTAGATATCTACGAGCAATTTAGAGCAGACTGAAATGGCTTTTGTCAACTTGAGCTAGCTTGCTAGTTAGCAAACGTTAGCCAGCTATCTAGCTAAGTTAGCTAAGGAAACATGCAGTAATTCAACATTGGCTAGCAATAAGTATGCTTATAAACAAGGCAAGGTACCTACCCAGTAGCTGGTGAAAATATTATTCCACTTCACAGCCACTTCACAGCCACAAGATATTTACTAAAATAGTCTGAACTTCATGTGTCTCACCTGACAGCATGAGGTTGGCGCCTGAAACGGATAATTAGGCATAAGCTATTACTGTAAAGAAATATAGTATGTTAGAGTAATTTTTACAGGAGGCTGCCGAATTACAGTTAATTACAGTCTTTTTCAGCATTTTACCCATAATGCAGCGCAATCATTCTCCTTTTTCTAGTCCTCCCAGTTTTGACCCTTGCCTGTTTCTGGACGTTGTACCCGCCTGCCTTACCATTCTGCCTGCCTTGACCTCAAGCCTGTCTGCCATTCTGTACCCCCTGGGCTCTGATCTGGTTTTGACCTTTTTGCCTGTCCACGACCATTCTCTTGCCTACCCCTTTGTATTAATAAACATTGTAAGACTCCAACCATCTGCCTCCTGTGTCTGCATTTGGGTCTCACCTTGTGCCTTGATAGTTTTACTGTTGAAATTACAGAAAGGTCTTACAGTGTAGTACATCTTTATTCCATTGAGTTTGCTGACTACATCTTTTAAATGAGTCTCCAATATAGGATGAATGCCAGTATCATGTATGCAATGTAAGTAGGTCTGGAGGGGTGCATTTTCAAAATTGTACCGTAAAGATGCTTCCAATCCATAACATTGATAGTGGAGTAGTTACACGAACAAAGTATTTGAAACAATAATTTAATTGTCACTTAATAAGGCAGTTCGGGATTTGTGGTATATGGCCAATATGTATGTGTATTTTCAAAATGGTACATATTTGAAACAATATGTTAAACTTCCATTGAGTCTCCGATATTGGATATGTATAACTTATGGAATATGAGATGAAACTCAGTAATTACTTGTATTGGCAATCTATTTGAATTAGTTCTTCAATTAAAAGCATGACCATTCCAAAAGTATACATTATCATATTTGCCATTAGGTTATCGAATCATGACTTTATTAATCACAATACATTATTTTATTCAGATCTGTGCCCTTATAAAGTGCTTAGATGTTTCTTTGCTGCAAGTCTCTATTTCTGACATATTTCATGAGATCCCAAATGCAATAATAGTGATGTGGAATCTAAATCACTGAATATGGTCTAACCGAACTACTGCATGCGGAGGCATGTCTCTGCTTGTCATGCGTGTTGCTACGGAAACCGAAACAAAAGAAGTGTGAATAAAGTAAATACAATTTGTTTCACTTTTTGAATGAAGTTACTGGTTATAAACATATCACATCATCATCACACAATTTACTGGCAACACTAGATATGTTTAGAAGAGGTTCAGCGATAGGAGCGTCTATCCCTGTCAAGCATATTCCGCGAGATACCATACATACACTCCATGTGCGCACGCAAATTCTACAGTGCAGATTGCTTGATCGCATTGTCATTATACTGTGCCAGGCGTTAAGACTAAAAACCGTTAGAAATTGCCTTGTCATTTCAATAAGCATAGCCCACTCACTCACTCAGCAACAGCAGGTCACAGTGAAATATATCACATTTTAAGAGAAATGCCATGGTGGCCGCGGGTGCAATTTTGACTTAGCTCAAAAACCCTCAACCCAGGACCAATACATTTTCCACAGTAGCCCAAAGGTAGAAAACTGTGGACAAGCAGAACGACAATCTTGAGGTAGCAACAGTTTCACATCGACTTTGGAAATGCATTCAGTAAATTCCCAATACTGACACCCCAGGCACAAAACTTCTTGGCCCCTGTCCAAATATTCGTACCAGCCAATGGACATGGGTTATGGATTCTTAGAAAGGGTTGGACGTAAACGAACCAATGGGCTGGCTGGTCGAGCGATCTCGCTAGATGAACCTACAACTACTTGTTTGGGACTTTAAATACGGTCAGGTACATTTAATAAGAACCGTGTGGCGCAACTCCATAGAAACAAGAGGGCAAACGCAACCCCAACTATTTAAGGACACTCTAAATCCTGGGATTTGACCATAAAGCATATTGTTTATTTTTATTTACACCTCTTGTTGAATTTGGGGGAAACAATGTCAAACGTCCTGCTATTAAGCAGCGCCATGGAGATGTTGTCCACACCGATGACCTTTCCTCTCCACCCACGCACGGGCGTCTGCCGTAATCTTTTTGGACTGGTGGATCACGACGAACTGAACCGGGATATGAAATCCAAGATGCGGGAGATTTCGTGTAGTGACGAGCGGAGATGGAACTTTAATTTCGAGGCCGACGTGCCACTGTCTGGGGACTATGTGTGGGAGGAAACCCCGGTGGATACGAGCCCTGTTTTCTACCAGGACTCTGTACAGGTCGGGAGGACGAGGATTGTTGTAACACCGGTCAATGTGAAGCCAGACGTTGACGTTATCCTACCGGACTCCTCTTCTCAGGATGTATCGCCACATTGTGATGACCGCTTGACCAGCTCCGAAAGTAACACTCCATGCCTCACCGAAGTCAACCAGGAGAACTGCGCAGTGAAGCTGAACTTGGGGGAGCCTACTCGCAAACAAGTCCAGTGTGTTCGATGCAAAATAACTACTACTACTGATACGAAGACAACGACACTTGCTACAGGTAGGCCTACATATATGTAGGATAAGCCTATTGTGGTTTACGCATTGATGCTGCATCTCGAGATATATTTGGTTAAGTGATGTAGTCATTTTCATGTGTTGTCCGGTCAGCAGGCTAATATTTGGCCACCCGGGGCCATGGTGTGAGTTCTTGGATTGAAATGTTACTTTTCTTTCCAGACTTCTACGTGAAACGAAAACGGATGACGACCGAAAAGAACCTAAATGAAAGCACTTGCCACCACCCTTCGTCTCAATGTCCTGTAGAACAAACTCCGCGCAAGAGAATTCGTTGAAGGTTTGTAGCTATAGTTTATAGTTCAGTATGGCTACAAGGCGTTCATTGGCCGTTTAAACATATGGATACAATAGTTACTTGTGCGTAATTGCGCATACGTTGTGGGGTTATTTTATTCCCGATAAGCGTTCGAGGGGTTATTTTATTCCCGATAAGCGTTCGAAGGGAAAGCAAAACTGAAACACTGTTACACATTTGAACTGGTCGAGGAAGCTGATGAGTTTAGCTCGTAGTAGAGTCATTTGTGATTGGGTAGGGAAATCTGCGTCACTGTGACTGGAAGGCTCAGGCAAATGGTGACCCCTGCTCAGGTACAGCTCAGAATGTATTTTGAGATATCTGATGCATGATTGTTGTTGTTCATGTCTATACAATTTTGGATTTCGGTTAACAAACACTTTTTTTGTTAATATTTCCAGGCGTTTGAACAATCCTTTCCCATATAGGCCTACCTTCCGACTTGAAGACGAGACTGAAAACAAGGGAAGGAGAAGACTCCTGCTTGACCATTCATTGGCTTGGTGTGTCTGAGTGGACCTACAGTATATAGAAAGGAGCCGACAGTCCATGGGGTCTCAAGATTGAATGGTCGGGAGAGAGAGATGGCAGAAAGACTCAGACAAAATGTAGCATTCATGGTTTCTTTGCTTACAGCCACTTGACAGTGTTAAATGTGCAATCCTGAACTATTTTATATTGTCTACACTGGCCAAAGTGTACAGCTTTATAAATACATATTTCTGTTAAATATATCAGGGTTGTTTAAATATAGGCTATATTTTAAGTATTCCAACTTATAATTTATTTATGTTTCTTTATATTTGCAAATACCTTTTTGATTTAGCCAAAGGGCAACTTTTTATTTTATTTGCAATGTTTTTTTTGGTGATGTTTTTGCAACAATGTAGCATTTTATAGTACACTTAAAAAGTAGATTTCATAGTGCTTCTGAGATTTATTTTGCCCTGATTTTCTGTTCAGCAAAATATGAAAATAAAATATTTTTGTTGAAATGTAACAATTTGGTTTTTATCACCTCAGACTATTTTACAGGAAGGGTCAGTTTTAGGTTGTGAATTATCCCACCTGTTTGTAAAGTGGTAACAAACGCTTACAGCCGTATAGACACTCCTGCCATAGCCTACTTCACCTCATGGCTCGGCCAACATCTGTTGGAACCAGACACGACAAGAAGAACACGATTTGTGCCGCCCGCTCTGTTTTGCCATCAAATAGCCTACCCCTTTCCCTGCGATGAAAATTCATAGCATTTCTGATTACAAACTCATCTGGCAGGAGAATCATGGACATTAAATCAAGCAAGCATAGGCCTAGACTATTAACGATACAATTGAATCTAAATACAAAGCCCCACAGCCTAATAATGTTTGCTTGATTTAATGCATAACATCCTTCAAGGTCAACTTTGTTATTGCTGGATGCCAAAAAAAAAGTTGTCCTTGGTTTTTGATGAAATAACTAGAATACGAAATAAGAAAGACGAGGGAGAAAAGTACAAGCTTAGTTGGATCGCATTGGGATGGTGCATTCAAATATGCAGCCATGGGCAGCATGGCAGCTGCGGGATATAGTCTGTAATTTAAAGGCCCTTTCGCTTCTAAAGAACGGCAGCAGCTGCCTTTGGAACCCGCATTGTCCACATGGACACCCCCACATTCACCCGCACTCAACAACTCATCTAAAGAACCTCTCACCCACACTGTTTACTCCACCGTGCCACACCACCTCGGCCGTGGAGGCCACCTGCCCGAATAAGAAAAAAACTACTAGTCTTTGTAATTGTCCTGGTCCATTGAAACAAACCATTCACTTTGTCATACTTACAAGTTTACCCTTAATTGAAAGAACGCAAGCCACGCACTCAGCATGCTAGATGCATAGGCCTAAACCCCCTTTATAATACTGACAAAGCCCCTATCAGTGGCTTAGCCAATAGTTTGAAAAATTTGAAGACTTTTGATGGCAAGAATGACTTTGCCTGCTCCAAGCACACACGCGTACCTCGAACGGCCTTGTTCTAATTTCCAACACAAAGAGCTCCCCATCTCCATTCTTTCCTTTTTGTTGCCATATGGCAAATCCATGTACACATAGCCAAGACCAATTAATTCAGCCACATAATGTCCAGCATTGGAGAACAAAATAAATGTTTCCCTCAATTCATACAAACAGCTGATATGGTGATATCCAGCTAATTACAGCCCATATGTCCACAGGGAGCAGCGGGGTTGTTCAATAAACTTTTAAATTCTCAATACTTTACATGTTGATGTTAAGTAAGCTATTTGAATTTGAACAATTGTAATTTAGCCTGTTCTTCTTTCGTTCCTTGAAAGTGCTATTATTTTATTTAAAACAATGTTAAAGATGATTCACTACGTGGGTTAAGGTATAAAACTGAGCAAAGAGTGTTTATATATTGCCTATGTATACCCCATCTAATGACTTATGCCTAAATACAAGGAACATACTAAAAATAAAAAAAAATCCAAATAACTTCACAGATCTTCATTGTAAAGGGTTTAAACACTGTTTCCCATGCTTGTTCAATGAACCATAAACAATTAATGCTTGTTGTCATTGCAGGCGATGAGCTTGTTGTCATTGCAGGCGATCTCAATGCTGTGCGTTACAGGAAAGACATCCTCCTCCCTCATGTGGTACCCTTCCTGCAGGCTCATCCTGACATGACCCTCCAGCATGACAATGCCACCAGCCATACTGCTCGTTCTGTGCGTGATTTCCTGCAAGACAGGAATGTCAGTGTTCTGCCATGGCCAGCGAAGAGCCCGGATCTCAATCCCATTGAGCACGTCTGGGACCTGTTGGATCGGAGGGTGAGGGCTTGGGCCATTCCCCCCAGAAATGTCCGGGAACTTGCAGGTGCCTTGGTGGAAGAGTGGGGTAACATCTCATAGCAAGAACTGGCAAATCTGGTGCAGTCCATGAGGAGGAGATGCACTGCAGTACTTAATGCAGCTGGTGGCCACACCAGATACTGACTATTACTTTTGATTTTGACCCCCCCTTTGTTCAGGGACACATTATTCAATTTCTGTTAGTCACATGTCTGTGGAACTTGTTCAGTTTATGTCTCAGTTGTTGAATCTTGTTATGTTCATACAAATATTTACACGTGTTAAGTTTGCTGAAAATAAACGCAGTTGACAGTGAGAGGACGTTTCTTTTTTTGCTGAGTTTATAACACTTCAAAATTGGAGATAACAACCATTTTGTCTTTAGTTCATGAAAATAAATGTGGAAATATTGATGGCAATACTGATTATGTTTGTGGAGTTATTCATCCCTTCATAGGAGTTTGGGTCATTGGCCTATTGCTTTCCAACGCAAAAATAAAAACATATTCTTCACATTTTGAAAAATACAATTTTAACTAATGAGGAGATAGCTTTATTTTCAATTTTGAAATATAACATTTTCCAAGTTTTGAAAGATTTTACCAAAATGGTCTCAGCAAATCACCAGGCAACAAAATTCAGCCCTAACATGTTCAGTAAATTGACAACAAATTCATTTGGTTGAATATAATGTCTTATACAGTAGAATGTCCATAACTTGAACTTTTTAGTAGGCCCACTGGACAACATTTTATTCAACATTTTATGAAATAAGAATAGGAGTCTAGTCTAGTCTTTTCGATGAGTAGCATATTTAGCCTATAGGTCAGCCTACAGTGAACACAATTATTCTTAAACTTTTCGCTTGCAATATTAGAGATGTACACCAACACATGTATCTATCTATTTTATCCATATGATACGGTTAATATGATAAATGCAGCACATACCATACAAGCACTTACAGACCAATATTTCCATTCATTTGTAGTATTTCCGAAGAGTGAAATGTGATAGGTCTTTATAGGCTTTTCTGTTTAGGAAATCTGCATGTTTTCTCATTCTATGAACATTTTCGATTGTGTCTATTTGGAATGAGGGGATACAAGACGTAAGCTAAAATATAAGTGTTGTTTCCTTGTAAAATGCTAAAAACGATGGGAATGATATAAATTGTACATGTCCAAAACTTTCAAAAAGGAAAAGGAATAGTCTTTCACCACAAGTGTAGCACTGATATGTGGTTTATCAAAACATGTCCTTGAGGTGCCAAACTTTGCCGTAGACTCACGTGCATGGCCACACTAGAATGGGTGCCATGGGTGTGCATTGGGCTCCCGAGTGGCGCAGGGGTCCAAGGTACTGCATTCAGTGCTAGAGGCGTCACTACAGACCCTGGGTTGATTCCAGACTTTATCAAAACCAGCCGTGATTGGGACTCCCATAGGGCGGCGCACAATTGGCCCAGTGTCGTCCGGGTTAGGGTTTGGCAGGGGATAGGCGTCATTGTAAATACTAATTTGTTCTTAACTGACTTGCCTAGTTAAATAAAGGTTAAATAAAATAGAAAATGACCCATGGCAGCTAATGAGAGGCGCCCACAAGTACGTTTGTCATAAAAAAAAATGTCACAAGCAGAATAGAGGGTGTGTTTGTTCTTGCAGTATTAGAAGGCTGGCTTTGGGACCATGCAGATGGCTCAGAACTAATGGGAAGCCTGTTTGATTGGTTGGCTGGCTTTTTTTGGGGACTATGGAGAGTGCAGCTGCAGTGAGAAAACAGCTAAGCTTCTTTCTCAGTTGAGTTGAAGAAGCTGTGCAGAGGTGGAAGATAGCTAGGTAACTCAAGTTTTTAATCCTGGTGCTGAGTTAGTTTGTAGCAGTTTATTGCTGAACGCTATGGCATGTATTTGTTCTAGAATGTTATGTTTCACTATATTGGATCACTCCAATATAATGGTATCACTTCGTGGCGGAGGGATACATCCGAGGTTAGAATTTACAGATGTACACCTGTGTCACGGCTGGGGTCTGCCCCTGTATATCGACCCCATTGCCACGACACACAATCTCTTTCATTTTGTCGGCGGACGTCCATATGGTTTGAGGTACAAACTTTCTGAAGTTCGCTTGGTAAGTCACTGTAAAGTGTAATATCTTGCGTGGAATTATACTCACTAGCTGCAGCCTGGAGCAGCTGGCCACATGACGAGCCCCTCCTCAAGAGTGCTTTGTTTGCGGTTGATCTGTATCTTCCGCCCGTGGTTTGTCGTACTTGTGTTTCGTTAGCGTTACACTATGATTCTGTGTGCATCCATTAGTATGGTTGCTCTTGCTGCCACAAACTGTAATTTACCTTACAACTTGTTCTATGTGTGTGTTGTGAATTGCTTTAACATGCTGCTTCCCTCGCCAGTTCTCTGCTAATTACCCTAAAGGGTTTCTTTCTTGTTCTTTCCCCTGCAGAGTGTAAGAATATCGTGGTGGGCTTTCCACTACACTGAGACATTACTTTGGAGGGGCGCTTCCGACTCACAGCAGAGACTGGACCATGGAGTTATGTTGCGAGTCACTCAGCCTCCTGGAGTACCCGACCATGGACACCATGATAGCTGCCATGGTTCTCCCGGACCGGGTGATTATAGGGAGGAACCCGCGACTGAAGCCGGGACCCCCCAGTGTCTTTGATGGGGACTTGAAAGCCACATATTGGTCTTTCTGTTCTCTTATTCTTATCCGTATTTTTTTTAAACTGCACTGTTGGTTAGGGGCTCGTCAGTAAGCATTTCACTGTAAAGTCTACACCTGTTGTATTTGGCACATGTGACTAATAAAATTTGATTTAATGTTAGGACTACAGGAGGGCGTAATGAACACCATGCGGAGCGCAAGGGCACCGGCTACAACCGTGGCATACCAGTTGCGCTGGCGGTTGTTCTGCTCTTGGTGCACCGGTATTGAGGTTGTGCCCGAATCGTGTGGGATGCAGTATGTCCTCCAATACCTGCAGTCTCGCTTGGATGAGGGCTTGGCAGCCTCTACACTGAGAGAATATTTGGCCGCTATATCTGCCTGCCATGTGGGGTGAATGGACAGGCCAGTGGGGCACCATCCCTTGGTCTCCAGGTTTATGAAGGGGGTTCGTCGCCTGCATCCAGCTATGACCCACTCAATGGCGGGCTGGTATCTGGATGTGGTCTTGGCAGCTTTGGCAAAGCCGCCTTTCGAACCGTTGGAGTCTGCCTCCCTGAAACACCTCTCTATTCTCTATGAAGGTGACTTTCTTGGTAGCGATTACTTCCATGAAGAGGGTGGGTGAGCTCAATGCTCTTTCGGTAAGTTCTGAGTGCTAACGGATGGACCCCGGTGGGAGGAGTATATCTCTCCGCCCAAAACCCTTCATTTCTCCCAAAGGTTCTGTCAGACAGGCATGTGAACATCCCTTTTATCCTGTCTGCTTACGACCCCCGGCAGCGGCTGGGGAGTCTCGTCCTCCCTCCGGCATGCTGTGCCCTGTGCGGGCACTGGCTGCCTATGTGGAGCGAACTCGGTCAGAGAGAAAAACAGACCAGCCTTTTGTCTGCTATGGTGAGAGTCCTGGGGGCTGGGCTATCAAAGCAGAGGCTCTCACTGGATCGTGGACACGATTACGACAGCATACCGCCTGGCTGGCAAGGCAGTGCTGGGA
This sequence comes from Hucho hucho, assembly GCA_003317085.1. Taxonomy (NCBI): domain Eukaryota; kingdom Metazoa; phylum Chordata; class Actinopteri; order Salmoniformes; family Salmonidae; genus Hucho; species Hucho hucho. The sequence continues at coordinate 414,201 of QNTS01000062.1, read as the reverse complement.
TCTGTGGTGGCACATTCAACACGAGGTGCGGCTGCGTCCTGGGCTCAACTGAGAGGAGTGCCCCTCGCTGGTATCTGTGCTGTGGCCAGCTGGGCTTCCTCTTGCACCTTTACTAGGTACTAACGGGTAAGTGTGAAACCTCCCTCTGCGGTTGGTTCAGCGGTCCTGGGCGTCGCCTCCCCTTCTGGGGACTGTGCCGAGACCCCCCCTTCCACATTGATGGCCCCTGCGTCTCGGTCCTGACTAAATCTGGTTCTGGTATACCAATATATTGGAGTGATCCAATATAGTGAAACATAATGAAGGTTACGTATGTAATCACGGTTATGTGAGCTATAGGTTTCACTCCAATCCTCTACGGTGCTAGAGGTACCTCATAAATGATATGGAGAACGTGTGTCGCAGCCATGGGGTCTATATATAGGGGCGGACCCCAGCCGTGACACAGGTGTACACAGGAGTAAATCTGTAAATCCTCACCTCAGATGTATCCTTCCGCCGCGGAGTGATACCAATATATTGGAGGGATCCATATAGCTCACATAAGCGTGGTAACATACGTAATCTTTGTTATGTATGTCGCTTATCAACTGAGGTGAATGAAGCTACAACAGCCAAGGTGATAATGGCTGGAGTAATTTTTGCCTGTTTTTGCTGTTCTACAAATAGCATTTTAGAGCTTTTAAATTGTTGCAGTAAATCAGCTTCAACATTTAAAATAATCCCCGGAGCGGGTGTTACCACTGAACATGTACAGTATATAACTCAGTGGTGATTTTAGCATGTAAATATTGGTGGGGCAAACAAACATTTTTTGGGGGGGATGCATGCCAGCAAAGCCACAACACAACACTAAACAATACATTAATTGCACTATAACGGTGACAAATGGTGCCCACAAACTGTTAGGGCCTACATAAAGCTGTCCCAACAGCAGAGTCCCAACAGCAGTCCCAACACCTTAACACTGCTACACCTGGCTATCAGCGGAGACTTGTCTGGCAGCGAAACAGTTCATTCAGACTCATTTACTCCCTTTAAAAAAACATAGCTGATAAGGCTGACTTGCTTAAACAAATGTGGTTTCTACTGACAATTGAGACCAGATGTGTGTAATGAAGACAAAACTAACAGAAAAATGAAATGTGGATCGGCGGTGGCTAGAAGACCGGTGACGTCGACCGCCGAACGCCGCCTGAACAAGGAGAGGGACCAACTTCGGTGGAAGTCGTGACAATACCCCCCCCCTCCCCTTGACGCGCGGCTCCAGCAGCGCACCGACACCGGCCTCGGGGACGACCCGGAGGATGAGGCGCAGGGAGATCCGGATGGAGATGGTGAAACCCCCGTAGCAACGACGGGTCCAGGATGTCCTTCACCGGCACCCAACATCTCTCCTCCGGACCGTACCCCTCCCACTCCACGAGGTACTGGAGGCCCCTCGCCCGGTGCCTTGAGTTCATGATGGCTCGGACAGCATACGCCGGAGCATCCAGAGGGGGTGGAGGAACCTCCCGAACCTCAGACTCCTGGAGTGGACCAGCCACCACCGGCCTGAGGAGAGACACATGGAACGAGGGGTTAATACGGTAATCTGGGGGGAGCTGTAACTTGTAACATACCTTGTTCAATCTACTCAGGACTTTAAAGGGCCCGGTGCGAACACCGGGGCCTCACTGCGGTGGCGGTTGGCGCTCGCCTTCTGCCGCCTCACGGCTCGTTGCAGGTGCACATGGGCGGCCTCCCAGGTCTCCTCTGAGCGCCTAAACCACCTGTATAAAAGACACCTGGGAGCCAGAAATCTTTCTGATTGAGAGGGGGTCAAATACTTATTTCCCTCATTAAAATGCAAATCAATTTATAACATTTTTCACATGCGTTTTTCTGGATTTTTTTGTTGTTATTCTGTCTTTCACTGTTCAAATAAACCTACCATTAAAATTATAGACTGATAATTTCTTTGTCAGTGGGCAAACGTACAAAATCAGCAGGGGATCAAATACTTTTTTCCCTCACTGTAGCTGACCAGCAGGGTCAAATAATAATAATCAAAGTGGTTGTCGAGGGTGCAACAGGTCAGCACCTCAGGAGTAAATGTCAGTTGTCTTTTCATAGCTGATCATTCAGAGTATTCCTACCGCTCCTGCTGTCTCTAGAGAGTTGAAAACAGCAGGTCTGGGACAAGGTAGCACGTCCGGTGAACAGGTCAGGGTTCCATAGCATGCAGTAACACCTTGAAATCAACAGTTGAAACTGGAGCAGCAGATCTCGTCAGTGATGGAAGACGGCATGGAAGAGCACCAGTAAGCCAGTGACTCAGCCCCTGTAATAGGGTTGAGGCAAAGAATCGCAGTGGAGAGAGGGGAACCGGCCAGGCAGAGACAGCAAGGACGGTTCGTTGCTCCAGTGCCTTTCCGTTCACCTTCACACTCCTGGGACAGACTACACTCAATCATAGGACCTACTGAAGAGATGAGTCTTCAATAAAGACTTAAAGGTCGAGACCGAGTCTGCGTCTCTAACATGGATAGGCAGACCATTCCATACAAATGGAGCTCTATAGGAGAAAGCCCTGCCTCCAGCTGTTTGCTTAGAAATTCTAGGGACAGTAAGGAGGCCTGCGTCTTGTGACCGTAGCATACGTGTATGTATGTACGGCAGGACCAAATCAGAAAGATAGGTAGGAGCAAGCCCATGTAATACTTTGTAGGTTAGCAGTAAAACCTTGAAATCAGCCCTAGCCTTAACAGGAAGCCAGTGTAGAGAGGCTAGCACGGGAATAATATGATCACATTTTTTGGTTCTAGTCAAGATTCTAGCAGCCGTGTTCAGCTCTAACTGAAGTTAATTTAGTGCTTTATCCGGGTAGCCGGAAAGTAGAGCATTGCAGTAGTCTAACCTAGAAGTGACAAAAGCATGGATACATTTTTCGGCATCATTTTTGGACAGAAAGTTTCAGATTTTTGCAATATTACGTAAATGGAAAAAAGCTGTCTGAAACAGTCTTGATATGTTCGTCAAAAAAGAGATTGGGGTCCAGAGTAAAGCAGAGGTCCTTCAGAGTTTTATTTGAGACGACTGTACAACAATCAAGATTAATTGTCAGATACAACAGAATATCTCTTTGTTTCTTGGGACCTAGAACTAGCATCTCTGTTTGAAACACAGGCTTCCAGGGAGGGCAATTTTGGGGCTTCACCATGACTCATCGAAATGTATAGCTGTGTGTCGTCCTCATAGCAGTGAAAGTTAACATTATGTTTCCGAATGACATCACCAAGAGGTAAAATATATAGTGGAAACAATAGTGGTCCTAAAACGGAGACTTGAGGAACACCAAAATGTACAGTTGATTTGTCAGAGGACAAACCATCTACAGAGACAAACTGATATCTTTCTGACAGATAAGATCTAAACCAGCCCAGAATTTGTCCGTGTAGACCAATTTGGGTTTCCAATCTCTCCAAACGAATGTGGTGATCGATGGTATCAAAAGAAGCACAAAGGTCTAGAAGCACGAGGACAGATGCAGAGGCTCGGTCTAACGCAATTAAAAGGTAATTTACCACCTTCACAAGTGCAGTCTCAGTGCTATGATGAGGTCTAAAACCAGACTGAAGCGTTTCGTATACATTGTTTGTCTTCAGGAAGGCAGTGAGTTGCTGCGCAACAGCTTTTTCATTTATTTTTTTTAGAGGTATGGGAGATTCTATATAAGCCGATAGTTTAAAATATATTTTTTCTGGGTCAAGGTTTGGCTTTTTCAGGAGAGGCTTTATTACTGCCACTTTTAGTGAGTTTGGTACACATCCGGTGGATAGAGAGCCGTTTATTATGTTCAACATAGGAGGGCCAAGCACAGGAAGCAGCTCTTTCAGTAGTTTAGTTGGAATAGGGTCCAGTATGCAGCTTGAAGGTTTAGAAGCCATGATTATTTTAATCAATGTGTCAAGAGATATAGTATTAAAAAACTTGAGTGTCTCCCTTGATCCTAGGTCCTGGCAGTGTTGTGCAGACTCAGGACAAGCTTTGGAGGAATACGCAGATTTAAAGAGGAGTCTGTAATTTTATTTCTAATGATCATGATCTTTTTGTCAAAATTTATCACTGCTGAAGTGAAAGCCATCCTCTCTTGGGGAATGCTGCTTTTTATTCTGCGACAGTATTAAAAAAATAAATTTTGGATTGTTCTTATTTGCCTCAATTAAGTTGGAAAATAGGATGATCAAGCAGCAGTGAGGGCTCTTCGATACTGCACGGTACTGTTTTCCAAGCTAGTAGGAAGACTTCCAGTTTGGTGTAGCGCCATTTCCATTCCAATTTTCTGGAAGCTTTCTTCAGGGCTCGGGTATTTTCGGTATACCAGGGAGCTAGTTTCTTATGACAAATGTTTTTTTGTTTTTAGGGGTGCGACTGCATCTAGGGTATTACGCAACGTTAAATTGAGTTCCTCAGTTAGGTGGTTAACTGATTTTTGTACTCTGACGTCCTTGGGTAGGTGGAGGGAGTCTAGAAGGGCGTCTAGGAATCTTTGGGTTGGCCGAGAATTTATAGCACAGCTTTTGATGATCCTTGGTTGGGGTCTGAGCAGATTATTTGTTGAGATTGCAAACATAATAAAATGGTGGTCCGATAGTCCAGGATATGAGAAAAAACATTAAGATCCACAACATTTATTCCACGGGACAAAACTAGGTCCAGAGTATGCCTGTGGCAGTGAGTAGGTCCGGAGACATGTTGGACAAAACCCACTCGATGATGGCTCCGAAAGCCTTTTGGAGTGGGTCTGTGGACTTTTCCATGTGAATATTAGTCACCAAAAAATAAAATATTATCTGCCATGACTATAAGTTCCGATAGGAACTCAGGGAACTCAGTGAGAAACGCTGTACAGTGGGGCAAAAAAGTATTTAGTCAGCCACCAATTGTGCAAGTTCTC
>QNTS01000062.1:389647-409101 GCA_003317085.1 Hucho hucho | reverse complement strand
ATTTATTCCACGGGACAAAACTAGGTCCAGAGTATGCCTGTGGCAGTGAGTAGGTCCGGAGACATGTTGGACAAAACCCACTCGATGATGGCTCCGAAAGCCTTTTGGAGTGGGTCTGTGGACTTTTCCATGTGAATATTAGTCACCAAAAAATAAAATATTATCTGCCATGACTATAAGTTCCGATAGGAACTCAGGGAACTCAGTGAGAAACGCTGTATATGACCCAGGAGGCCTGTAAACAGTAGCTATAAAAAGTGATTGAGTAGGCTGCATAGATTTCATGACTAGAAGCTCAAAAGATGAAAACGCAGTCGTTTTTTTTTTGTAAATTGAAATTTGCTATCGTGAATGTTAGCAACACCTCCGCCTTTGCAGGATGCGGGGGATATGGTCAATAGTGTAACAAGGAGAAGAGGCCTCATTTAACACAGTAAATTCATCAGGCTTAAGCCATGTTTCAGTCAGGCCAATCACATCAAGATTATGATCAGTGATTAGTTAATTGACTATAACTGCCTTGGAAGTGAGGGATCTAACATTAAGTAGCCCTATTTTGAGATGTGAGATATCACAATCTCTTTCAATAATTACAGGAATGGAGGAGGTCTTTATTCCAGCGAGATTGCTAAGGCGAACACCGCCATGTTTAGTTTTGCCCAACCTAGATCGAGGCACAGACATGGTCTCAATGGGGATAGCTGAGCTGACTACACTGACTGTGCTAGTGGCAGACTCCATTAAACTGGCAGGCTGTCTAACAGCCTGCTGCCTGGCCTGCAACCTATCTCATTGTGGGGCTTGGGGAGTTAGATCCCTGTCTATGTTTGTAGATAAGATGAGAGCACCCCTCCAGCGAGGATGGAGTCCGTCACTCCTCAGCAGGCCAGGCTTGGTCCTGTTTGTGGGTGAGTCCCAGAAAGAGGGCCAATTATCTACGGATTCTATATTTTGGGAGGGGCAGAAAACAGTTTTCAACCAGTGATTGAGTTGTGAGACTCTGCTGTAGAGCTCATCACTCCCCCTAACTGGGAGGGGGCCAGAGACAATTACTCGATGCCGACACATCTTTCTAGCTGATTTACACGCTGAAGCTATGTTACGCTTGGTGACCTCTGACTGTTCCATCCTAACACCGTTGGTGCCGACGTAGATAACAATATCCCTATGCTCTCTACACTCGCCAGTTTTAGCCTTAGGCAACACCATCTTCAGATAAGCCTTAACGTCGGTAGCCCTGCCCCCTGGTAAACCGTGTATGATCGCTGGATGATTCGTTTTAAGTCTAGTACTGCGGGTAATGGAGTCGCCAATGACTAGGGCTTTCAATTTGTTAGAGCTAATTGTGGGAGGCTTTGGCGTCTCAGACCCCGTAACGGGAGGAGGAGAGACCAGAGAAGGCTTGGCCTCTGACTCCGACCCATTGCTTAATGGGGAGAACCGGTTGAAAGTTTCTGTCAGCTGAATGAGCGACACCGGTTGAGCATTCCTACAGCATTTCCCTCTAGAAGCCATGAGAAAATTGTCCGGCTGCGGGGTCTGTGCGAGGGGATTTATACTACTATCTGTACTTATTTGTGGCACAGACGCTGTTTCATCCTTTCCTACACTTAAATTGTTAATTATTGTTAATTAAATGTTCACTCCCTGTACTTGCTTTTCGCCTACCAGTGTTGATCCTTACATTTTTTGTTATCTCTCTGATGGGTTTGTTTAGATTTTTTAGACTAATGATGTCTTGTTTAACTGGCAGTGACAGCTCTTACCAAATGCAAATGCCACACTTGAAATCAACTCTAGACCTTTTATCTGCTTACTTGTAAATTAACCAATGAGGGAATAACACACACCTGGCCATGGAACAGCTGAGCAGCCAATTGTTCAATTACTTTCGGCCCCTGAAAAGGGAGGGGCGGGACCACATATTAGAAGGGCTGTAATTCCTACACCGTTCACCTGATTTGGATGTAAATACCCTCAAATCATATTCATTATTTAATTTCTACTCCAATATGCCGTGGTAGACAGCTAAAATAATAATAACTTGGTCAATGTCCAAATATTTATGGACCTAACTGTAAATACTATATATGTAGCTACTATATAGTTTAGGCCTTGCCTTGTAACCTCAGGTACACATTTCTGTAGCCTAATACAAGCTCGTGTTCATCATGGTAGATAAAACTTGCTTAAATCATTGGTAAATTATATCAAAAAGCTATATTCTCTCTACATGTTCGACTTGGAAAATCAGGTACCAGTTGCCCATACTGAGTAACATTTTATGTACAGGAGGGGGGGGGGGGGGGGGGGGGGCTGGCAGGTAGGGTTAGGGTTGGGCCAGTAAGAGAATGGTAGCTGGTTTGAATACCTGATGCGTCAAGGTGAAAAATCTGATGATGTGTCCTTGAGCAAGGCACTTAAACCTATTTTGCCCCAGGGGTGCCGTACTACTATTTCTGACCCTGTAAAACAACACATTGCACTGCAATGGTGTATGTGACAATAAAACATATATTTTTCATGGCTCACACCCATTGGGACTGAAAGCTAAACTCACGCACGAGGTAAGAAACGTGTCTCTAAATATTCAAACTTTCAAAACATAAATCTTGTTTAAAGAAAGCACACCATTAACAACGCCCATCTGCAAAGACGGCATTTATATACAGAAAGTAGGAAAATGCAGCCAACACGAATTTGCATTTTCCATGGCCATCTGGCGCCGGTGCAACAAAGGCGAGTTGGATTGAGCGAGGAGAGGAGTGTGCCATCACATTGACCTGCAAATGAGGCTCTGTCACCAAATTAAAGCTCCCTGATCCCCTTATCCCCCTCCCTAAAGCTCGATAGATTTTTACCTAGCATGACGAATGGATGGATGAATTCATGTCTATACATTTTGGTGTGTATTTTTGCAGTAGGCCTAGATCTATTTTGCCAGCAAACAAGACAGTGCAGCTGGGCTGAATATTGCGCTTGGCTATATCATGCACCAAAAGGCCAACAGAATGTAATAATGACTAGGCCTACTATCCCCATTCTATTATTCTATTAGGCCTACTTTGAAAGATGGTAGCATTGTAGCCTATAACAATGCAGTGTGGATAGGTTTTGGGCCTATGCTCCCTTTGGATATGTGAACGCATGTCATATCGACTTTGGAATCAGTTTTCTACATCGTTAGTCATGAACAGACAGACCTCAAAATGTTGCAATAGATGTTCATGTTTAAGGCCCTCTGTCGCTTTGCCAAGGTGTGGTGGCGAGCATGCTCACTAGGGAGTTGGTGATGCACATTAGGGCACCTGCAGATCATCTCTAACTCTATGTTTGCCTAACTTTTTATGTGTCCATTGTTTTTGCGCGTGTGCGCAGTTGGCTTGCAAGCTTGACTGTGTGTGTGTGCGCGTGGTGAGAGAGAGAGAGAGAGAGGCAATGCGTTTTGCCTCCAGATGCCAGCTCCTCTTTTTTTGGACTACTACCACTCAATATTCATGCATATGTGTGACAATGGCCACGCAGAAGGCAGGATGACATGGAACTCGTGGTAGCCTTTTAGATATATTATTTCGGTCTTCTCCTGTCTTTGCACCTCTGGCCTCGGTTGGGTGCCCTAATCCCCGCTCCACCTCAATCTCTAATAATTAACAATTCACTTTGCTCTCCCTGCACGCATAATTTTCTAACTAAAATGCAAAGCAGCTCTTTTGCAATGCTTCACAACTTGGTAGAGCGACTTCCAAATCCATTGTGTTTGTCAGTCTCCTGTATTTGTCATGCAAGGTAACACTTGTGAAGTAGCATAATTCTTAAATGGATGTAGGCCTAAATCATCTCTGTAAAACGAGTGCCCTTTACAAGGACAACAATATGGTAGTGGCCTATTTGTAGAGACGTAAATGCTCACGTCTTGGCCTTCACATCAGTCAAAGTTGTCATTGCATTACGATGCACTCCGTTTCCCGCCTCGAATGGGGGGAAAAGGACAGCTATCAATTTGGGGCGCATTCACATTCTCCAATGCAAGCTCTATAAATGCCGTAGATTGCAATATTTTTTTCTATTGCGAACAAATAATATCAGTAGGTGTTGTGCTGCTATTTGTAAAGTATGTATTCACACTATAATATTGTTTACCATCAATTAAGCCTAAAACAATTTAACTTGCTTAAACAAATTTTATAATTATGTTAACTATTACATGACCTATATGTAACCTTATATGGCAAATATTTTCAGTTAGTAGGCTTAATTATTCTTACATTATGTACATATGATATGAAGACATCATGCTTTATATGATAGCCCTTTTTCATCTAGTTTTTACTTGGTAGTTAGGCCCACTGATCATTATATGCTATCAATACCTACATTTCGACTCAATTTGTGATGGTAGGCTGCCTGATTTGTCACTGTGTCTGTGTTGATTATATGTTGCCATGCTCAGAGTTACCTCAAACAAAAAGGAATGGGGCTAACATTACCGCTTAAATGTATTATGACCTAAAGTGTTGCTGTTTAATCAGGGATTAAATGTGCAGAATAAGGTGGCAGGGTTAGGGGAAAATAATGAAGAAGGATATCTACCCATATAGGCCTAAATTTGTTTTTACAAAATATTATGCAGAATAGAATTTGGAATTCAATGCTGAAGACTCCAAAGAAATATGCCAAGATATTTATTAGATCATTCATATGCAATGATCTTAATATGTAATTTCTTAATAAATTAACACCCCCGAAATGTCTGAGTCTGGATTTTATATATACTTCACTATGTATATATATATATATATATCTGTATGTATGTGTGTGTATGTATATATGTATGTCCGTTGGTCTTGTGAGTACCTGTGCTCTGTTGTATCGGCTTGCGTGTTACTGTGTTAGTGTGCACTTGTTATTATGGGTCTCGTCCCGTGTATTGTTATTACAGGTCTCGTCCCGTGTATTTATTAAAGGTTTACACCTCGCTCTTTGTTTGGGTTATAGCCCTGTGTTATATATATACACGTGTTTGTTTTGGGCTTTATCCCCGTCATGTTCATGGCGTATGCTATTTTGGGTAGAGAAATAAAAATATATATATATATTTTCGTATTCCTGCGCCTGTCCCTGATCATTATACAACGTGTAAGAATAATCAACCCATCTAATGGAGACAGCGGGAAAGGCCGAGCTGGCGACCATCGTAGGGACAGTCCAGCGTCACAAGGATTGTCTCTCCAGACTCGGCAGCACCATGGACAGTGTACTGGCAACCATCCTGGGTTTAGAGGGGAATGTGCAGTCTTTCCAGCACCGGTTCCGGCACAAGCTCCCACACCACCACCACCTGCCTCCATCCCATCTGAGCCAGTCCGAGGAATACCCGTCCCTCCTGGAACGTTTTGACTGCGCGCCAGCGAGATGCAAGGGAATCCTTCTGCAATGCAACCTGTACCTCGCTCGTTACGCCGAGGCTGTCTTCGGGAGAGACAGGGTTTCCACCGTCATCTTGGCAATGACTGGATGGGCCCTGGACTGGGAAATGGGCGGACCCGAGGTCGGATCCTAAGAGCACCAGGATCTGCACAGGGTTTTCTCTAAGATCCAGGCTACACGCCTGCCTCCTCATCGCCCCTGGGACCGTGACATTGACCTGCTGTCTGACGCAGCCCTCCCGAGAGGACACGTCTACCCCCTCTCCTATGCGGAGACCGAGGCCATGGAGACCTACATACAGGTGAGCCTCCAGCAGGGTTTTATCCGCCCATCTACGTCACCAGCCTCCTCTATCTTCTTTTTTGTTAAGAAGAAAGATGGGGACTGTGCCCTTGCATTGATTATCGAACACTGAATAAAGCCACCGTTAAGTTCAGCTATCTTTTACCCCTCATCCCAACCATCATCGAACGGGGTGCAGTACTTCACAAAACTGGACATGAGGAGCGCCTACAATCTGGTGCACATTTGTGCAGGCAACCAATGGAAAACTGCCTTTTCCACGACCACGGGGCATTATGAGTATCTCATAATGCCCTTTGACCTGTTTAATGCTCCTTCAGTCTTCCAGGCCTTTATTAACGAAGTGTTTAGGGGAATGCTGGGATGGGGCATTGTGGTTTATATAGACAACATTTTGGTCTATTCTACCTGACCAATGAGACCAAAGCATGTCTCATTGGTCAGGTCTGTGCTGGAAAGACTGTTGGAGCATCATCTATATGTTCCCATTCACGCTTTCCTATAGGCCAGGCTCGAAGAACTTGAAGGCGGACGCACTGTCTTGCCTCTATGACGCAGAGGAGAGGCAGCGAGAGGAGACCCCATCATCCCTCCATTCTGTATCATCTCGCCAGTGGTGTGGGATGTGGACGCCGACATACGGCAGGCCCTGCGTACAGAACCTGCACCTGCAGAGTGCCCGGAGAACCGCGCCTTCGTTTCCACGGGTGTGCGGGACCGCCTCCTTGCCTGGGTGCACACGGTTCCTGTGTCGGGTCATCCTGGGATAGGCCGTACCATCACCTGCCTGACTGAGAAGTACTGGCAGCCCACCTTGGCTAGGGACGTCCGACTTTACGTCTTTTCCTGCTCCATCTGTGGTCAGTCTAAGACATCCAGACACCTCCCTTATAGAAAGCTCCTTCCCCTGCCGGTTACACAACGACCCTGGTCTCATCTCTCAATGGACTTTGTCACTGACCTTCCCCCCCTCCCAGGGGAACACCACCGTTCTCATCATTGTGGACCGGTTTTCCAAAGCCCCCTTCCTCTGCCTGGGCTCCCGTCGGCCATGCAAACCGTAGAGGCTCTTTTTACACATCTTCCGGCACTATGGGATCCTGGAGGACATTATGTCAGACCATGGCCCTCATTTCACCTCACGCGTATGGAAGGTGTTCATGGAACGCCTGGGGGTCATGGTCAGTCTCACCTCCAGGTACCGTCCTCAAGCAAATGGGAAGATGGAGAGGGTCAATCAGGAAGTGGGCAGTATGACGTTCCCTGGGGGGAGGATCATAGCCCCCCCCCCCCACCACCTTGCTCTCTCTTTCTCTCTCCACAGTTTTATGACTTTATGACAGAGCATAAAGACCTGGTAGAAACTGCCATGCAGTATTGAGAGAATCTACCAGAACAAAGCACTTATTTTGTTCAAAACTCCTAATCCCCAAAATTGGATAACTAAACAATATATATATTTTTGAGAATGTGTGAATGGTCCTTGGACACTTATGACGAGTGTGTTTCATTTGGTCATCTCATGAAGGATAGGAAACACACATAACTGTATCTCTTAAGATCGGAATGTGATTTTAGGAGACAATTTGTGCTGGGGACAATAAAAGGCCACTCTAAAATGTGCAGTTTTGTCACACAACACAATGCCACAGATGTGCAATTGGCATGCCGACTGCCGGAATGTCCACCAGAGCTGTTGCCAGATAATTGAATGTTCATTTCTCTACCATGAGCTGCCTCCAACATAATTTTAGAGAATTTGGCAGTACGTCGAACCGGCCACACAACCGCAGAGGCCGGTTCGACGGTGCTCTTCACAGATTAATCCCGGTTTCATCTGTACCGAGGCTGATGGCAGACCATCTTATGGCGTCTTGTGGGCAAGAGGTTTGCTGAGGTCAACATTGTGAACAAAGTGCCCCATGGTGATGGTAGGGTTATGGTAACGAACACAACTGCATTTTTATCAATGGCAATTTGAATGCACAGAGATGACGAGATCCTGAGGCCCATTGTTTTGCCATTCATCCGCCGCCATCACCTCATGTTTCAGCATGATAATGCACTGCCCCACGCTGCAAGGATCTGTATACAATTCCTGGAAGCTGAAAATGTCGCAGTTCCTCCATGCCCTGCATACTCACCAGATATGTCACCCATTGAGCATGTTTGGGATGCTCTGGATCGACGTGTACGACAGTGCGTTCATGTTCCCGCCAATGTCCAGCAACTCCGCACCAGCCATTGAAGAGGAGTGGGACAACATTCCACTGGCCACAAAACACAGCCTGATCAACTCTATGTGAAGGAGATGTGTTGTGCTGCTTGAGGCAAATGGTGGTCACACCAGATAATGACTGGTTTTCTGATCCACGACCCTAACTTTTTTTTAAAGGTATCTGTGACCAACCGATGCATATCTGTATTCCCAGTCATATAAAATCCTTAAATTATGGCCTAATGAATTTATTTTAGAGTGATTTCCGTATATGAATCTTTGAAATTGTTGCATATTGCGTTTATATTTTTGTAGTCGCAACATTAGGCGTGCTGCCTTCCATCTCTGGGGCCAGTGCTCCAAGTGTCTAGGACTTTCATTTTCAAAATGGCGAGATAACATCCGGATTATGCTTTCATAGCTATTGTTATATGGTTAGCAAACTCACAAATCCACCACAACATGTTATGTCGGGCTCTGTGGGGCTTGTAAATAGCTTTTTACAATTTTTCTCAGACAAATTAAAGTCAATCACTGCATCCATTGTCAAAAACACTCTTCATCCAAGTGACTCAAATGTTCACTTAATAATAGCTGATTTTACTCATTCTACAAATTCTCTCTCTGCTTTCACTCTAACTACTCCAACTGCTATAAGTGATCTAATTGTGAAGTCAAATTCCACATCCTGCCAACTTGATCCTACACCTACTGTTTTGCTTAAGTTGTGTGTCCCTGAGGTTGCACCCTTCATAACACATATGATTAACTGTAGTTTGGCGTCTGGCGTTGTTCCAGCAGATTTAAAAATGGCTGCGGTAACGCCCATTCTTAAAAAATCAGGCCTAGACCACCTAAACATGGGAAATTACAGACCAATATCCAACTTACCATTCTTAAGCAAAGTCCTTGAAAGGGTTGTTGCTTCGCAATTGCGATCACATTTGGATATAAACGGTCTTTTTGAACCTTTTCAGTCTGGATTTCGCCCAGCTCATAGCACTGAAACTGCTCTTCTCCGGGTGGTTAACGACATTCTTTTGTCCATGGATGCAGGGCTGATAAACATCCTGATGCTTCTTGATTTAAGCGCTGCTTTTGACACAGTCTGCCATGAAATACTTATCTCTAGGCTTTCTGACATTGGTATCACTGGCTCTGCTCTTTCTTGGCTCATTTCCTACATTAGCGACAGAAAGTATTATATCACTATACAAGGGTTTAGATCTGCCACTGCTTCACTTACACAGGGTGTCCCTCAAGGTTCGGTTCTTGGCCCATTATTATTCATCATCTACATANACCTGTGGCATCACGTATCCACTTTAAGGTATTGCTTCTAACTTTTAAAGCATTAAATGGTCTTGCTCCCCAATATCTCTCTGACTTACTCTATCCTTACCGCCCTGCTCGGTCCCTTAGATCAGCTGAACTTGGTGTTTTCCTCCATTTTGGATGCAACAAACCATCTCGAGGCTGTTGACATCATAAGGAAGCGACGTGTACTGCATTCATATGCCCTTATATGGTCATTTTCATGAGGGAGGGGTTCCCAAATGAGCAATGTGTCAAAATCACTTTTTCCAGGACAGAAATTCCTCGGGGTTTTGCCTGCCATATCCGTTCTGTTTCACTCACAGACAAATGGTTAACAGTTTTGGAAAATTCAGAGTGTTTCCTATCCAATGGTACTAAATATATGCATATCCTATTTTCTGGGCCTGAATGGGAGGCATTTTACTTTGGGCACGCCAGGCTCTCCAAAAACGGTCACCTCATGCACTGCTCCCTAACAAGTTAAAGAGTTGCAAACATTTAAAACAGCATGTAATCTCATCAAACATGCAATACATAGGAAGAATAACATGTAATTGAATAGAAAGATACATTGGGAAAACTATTTTAAATTGCAGTGACTCAAATCTGTAGCCTATCATTGGTATAATGAGTACCCTAGGAAATTCAGATAAAAAGGGGAGAAAAAGACACCCCCTGTTTAACATTACAAGTCAGAATAGAGATTGACAAAAGATTAACTATTTAAAATGCATTAACATAGGGTCTCATGGTCCCCTTCTGTCTTCATCTGTTTCTTTCTTGTTAAAACTAGTTAGGGAGCGGCAGCAGAGGTTACGGTTTTGGAGAGTCCGGCGTGCCCAAAGTAAAATGCCTGCCACTCAGGCCAAGAAACTAGGATATGCACATAATTAGTACTATTGGATAGGAAACACTCTGAAGTTTCTAAAACTGTTAAAATAATGTCTGTGAGTATAACAGAACTGATATAGCAGGCAGAACCCCTTGGAATTTCTGTCCAGAATTTTTTTTGTGTGACATTTCCTCTTTTCCATAGACTTCCTATTGGAATCCATGTATAATAGCTCCCAGATTGCAGTACCTATGGCTTCCACTAGATGTCAACAGTCTTTAGACAGTGTTTGGAGGCTTTAGCACTGAACAGAACCATACAGAAGAAGAATTACTGAAGGAACCACGGATGTCAATAAGTGTTCCTGGGCACGAGAACGTGAGCGCGCTCCACTTTATTTTCCTTTTATATCGTTTAGGATATCATCAGTGCAAAATATTATCGTTAATATTCATAAAAGGATACCTTAGGATGCATTATAAATTATGTTTGATTTGTTTGGGCAAAGTTGATAGGTATAATTTCAACGCTTTCTCTTCACTGTACAACGGGTGACTCGATGGTGGATTTTCTGAACATTACGCGCCAACCAAACAGAGATTTATGGATATAATAAATGACTTTTTCTAACAAAAGAACCATTGGATGTCTTCCTTGGACACTTGGGATGCCCTCAGCAGAAGTTATTCGAAAGGTAAGTGATTTATTTTAGCTCTTATATGGGTTTTGTGTGACCCGCGCTGGATATGAATTTATGCTAATGCATAAATATGTGAGGTGCTATCCTCAAACAATCAAATGTTTTGCTTTCGCCGTAAAGCCTTTTTGAAATCGGACAACGCTGTGATATTGCCAAGAATCAGAGCTTTTGATGACTATGCAACACTTGTATATTGATGAATGTTTAATAATTCAACTTTTGGATTTTGAATTTGGCGCCTTACATTTCACCGGGTAGTGTCGGGAACAGGGCGCTAGCGTTATCCCTAAGAGGTTTTAAGCATTTCCCATCCTGGAGTCTGAGACCTTATGGGAATCTGTGGGAGAGAAAGGGAAATTATGACAATTTAGCATAGACACATACACATACCTCTATCATCATTACCATTTAGGCTTAGCTAGTTATGTTATCCACTACTAGCTAATAATAATAACTAGCTGTCTAACGTTACTTGTTAACACTAATAGCTAGCTACCACAGATTAAAGTGGAACTGACAGCTTTTTAGCAACATGAAATCATATTAAAATCTGTTCATATACACCCCCAGGAAGAATATGACACCTTTATTTTACATTTTCTGACAAGCAAACACTTAGATATGGTCATTTTAATGTTTTCAGAAATTCATAGAATGTTTGTCAATGACAAAGTGTCACGATCGTCGTAAAGAACAGACCAAGGCGTAGTGTGCATGACGTTCCACATACTTTTAATTTCAAGTGAAACTTCAAAACAATAAAGAAATAACAGATCGCAACATAAATGTGTAGCGCGCACACAGGCACTAACAAAATCACAATAACCCACAACACAGGTGGGAAAAGTAACAACCTAAGTATGGTCCCAATTAGAGGCAACGAACAACAGCTGCCTCCAATTGGGAACCACACAAAACCAAACATAGAAATTCACCATAGAAAACCCAACTAGTCACGTCCTGACCTAAAACATAGAGAGCCCTCGGGGTTCTCTATGGCCAGGACATGGCAGTAAGGCATGTGAAAATTCAATAGCAATATAGTGGGAAAGCGGCCTTGCGTTTGGACAATTAATTACGCAGCAGTAAATAAAACCTAATAAAAACGTCTCGTCCAGGACCGAAGTCTACGTCGGTGTGCCATAGCCAAATCAGAACTATACTTTATGCAAATAAGCCATTTGCCACACAGGCCTGCCATCATTCCCATTGAACTGGTCTGTGTGTTTACAGGCAGTAGCAACAACGCGACTTTAGATCATTAGAAAGAATTCTCCAAAAGACACAAAATACACCTGAATAGATTTCTGCAAATATGTAAATACAACGGGAGACCTCTTACATTTGGGAATTTTACAGTCCTATTGATCAAACAGCCATGAAAATGTATGCATCGCTCTCCCTCAGTTATGCACAACAACAAGATCAACAACTAATGCTAGCCAGTGTGAGATGAGCTCAAATCTAATGAGGGAACATTAGATAAACTCTCCCAAACTTTTTCAGCTACTTGGCCATCAAAATTGCACTGATAATAGATGGGGAATTGTAGCCTGCTTATTCTTCTGCAGCCTGCCTGTCAATGCATGCTTGTTTGTTGTCTCAACCTGTTTTGAAAACTGAATAGGATGGTTGATGCCAATAAATTGCCTCCAGTGTGTCAAAGTGCGCTCTGGGTCGTTTGTAAATTTAGAGCTTTGTCAGATTGTCTGTTCGTAAATTTAGAGCATTGAGTGCACACTGCATTATTGACACTAGACAAACTGCCCGAGGAGTAGGATTGATCCGAGCATTCCTCTTAATGGCAGTCAAGCACCCAAGCTAACTAAAGTTGGCTAGCTTGCTAGCTACTTCCAGACACATATGAGAGAACAGTTCACTCCAAACATTTTACTTGCCCTAGCAGAGCTGGTTAGGCTGTTTACGTGTTATCTAGAGCATTAGTGACTAACTGTGCTGCTGACAAAAATGTAATTACTTTTTAAAACTTATTTACTGACACCGGTCATATTCATTGCATTTGTAAATTCATCAGTGGCCATGCACGCCTCCAACTCAATCATTAAGTTTGCAGAAGACACGAAAGTAGTAGGCCTGATTACCAGCAATGACAAGACAGACTACAGAGAGGAGGTGAGGGCCCTGTGAGTGTGGTGCCAGGGAAGCTGGTTGTGTCACACCCTGATCTGTTTCACCTGTCTTTGTGACGTCTCCACCCCCCTTCCGGTGTCACCCATTTTCCACATTATCCCGTGTATTTATACCTGTGTTCTGTTTGCCTGTTGCCAGTTCGTCTTGTTTGTCAAGTCAACCAGCGCTTTTGCCTCAGCTCTTGCTTTTCCCAGTCTCTTTTTCCTCGCCCTCCTGGTTTTGACCCTTGCCTGTCCTGACTCTGAGCTTGCCTGCCGACCTGTACCTTTGACCCACCTATGGATTATTGACCTCTGCCTACCCTGAGCCTGCCTGTCGTCCGGCACCGTTGCCCCACCTTTGGTTTACTGACCCCTGCCTGCCTTGATCTGTCTATTGCCTGCCCCTGGATTAGGGAGGGAGGAGTTGGATTATTAAACCAGTGTTTATTCGACATTGTCTGCATCTGGGTCTTACCTTCATACCTGATAGATTGTGGACTTCAGTAAACAGCAGAGGGAGCACGCCCCTATCCACATTGACGGGACCACAGTGGAGAAGGTGGAAAGCCTCAGGTTCCTCGGGGTACACATCCCTGACGATCTGAAATGGTCCACCCACACAGACAGTGTGGTGAAGGCACAACAGCTCCTCTTCAACCTCAGGAGGCTGAAGAAATTTGGCTTGGCACCTAAAACCCACAAACTTTTACAGATGCACAATTGAAAGCATCCTGTCGGGCTGTATCACCGCCTGGTATGGCAACTGCACCACCCACAACCGCAGGGCTCTCCAGAGGGTGGTGCGTTCTGCCCAACGCAAACTACCTGGCCTCCAGGACACCTACAGCACCCGATGTCACAGGAAGGCCAAAAAGATCATGGACAACAACCACACGAGCCACTGCCTGTTAACCCCGCTATCATCCAGAAGGTGAGGTCAGTACAGGTGCTTCAAAGCTGGGACCGAGAGAAACAGCTTCTATCTCAAGGCCATCAGACTGCTAAACAGAAATCACTTGGAGACCTCCACCCAGTTACGTAACCCGTTACCTTAGAGGCTGCTGCCCCATATACCTAGACTTGATATCACTGGCCACTTCAGTAATGGAACACTAGTCACTTTAATAATGTTCACATATTTTTGCTTTAGTCAGATCAAATGTATATACTGTATTTTAGTCTATGCCACTCCGACATTGCTCATCCTAATATTTATAGATTCCATTATTTTACTTTTAGGTTGTGTATTGTTAGATATGTGTATGTGACAATGTGATAAATGGATACATTAGTCTATTAACCACATTATGACTGACTTGTGATCATTGACCTTGCTAGTTTGACTGTATTGACATTCCCAGACATTCATCAGTTTTTGTCCAAAATATTGAGTCATTGAAACTGAAACAGTGCATCCTGAATGCCAACAATTCCTTACTGTACGTCATGGAATTTTAAGTCAAATAGAACCTATTTCTAAAACCTTACTATGATTGTCTGTTTCACATCTGTAAAGTAGTACTGTCAGGCCTCAGGGTTAGGACTAGTGTGAAAACTTCAACAGTCAGAAAGGTGAACCCAAATGCAGAAAACCGGATGACAGTCCTGGGAAATGTCTTCAAATCTTTTATTCAATGAGTGTCACGATCTCCAGAACGGACAGACCAAGGCGCAGCAAGGCATCCAGTATACATCTTTATTTAGTTACGTAACTGGGACAAAAAACTAAACAAACGAAGATCGTAACGTTGAAACATAACATGAAACACAATGAAGCTATGCTCAAACAATAACCCACAAACCCCAAGTGAAAACTACAAACATATATATGGTTCCCAATTAGAGACAACGACACTCAGCTGCCTCTAATTGGAAACCATTACCCCAACATAGAAATATATAACCTAGAACAGAAAAACCCTACATCAAAAACAAAACTAAACACTCCAGCCTGTCTTCTCAGGCCTGGACGTGACAATGAGAAGGAACGTCCAAACATTCCTAGGATGTAACCAAAAAGAAACAAAAAAAACTTCCCAAAAAGGTTTGACAATGGTTCCAAAAAAGTGAAAACAAAAAGTCCACAAAGATAATCCAAAAGGAATTAGAAAAAAGATTCAAAGAACAGTGAGTACTCCAAAAATGTCAAATAGCAAAAGTAAATAAAATAAAACAAAAACAAAGGAATCCTACCAGGTACACAAAGTAGAATAAGAACCCTCCAAAGGCGACACAGCACAGGAATGACCTAGACATGGTCATGGCATAGGAAACCATCAACAAAGTACTCAGGAGAAGGGTAACTTAAATACACAAACAGGGAACAAGGCACAGGTGACAACAATAAGACCTAATGACAGAGACTGAAAACTAACAAGAGACACAATGGGGACATCTAGTGGCCAAACATAAGTCTAAGACCCTGACAAGTACAAATGCTGTCAGTTACACTTTAACCCTTTAGACCCAAAAACTATTCTAGAATGCAGCTGTAGACTGAGAATTTAAGATAATAAAAAAAATACCATGTTATTGTTTGAAGAGAGTGCACAACAAAACACTTTTATAACGGCCACAGCTTTGAAACATTCACATCTGAAGGTAAATGATTTACTTACATTCTGAAATCTTGCTCTGATTTGTCATCCTAAGGGTCCAAGAGATAAAATGTAGTGAAGTTTTGTTTGATAAAATCCTTTTTCATATCCTAAAAAGGTCCAAATTATCACGCCCTGATCTGTTTCACCTGTTCCTGTGATTGTCTCCACCACCTCCAGGTGTCGCTTATTTTCCCCAGTGTATTTATCCCTGTGTTTCCTCTCTGTGCCAGTTCGTCTTGTATGTTTAGTCAAGTCAACCAGCGTGTTTTTCCCGTACTCCTTTTGCTATTCTCCTTTTTCTAGTCCTCCCGGTTTTGACCCTTGCCTGTTTCTGGACTCTGTACCCGCCTGCCTTGACCACGAGCCTGTCTGCCATTCTGTACCTCCTGGACTCTGATCTGGTTTTTACCTTTTTGCCTGTCCACGACCATTCTCTTGCCTACCCCTTTGGAATATTAAACATTGTAAGACTCCAACCATCTGCCTCCTGTGTCTGCATCTGTGTCTCGCCATGTGCCTTGATACATATAGTATGCACGATCGATTTTGTATTTCCACTCCTTCAACATGCAAAGAAAGAAATCTGTAAAAATCGAACGCTAAATGTTGTTCAACGAGTCAAATTACATTCATATTTATTCCACAGACACTCTAAAAAGTAACCAGCCTTTGCTATATCATTCTGTATTCAGTATATCCACTGGAAAGACAATTTTAGCTAGGAAGGCGCAACATCATTGCGTGCCGATGACACGGGCGGTGTTCACTTGATTGACTGTATCTTTGTCCAATGACCACCTATCGTTTTGAAACCTAGCTAGCTAGATAGCCAATGAGCTGTGCTTTACGCGAGTAGGTGGAACCCTTTGTGTGAAGAGAAATCTTTCAGCTAAACTCGCGCGTATGAGTCGAGTGGTGTTTCGACATTTATGCAAGAGCATGTCGATACACATTACGCATATCTGTGATGTGATGTTAACCTTCTAAATGAGAGTATGGATTTTCATACAAAGATTAACTAGTCAGTGGCCACACACCCGTGAGCCCAGACATCACATTAGGTGTCATGGACCGCCCTTTTCTATGAAGCGTATAAAACCACCCGTGACGAAATGTACATTTCATGCCAAAGAGATCCACGGTAAGCCAGACGTCTCGCATGGTTAAGAAGTCAGAGAACTTGCACCGACAACGTCGTCCCCACAGTGACCGTACGTACATATCCCAACGAGAAGCCATGGATTACAGGCAACATCCGCACTGAGCTAAAGAGCTGACACTTTCAAGGAGCGGGACACTAATCCGGACGCTTATAAGACATCCTGCTTCCCCCCAATGACGAACCATCAAACAGGCAAAGCGTCAATACAGGACTAAGATCGAATCCTACTAGCAAACTATAACAGATTAAAAAGGGAAACCCAGCCGCAAGCTGCCAAGTGACACAAGCCTACCAGACGAGCTAAATGCCTTCTATGTTCACTTTGAGGCAAGAAACAATTAACCATGCCGAGAACCAGCTGTTCCAGACAAATGTGTGATCACGCTCGCCATAGTCGATGTGACTAAGACCTTTAAACTGGTTAACATTCACCAAGCCGCAGGGCCAGATGGATTCCCAGGACGCATACTCAGAGCATGCTCTAACCAGCTGGCAAGTGTCTTCACTGACATTTTCAACCTCTCCCTGACCCATTCTGCAAATAACTATCTGTTTCAAGCAGACCACCATAGTCCCTGTGCCCAAGAACGCCAAGGTAACCTGTCCAAATGACTTTTGCCCCGTAGCACTCACATCTGTTGCCATGAAATGCTTTGAAGGGCTGGTCAAGGGTCACATAAATACCATCATCGCAGACACCCTGGAAACACTCCAATTCGTATACTGCCCAAACAGATCCACAGATGACGCAATCTCTATTGCACTCCACACTGCCCTTTTCCCATCTGGACAAAATGTGAGAATGCTTTTCATTGACTACAGCTCAGCGTTCAACACCATAGTGTCCTCCAAGCTCATCACTAAGCTAAGGAACCTGGGACTAAACACCTCCTTCTGCATCTGGATCCAGGACTTCCAGACGGGCCGCCCATAGGTGGTGAGGGTTGGCAACGACCCTCAACACGGGGGCCCCACAAGGGTGTGTGCTTAGTCCCCTCCTGGACTCCCTGTTCACCCACACACACACACACACGACTCCAACACTATCATTAAGTTTACCTACAACACGACGGTGGTAGGCCTGATCATGAATGACAATTAGACAGCCTATAGGGAGGAGGTCATAGACCTGTTAGTGTGGTGCCAGGACATCAACCTCTCCCTCAATGTCAGCAAGAGAAAGGAACTGATTGTGGACTACAGGAAACGGATGGCCGAGCACACAACCATTCACATCGACAGGGCTGTAGTGGAGCGTGTCAAGAGCTTTAAGTTCCTAGGTGTCCACATCACCAAGGACATACAGTGAGGAAAAAAGTATTTGATCCCCTGCTGATTTTGTAAGTTTGCCCACTGACAAAGAAATTATCAGTCTATAATTTTAATGGTAGGTTTATTTGAACAGTGAGAGACAGAATAACAACAAAAACATCCAGAAAAATGTATGTGAAAAATGTTATAAATTGATTTCTATTTTAATGAGGGAAATAAGTATTTGACCCCCTCTCAGTCAGAAAGATTTCTGGCTCCCAGGTGTCTTTTATACAGGTAATGAGCTGAGATTAGGAGCACACTCTTAAAGGGAGTGCTCCTAATCTCATCTTGTTACCTGTATAAAAGACACCTGTCCACAGAAGCAATCAATCAATCAGATTCCAAACTCTCCACCATGGCCAAGACAAAGATCTCTCCAAGGATGTCAGGGACAAGATTGTAGACCTACACAAGGCTGGAATGGGCTACAAGACCATCGCCAAGCAGCTTGGTGAGAAGGTGACAACAGTTGGTGCGATTATTCGCAAATGGAAGAAACCCAAAAGAACTGTCAATCTCCCTCGGCCTGGGGCTCCATGCAAGATCTCACCTCGTGGAGTTGCAATGATCATGAGAACGGTGAGGAATCATCCCAGAACTACACGGGAGGATCTTGTCAATGATCTCAAGGCAGCTGGGACCATAGTCACCAAGAAAACAATTGGTAACACACCATGCCGTGAAGGACTGAAATCCTGCAGCGCCCGCAAGGTCCCCCTGCTCAAGAAAGCACATATACATGCCCGTCTGAAGTTTGCCAATGAACAGGACAACTGGGTGAAAGTGTTGTGGTCAGATGAGAACAAAATGGAGCTCTTTGGCATCAACTCAACTCGCCGTGTTTGGAGGAGGAGGAATGCTGCCTATAACCCCAAGAAAACCATCCCCACCATCAAATATGGAGGTGGAAACATTATGCTTTGGGGGTGTTTTTCTGCTAAGGGGACTGGACAACTTCACCGCATCAAAGGGACGATGGACGGGGCCATGTACTGTCAAATCTTGGGTGAGAACCTCAGCCAGGGCATTGAAAATGGGTCGTGGATGGGTATTCCAGCATGACAATGACCCAAAACACACGGCCAAGGTAACAAAGGAGTGGCTCAAGAAGAAGCACATTAAGGTCCTGGAGTGGCCTAGCCAGTCTCCAGACCTTAATCCCATAGAAAATCTGTGGAGGGAGCTGAAGGTTCGAGTTGCCAAACGTCAGCCTCGAAACCTTAATGACTTGGAGAAGATCTGCAAAGAGGAGTGGGACAAAATCCCTCCTGAGATGTGTGCTAACCTGGTGGCCAACTGCAAGAAACATCTGACCTCTGTGATTGCCAACAAGGGTTTTGCCTCCAAGTACTGAGTCATGTTTTGCAGAGGGGTCAAATACTTATTTCCCTCATTAAAATGCAATTCCATTTATAACATTTTTCACATGCGTTTTTCTGGATTTTTTTT
>QNTS01000062.1:372857-389092 GCA_003317085.1 Hucho hucho | reverse complement strand
CTAGCTAGTGACTGGAACGAGCTGCAACAAACACTCAAACTGGACAGTTTTATCTCAATGTCTACATTCAAAGACTCAATCAGGGACACTCTTACTGACAGTAGTGGCTGCTTTGCGTGATGTATTGTTGTCTCTACCTTCTTGCCGTTTGTGCTGTTGTCTGTGCCCAACAATGTTTGTACCCTGTTTTGCGCTGCTACTGAACCATGTTGTGCTGCTGCCATGTTGTGTTGTCATGTGTTGCTGCCATGCTATGTTGTCGTCTTAGGTCTATCTTTATGTAGTGTTGTGTTGTTTCTCTTGTCGTGATGTGTGTTTTGTCCTATATTTTAATTGAATACATTTTTTTTTTTTTATCCCAGACCTTTTGCCATCATTGTAAATCATTGTAAATAAGAATTTGTTCTTAACTTACTTGCTTAGTTAAATAAAGGTTAAATAAAACAATTTAAAAAATAAAGAGATGGTGGGGCTAAGGCTTAAGAGGGGGTGAATAATGCTGAATAGGTGTAAACAAAAAAGAGCTCTCCAATAGGTGTACCAAAACTTTCAAGTGCCACTTTCTCAAAAGTGGGGTTAGAAGTTTATCAACTTTCAAAGCAAACCTACTTTCCCATTATTCCACAACTGCAGTGTATGATATATCATTTTGTATCTCTGAGTCTCTACTTTTATCCAATGTAAAAAGCACAATTTCAAATTTTGCAAAATAAGACCAAATAGAGGTGTTCTGTCACATATGCTGCTGCTACTCTGTTTATTATCTATCCTGATTGATATTACCCCTATCTACATGTAAATATTGCCTCAATTACTTCAACTACCTCATACCACAGCACGAGTATTAATGTGTTACTATGGATGTTTTTATTTAGCAAATTGTTTATTGTTGGGAAAGGGCTCAAAAGTAAGCATTTAACGGTAAAGTCTACACCTGTTGTATTCGGTGCATGTGATTAATACCGTCAAATATAGGCCGGTTTTCTTAATTACATCCCAATTTCCAACAGAAGTTATATATAACGTTTGTTTTTTTTTAACCAAAACTATCTTAACAGTAGGCTATTCCTGGTATTTTCTTATTGTGGTACGTGAGTGATAGTTCCGAGAAAGTAGGATAGTCAGATTCGCTGCACATTCTATAAAATAGCTGACATGTAGCCTATGGAAGAGTGAATGCGCCTCCCGCCTGCTGCTTAGCTAAGGACATAGTGAGGAAGACAAGAGTTCGTCTCAGTTCAGTACTTGAGCGCACAAAGGATCTAATACCGACTTTATTTGAGGAGGAGCATTCTAACGGAACTTTTTGGAGGTTTGAAATCAAACAATTACTTTGTGTATCTATTGATACCATAATATCCAAATAACACGAGAGTCTTGTCGAGTTAAAAATGCCCGACTGATTTTAATACAACATAGCCCACATAGACTACGGATTAATATTTGCTATTATTTCCCCCAAAAAATTGTATTTAACATATTGGTAGACATTTTCTTTCGACAGACCTCATGTACTTTTAGTCTACTTGCTAAAATAATGTCAGTGCTGTAGCCTATATGACCATCTGATTTTGTAATATAGCCTAACTCTTATTTCCCCTTTCATTAAGCTAAATTGTTACATTTACAAAATAAATATCTGTCGGTATTGGCGTAGGCTGTTTGTTTATCCTTTTGATAAAGTAGCCTCCATGATTAAACAAATAGGCTACAATGAAATTGTAAACGAAACGAAAGGTGTGTTAATATGTTTCAACTTGCGTTTGATGTTGTATAGCATATATTTGATTAATTCCTTATTAGCCTAAATGTAACTTCTATAGTAATTTTTACGTTTTAAAGTAGGCTATAAATAGGGCTTTGATGACCCTGTCATTCATATCAGCCTACTTTGTTTAGGGCTTCAGCGTAATAACATGTGAATATCATAACTGAAAAATGTAAGTTTGCATTCTTTGATCAGAGTGAGAAATGGACTCGGAAACGAAGGCTGAGTTTATGCGTGTGCTCGTCACGGGCGGATCCGGATTGCTCGGGAAGGCCATCGAGCAGGTGGTGAAACAGGAAGGCTGCTGTCTCGAGGGCGAGCAGTGGACCTTCCTCTCCTCCAAAGAGGCCAACCTTGTGTAAGTGACGTCACATGAACCTCATATTCTCAGCAGAGCTGGTCTCAGGCTTGGTCATTGCAGATAAAAATGTCCTACCCTATATACAAGAGATGCCATGATCCCATATTCTACATTCCGGAGAAAGACTAGCATGTCTGTTCTACATAACATATTTCTATAGGAAATGTAGGTCATTTTGCACTGTATGAAACCCTGATTTTAATGTTTGTAAATTCCTATTATGGCCCTTTTACTTGGTTCGATTTTGAGGTTCCAACAGGAACGAACTAGATAAAATAAGTCAAAAAAGAAGTTCACACAGAAAAAATATTCTATTCTCTGCTGTTCTATTTTATTTTCTATTCTCTCTATAGATAGATGGATTAATGGATAGAGATATAGTTTATGTTGGAACCACATTAAATGTTTAACTTTTGAGATTGATGTGTTTGCCATTAAATGGGATGATGAATGACGGCACTTGTACAATGTTCTGCCAGAGATCTACAACAGACAAGAGCAGTGTTTCAGAAGTATCGGCCCACCCATGTCATCCACCTGGCTGCCAAGGTGGGAGGATTCTATCTTCACATGAAGGAGAACCTACACTTTCTGGTGAGCTTCATTACCTAACTACCCAGTTTCTTTCAATCACTATGCTATATGTTTTTGTCAAAGTGCGTTTGTTAAATAATTTCTAACTCACCGGACCATTTTTTCCCCCTCAAAGCTCCCACACTGGGAATTTTTTTACCTTGAGGACCTGATTGTTAACCAAATATTGAAATATTCTGTACAAAATCCCCAATTTAGAAGATGGAACCAGCTCATCTGGCCTTTTGCCTGAACTGTCAAAAGGCCGGTCCGTTTCTGTGTTCAATTCCGTAGAGTACTTTGTTCAGATCAGTGTGTATTTATCCCATAGCTTAGTATAGTATTGAGTGAAACATAACCAATACTATTACATTTTAAGTTATGACCCAGGTGCAGACAGTGTTGAAAAAACAAATTTGTATTCCTCAATCAGGGGCAGGAAAACAACATGTCAAGGCAGGCAGGGGTAAATAATCCAGAGAGGGTGTAAGGTACAGGACAGCAGGCGGGCTTAGGTCAGGCAGAGGTCGGTAATCCAGAGTAGTGGGGCAAAGGTACAGGACGACAGGCAGGCTCAGGGCAGGCAGAACGGTCAGAACCGGGAAACTAGAAAACAGGGGCAAGGAACAGGTGGGAGCAGGGAAACAAAATGCTGGTAGGTTCTACGAACTGTCAAAAGACAAACAGAGAACACAGGTATAAATACACAGTATAAAGACACCTGTCGGGGGGTGGAGACAAGCACACATACAGGTGAAACAGATCAGGGCGTGACAGTACCCCTCCCCCTCTAGGGACGCCACCTGGCGTCCTACCTGGGCGCATACATGGTTGAGCAGGGTGCCTACATTGGAACTCAGAGATGAGGCCTGGGTCCAGGATGTTCCTAGCGGAGACTCAGCACCTTTCCTCCGGGCCATAACCCTCCCAGTCAACCAGGTACTGGAATCCCCTGCCTCCAGGTCGAACCTTCAGGAGACGTCTCACCATGTACACCGGTTGGCCGTTGATGTGACGGGGGAGAGGGGTGGGCCTGGAAACAGGAGACAAAGGGCTGGTGTCCACATCACCAACAAACGAACATGGTCCAAGCACACCAAGACAGTCATGAAGAGGGCACGACAAAATCTATTCCCCCTCAGGAGACTGAAAAGATTTGGTATGGGTCCTCAGATTCTCAAAAGGTTCAACAGCTGCACCATCGAGAGCATCCTGACTGGTTGCATCACTGCCTGGTATGGCAACTGCTCTGCCTCCGACCACAAGGCACTACAGAGGGTAGTGCGAACAGCCCAGTACATCACTGGGGCCAAGCTTCCTGCCATCCAGGACCTCTATACCAGGCGGTGTCAGATGAAGGCCCTAAAAATTGTCAAAGACTCCAGCCACCCTAGTCATACAATGTTCTGTCTGCTACCGCACGGCAAGCGGTACCGGAACACCAAGTCTAGGTCCAATAAGCTTCTAAACAGCTTCTCCCCCCAAGCCATAAGACTCCTGAACATCTAGTCAAATGGCTACACAGAATATTTGCATTGCCCCCCNCCCCCCCCCCCCCCCACCTCTCTCCACACCACTGCCACTCTACTCTCTGTTGTCATCTATGCCTAGTCACTTTAATAACTCTACCTACATGTACATACTACCTCAACTAACCGATGCCCCCCGCACATTGACTCTGTATTGGCACCCCCCTGTATTTATTGTTATTTTTTTACTGCTGCTCTTTAATTACTTGTTACTTTTATCTCTTATTCTTATCCGTATTTTTTGGAATCTGCACTGTTGGTTAGGGGCTCGTAGGTAAGCATGTCATTGTAAGGTCTACACTTGTTGTATTCGGCGCATGTGACTAATAACATTTGTTTTAATGGTTTTAATACTAGACACAGGAAAGGTAGGTAGTATACGGAGGGTACAGGACAACAGAGGACGAACAGCAGAGGGGCTAATGATCTTGGGGCGGGGGGGAAAGGTCTCGGCTTCCGGGGGTGTAGCCGAGGGGCTATAGTGGCATGCCAGCGCATCTGGCTTGACCTTCTTGGATACCGATCAGTGCTATGGAAGCGAAGTGGCCCAGGCCTTACTGAACCCCTCCCTGAGGTCCAGGCGACCCAAAACAACGGCAGCGGAGGAGAAGGGGTAGACAGGGCGGTGTTCTGGTCAGGCTCCGTAGACGGGCACATCGCGCACCTCTCCTGACTATACTACTTGCCAATGTCCAGTCTCTGGACAACAAGGTAGACGAAATCCGAGCAGGGATTGCCTTCCAGAGAGACATCCGAGACTGCAACATTCTTTGCTTCACGGAAACATGGCTCACTCAGGACACGTTATCAGAGTTGGAACAGCCACCTGGTTTCTCCGCGCATTGCGCCGACAGAAACAAACATCTATCTGGTAAGAAGAAGGGCTGGGGTATGTGTCTTATGATTAACGAGTCGTGGTGTGATCATAACAACATACAGGAACTCAAGTCCTTTTGTTCACCTGACATAGAATTCCTTACAATCAAATGCCGACCCCATTATCCACCAAGAGAATTTTCCTCGATTATAATCACAGTCGCATATATCCCCCCTCAAGCTGACACATCGACGGCACTGAAAGAAATTCATTGGACTCTATGTAAACTGGAAAACACATATCCTGAGGCTGCATTCATTGTGGCTGGGGATTTTAACAAGGCTAATTTGAAAACAAGGCTCCCCAAATTTCATCAGCATATCGAATGTGCGACCCGGGGTGGTAAAACCCTGGATCATTGTTATTCTAACGTCCGTGATGCATACAAAGTCATTCTCCGCCCTCCTTTCGGCAAGTCTGACCTTGACTCCATTTTGTTGCTCCCAGCCTACAGACAGAAACTAAAACAGGAAATGCCCCTTCTCAGGTCTGTTCAACGCTGGTCCGACCAATCTGATTCCACGCTGCAAGATTGCTTCGAGCATGTGGACTGGGATTTGTTCCGGACAGCATCAGACAACAACATTGATGTATACGCTGATTCGGTGAGCGAGTTTATTAGCAAGTGCATCAGTGATGTTGTACCCATAGCAACTATTAAAACCTTCCCCAACCAGAAACTGTGGATTGATGGCAGCATTCGCGCAAAACTGAAAGCGCGAACCACTGCTTTTAACCAGGGTAAGGCGACCGGAAACATGACTGAATACAAACAGTGTAGCTATTCCCTCCGCAAGGCAATCAAACAAGCTAAACGTCAATATAGAGAAAAAGTAGAGTCACAATTCAACGGCTCAGACACGAGAGGAATGTGGCAGGGTCTACAGTCAATCACGGACTACAAAAAGAAAACCAGCCCCGTCGCGGACCACGACGTCCTGCTCCCAGACAAACTAAACAACTTCTTTGCTCGCTTTGAGGACAATACAGAGCCACCGACACGGCCCGCTACTAAAACCTGTGAGCTCACCTTCACCGCAGCCAACGTGAGTAAAACATTTAAATGTGTTAACCCTCGCAAGGCTGCCGGCCCAGATGGCATCCCTGGCCCAGATGGCATCCCTGGTGTCCTCAGAGCATCCGCAGACCAGCTGCCTGGTGTGTTTACAGACATATTTAATCAATCCTTATCCCAGTCTGCTTCAAGAGGGCCACCATTGTTCCTGTTCCCAAGAAAGCTAAGGTAACTGAGCTAAATGACTATCGCCCCGTAGCACTCACTTCCGTCATCAAGTGCTTTGAGAGATTAGTCAAGGATCATATCACCTCCATCCTGCCAGACACCCTAGACCCACTCCAATTTGCTTACCGTCCCAATAGGTCTACAGACGACACAATCGCAATCACACTGCACACTGCCCTAACCCATCTGGACAAGAGGAATACCTATGTAAGAATGCTGTTCATCGACTACAGCTCAGCATTTAACACCATAGTACCCCCCAAACTCATCATTAAGCTCGAGACCCTAGGTCTCGACCCAGCCCTGTGCAACTGGGTCCTGGACTTCCTGACGGGACGGCCCCAGGTGGTGAGGGTAGGAAACAACACCTCCACCCCGCTGATCCTCAACACTGGGGCCCCACAAGGGTGCGTTCTCAGCCCTCTCCTGTACTCCCTGTTCGCCCATGACTGCATGGCCAAGCACGCCTCCAACTCAATCATCAAGTTTGCTGACGACATTACAGTGGTAGGCTTGATTACCAAAAACGACGAGACGGCCTACAGGGAGGAGGTGAGGGCCCTCGGAGTGTGGTGTCAGGAAAATAACCTCTCACTCAACGTCAACAAAACTAACGAGATGATCGTGGACTTCAGGAAACATCAGAGGGAGCACCCCCCTATCCACATCGACGGGACAGTAGTGGAGAAGGTGGAACGTTTTAAGTTCCTCGGCGTACACATCACGGACAAACTGAAATGGTCCACCCACACAGACAGCGTGGTGAAGAAGGCGCAACAGCGCAACAGCGCCTCTTCAACCTCAGGAGGCTGAAGAAATTCGACTTGTCATCAAAAACACTCACAAACTTCTACAGATGCACAATCGAGAGCATCCTGTCGGGCTGTATCACCGCCTGGTATGGCAACTGCTCCGCCCACAACTGTAAGGCTCTCCCAGAGGGTAGTGAGGACTGCACGACGCATCACTGGGGGTAAACTACCTGCCCTCCAGGACACCTACACCACCCGATGTCACAGGAAGGCCAAAAAGATCATAGAGGACAACAACCACCCGAGCCACTGCCTGTTCACCCTGCTATCATCCAGAAGGTGAGATCAGTACAGGTGCATCAAAGCTGGGACCGAGAGACTGAAAAACAGCTTCTATCTCAAGGCCATCAGACTGTTAATACAGCCACCACTAACATTGAGTGGCTGCTGCCAACATACTGACTTAAATCTCTAGCCACTTTAAATAATAGAAAATTGGATGTAACAAATGTATCACTAGCCACTTAAATTTTTTTTGTATATAATATTTACATATCCGACATTACTCATATCAAATGTATACACTGTACTCTATACCATCTACTGATTCTTGCCTATGCCGTTCGGCCATCGACTCAAATCTCTAGCCACTTTAATAATTAAAAAGTGGATGTAATAAATGTATCACTAGCCACTTTAAACGATGCCATTCATATAATGTTAACATATCCTACACTACTAATCTCACATGTATATACTGTACTATATACCATCTACTGCATCTTGCCTATGCCGGTCAGCCATTGCTCATCCATATATTCATATGTACATACTCGTATTCATTCCTTTACACTGTGTGTATAAGGTAGTTGTTGTGAAATTGTTAGATTACTTGTTAGATACTACTGCATGGTCGGAACTAGAAGCACAAGCATTTCGCTACACTCGCATTAACATCACCATGTGTATGTGACAAATATAATTTGATTTGGTACTGACTTCAGGCAATGAGTGTGGCAGGACCACGATGGTACCAGTAGCCCAGTCAACAGAGGGTTTGTGTCGCTAGAGCCAAGAGAATCCCAATACAATGGGAACCTGCAGAGACTGAACTTGCAGGAATTGGATTGTCTCGCTGTGGTTCCCTGACACTCGTAGGTTGATGGGGGTGGTAATGGTGGGTGACCCGGCCTATAGAGTGCCCGTCCAGCACTCTAACATCCATGGGAATGGAGAGGGGTTGAGTGGGGATGCCCAGCTCGGATGCCAGGGTAACGTCCATAAGATTCACATCGGCCCCTGAGTCGATGAGTACCTGGAGAGACTTGGACTAGTCGCCCCACAGCAGGATGGCATGGAGAGGGAGGCGAGTAAGGGGAGAAGAAAAATTATCTTTAAGACCCACCAGAGTACTCATTCCAATAAATGAGCTAGGTCTGTTGAAGGGACAGATAGACACAATGACCGGCAGTACCGCAGTACAGACAACTCTGGGTGTCAAGCCTGCGTACGCGTTCGGCTGGAGACAGCCTTGCACTGCCGAGCTGCATCGGCTTGGAAAGAGGTGAATCGCCAGTCTTCGGAGGCTCTCGGAGGAACTCGGAGAGCCTCCGAGAGCCTCCGATGCAAGGTGGGATCCTTGAGTGAGCAATTGGGAACACAATCAGACCTCCTACATTCCTGTAGCTGACCATCGATCCGGATGGTTAAAGCGATGAGTGAGTCGAGATCCGTCGGTAGTTCCCGGGCTACAAGCTTGTCCTTTACATTCTCAGATAATCCGTGCAGGAACGTTTCGAACAGTGCTTCCGGGTTCCAGGCATCCTCCGCTGCTAGCGTGTGGAAATCCACCACATAGTCTGCCACACTGAGGGAGTCCTGCCAAAGCTGGAGTATCTTCCCGGCAGCCTCTTTTCCGGACACCGGAGCCTCGAATCCCTCCAGACTGAAGCATACGGCCAACTGTTGTTCCCAAATGGCCGTAGCCCATGCAAGGCCCACCCCGGACAAGGGGAAGGAGGAAGGCTGCAGCTCCATGACGAGGGAACACTGAGCGAGAACGCCCGACAGGTTCCCGACTCTCCATCGAAGCCCTCCGGGGGAGGTAAGTGGGGTTACCGGGAAACCGGGGTGACTGTGCTGCTACCAGCCGGGTTACTGAGGGGCTGGGAGGTTACCGTCGTGGTAGACTGCCTAGTAGACAACCCACGGAATTGCTCCTGCAATGTGTCCAATGCTAGGTTTTGACGTTCTGCCATGGCCTGGAACCCTTCCATCAGACTGCGAAGCAACTCCTCATGCCTACCAATGGTGGCTCCTGGGGAGGAGATGGCATTGCGGAGCTGGTCCAAGTCTGCTGGGTCAGTAATGGCCAGTTCGTAATATCATGTTTTAAGGTATGACACAGGTGCAGACAGTGTTGAAGAAACAAATATTTATTCCTCAAACAGGGTCAGGCAAACAACAGGTCAAGGCAGGCAGGGGTTAATAATCCAGAGAGGGTGTAAGGTACAGGACAGCAGGCGGGCTCAGGGTCAGGTCAGGCAGAGGTCGGTAATCCAGAGTAGTGGGGCAAAGGTACAGGACGACAGGCAGGCTCAGGGCAGGCAGAAGGGTCAGAACCGGGAAACTAGAAAACAGGGGCAAGGAACAGGCAGGAGCAGGGCAACAAAACTCTGGTAGGTTCTACGAACAAAACGAACTGGCAACAGACTAACAGAGAACACAGGTATAAATACACAGGGGATAATGGGGAAAATGGGTGACACCTGGAGGGGGGTGGAGACAAGCACAAACACAGGTGAAACAGATCAGGGCGTGACAGATACGTCAAACATACATACTATATGTCTAAATATTTGTGGGTACTGTATTTGTTCCGTGTATTTATGTCATATACAGTGTGTTTGTTTTGTGTTGTTCAGTATGTTTGTTGTCATTGCATTGCCGTGAAATTGTTTGTCTTACCTAGCTAAGTAGCTCTGGAAAAGATCTTCTGCTAAATGACCTAAATGTGAATGTTTTCCTGGCTGGGCAACTACTTAGGCTAAAATTCAATTGAACTTGTTAAAGCAATGTTTACACGCAGTGACTTTGTTGACATAGTACTGCTCACACACATCTTTTTTGGATAAGGTATTAATCCATCTGTGAGGGGAGCTTACAGGGGAGCTTGTTATCACAATATCCAAATGCATTCTTTGAATTAATTTGTGGGAAAACAAGTTATTGTGTAAAGCCAAAATGCGGGTTTGATTGAATTGAGACCACAGTTTGCCTTCATAGAGGGACAACCTTCACATCAATGACAACATGCTGCAGACGTCTCACGAAATGGGCGTCACCAAGGTGGTGTCCTGCCTGTCCAGCTGCATCTTTCCTGACAAGACCACATACCCTATCGATGAGAGCATGGTGAGTTGAACAACGAATAAGACCATATGTTGAGCATGTTGTGTTTAACCTTAATACTAAAATACTATGGTTACATCAAATGGCACCCTATTCCCTACATAGTGCATTACTTTTGACCAGTGCCCTAATGGCCCTGGTCAAAAGTAGGAGTTCAACAGTATAGGGTTCCATTTGGGACTCAATCTAGTATGTGCCCAGTGACAGTAGAACTACTGTATGTTTGGGAACCTCTGGCCATCCAAACTGTGATTTTTAAGAAAAGCTGGTGTGTAATCACTCATGCTTTCCTCCTTCCCACAGATCCAGAATGTGCCTCCACACGACTCGAACTTTGGCTACTCACATGCCAAAAGAATGATTAATATTCAGAACAGGTGAGCTAATGACTAATCTGTTACCTATGTAGGTACATTAGCACACAGTTCAAATTCCCACTCCAGCCTCCCTAGCACCTAATTTATCAAATTTATTTTCTAAACAAAAGGTGCATTTCAGTAGCTAGTACAGGTCCCTCATTACATAGCACAACCCAGCTAGCACAAAACATTCTGAGAACGATATGTTTCTTAGAGCTTGGTGAGAGCATGGCTGTCCTATGGTTATTTTGCATACAACCTTCCCACAATGTTTTGGCAATGGTGCAGGATACCCAGCTAGCACATAACATTCTGAGAACCATATGTTTCTTAGGTGGGAATTTCAGTACTTCAGCATAACATTTCCTACAGGTTTCCTCATTGTTTGAATTTAAAGTCATGTTTTCAAATAGTTTTGAGTATGTTAAGAAACAATGTTCTTCTGTGGGGATTTCAGTACTTTTGGCTTGGAACGTTTTTTTTGCCTGGTCACAGACAGCTGATGTGTTGTGCATTGAAGTCCACAAGCGAAGGGAAAAGGTGAGAGGAGGAGAGCGCATAGATGCGAGAAGGAATACAACGAGCTGTTTGTATGTGGCTATGAAAGTGAACTGTTTGCGTGTGATGAGGGGTGTATTCATTCTGCCGAATCTGTGGAAAACCTTTGTTTAACAGAAGCAAACAATAGCCCCTAAAGGATACTCCAGGAACCTTTTATTTTTAGAGTGTAGATCAGCTAGATGCAGGCAAGAGTGTGCAAGGCGGTATTACATATGTCACTGTCTGTCCATGTGTCACTGTCTGTCACCTCAAATCTTTCTCTCTACCTGCGTGCACCTACGTTGTAAACTTTCATTCATAGGCTAGGTTGTAGCAACATCATAAATGGTATAGAGAAAATGTGAGTATTATGTAGTAGCTTAAATGTATCGATGCTACATTGAACTGGGTGAATGGAACATTATTTATTTTTTTATTTAACCAGGTAGGCCAGTTGAGAACAAGTTCTCATTTACAACTGCGACCTGGCCAAGATAAAGCAAAGCAGTGCGACAAAAACAACAACACAGAGTTACACATGGGATAAACAAACGGACAGTCAATAACACAATAGAAAAAAATCTATATACAGCGTGTGCAAATGTAGTAAGATTAGGGAGGTAAGGCAATAAATAGGCCATAGTGGCGAAATAATTACAATTTACATTAACACTGGAGTGATAGATGTGCAGATGATGATATGCAAGTAGAGATACTGGGGTGTATACTGTGTACAGGTGCAATGATCGGTAAGCTGCTCTGACAGCTGATGCTTAAAGTGAGGGAGATATAAGATATAAGTCTCCAGCTTCAGTGATTTTTGCAATTCTTAAACGGCTCCAACTGTACCTTTTACTGTATGTACAGTGAGGGAAAAAAGTATTTGATCCCCTGCTGATTTTGTACGTTTGCCCACTGACAAAGAAATGATCAGTCTATCATTTTAATGNGCCGTGAAGGACTGAAATCCTGCAGCGCCCGCAAGGTCCCCCTGCTCAAGAAAGCACATATACATGCCCGTCTGAAGTTTGCCAATGAACATCTGAATGATTCAGAGGACAACTGGGTGAAAGTGTTGTGGTCAGATGAGACCAAAATGGAGCTCTTTGGCATCAACTCAACTCGCCGTGTTTGGAGGAGGAGGAATGCTGCCTATGACCCCAAGAACACCATCCCCACCGTCAAACATGGAGGTGGAAACATTATGCTTTGGGGGTGTTTTTCTGCTAAGGGGACAGGACAACTTCACCGCATCAAAGGGACGATGGACGGGGCCATGTACCGTCAAATCTTGGGTGAGAACCTCCTTCCCTCAGCCAGGGCATTGAAAATGGGTCGTGGATGGGTATTCCAGCATGACAATGACCCAAAACACACGGCCAAGGTAACAAAGGAGTGGCTCAAGAAGAAGCACATTAAGGTCCTGGAGTGGCCTAGCCAGTCTCCAGACCTTAATCCCATAGAAAATCTGTGGAGGGAGCTGAAGGTTCGAGTTGCCAAACGTCAGCCTCGAAACCTTAATGACTTGGAGAAGATCTGCAAAGAGGAGTGGGACAAAATCCCTCCTGAGATGTGTGCTAACCTGGTGGCCAACTACAAGAAATGTCTGACCTCTGTGATTGCCAACAAGGGTTTTGCCACCAAGTACTAAGTCATGTTTTGCAGAGGGGTCAAATACTTATTTCCCTCATTAAAATGCAATTCCATTTATAACATTTTTCACATGTTTTTCTGGATTTTTTTGTTGTTATTCTGTCTCTCACAGTTCAAATAAACCTACCATTAAAATGATAGACTGATCATTTCTTTGTCAGTGGGCAAACGTACAAAATCAGCAGGGGATCAAATACTTTTTTCCCTCACTGTATACTTGGAATATCGTTTCTCAACAGAAAAGTAAAAGAAAAAGCCGGAGTGGATCTTTAACTGTTCTAATCAGAACATGATTGTGTGTGTGTGTGTGTTGATTGATTGACTACAGGGGATACTTTGCGCAGCATGGGCGTCGCTACACCGCCGTAATCCTGACTAATGTGTATGGTCCCTATGACAACTTCAACTTTGAAAGTGGTCACGTGCTCTCGGCACTCATGCATAAGACATATGCTGCTAAAAGTAAGTAACACTCACACTACTTGCACGCACTCAGACAAACACACACACACACACACACACAGAGACAGACAGACAGATACAAACACTTACTCCTTTCTACTCTCCTTCTAACAGAGGAGGGAACCCTTCTACAGGTGTGGGGCTCCGGAACACCCAGGAGACAATTTATCTACTCTCTGGTATGTTTAGTGAATGACTCTGTGTGTATGACTCTGTGTGTATGACTCTGTGTGTATGACTGTGTGTGTGTGTGTGTGTGTGTGTGTGTGTGTGTGTGTGTGTGTGTGTGTGTGTGTGTGTGTGTGTGTGTGGGTCAGTGCCTTTCAGATGTGTGTGTGTGTTTTCTCAGGATGTAGCACGTCTGTTCCTCTGGGTGCTGCGAGAGTATGATGAGATTGACCCCATCATTCTCTTTGGTGAGTCCAACAAATCAAAATCAAATCAAATGTTATTGGTCACATACACATGGTTAGCAGATGTTAATGCGAGTGTAGCTTGTGCTTCTAGTTGCTTGTGCTTCTAGTTCCGACCATGCAGTAATATCTAACAAGTAATCTAACAATTTCACAACAACTGCCTTATACACACAAGGGTAAAGGAATGAATAAGAATATGTACATATAAATATATGGATGAGCGATGGCCGAACGGCATAGGCAAGATGCAGTAGATGGTATAGAGTACAGTATATACATATGAGATGAGTAATGTAGGGTATGTAAACATTATATAAAGTGGCGTTGTTTAAAGTGACTAGTGATACATTTATTACATCCAATTTTCTATTATTAAATTGGCTATAGATTTGAGTCAGTATGTTGGCAGCAGCCACTCAATGTTAGTGATGGCTGTTTATCAGTCTGATGGCCTTGAGATAGAAGCTGTTTTTCAGTCTCTCGGTCCCAGATTTTATGCACCTGTACTGACCTCGCCTTCTGGATGATAGCGGGGTGAACAGGCAGTGGCTCGGGTGGTTGTTGTCCTTGATTATCTTTTTGGCCTTCCTGTGACATCGGGTGGTGTAGATGTCCTGGAGGGCAGGTAGTTTGCCCCCGATGATGCGTTGTGCAGACCTCACTACCCTCAGGAGAGCCTTACGGTTGTGAGCGGAGCAGTTGCCCTACCAGGAGGTGATACTGCCCGACAGGATGCTCTCAATTGTGCATCTGTAAAAGTTTGTGAATGTTCTTGGTGACAAGCCAAATTTCTTCAGCCTCCTGAGGTTGAAGAGGCGCTGTTGCTATTTTGTTGAGGATCAGCGGGGTGGAGATTATGTTTCCTACACTCACCACCTGGGGGTGGCCCGTTAGAAAGTCCAGGACCCAGATGCACAGGGTGGGGTCGAGACCCAGGGTCTCAAGCTTAATGACAAGTTTGGAGGGTACTATGCTGTTAAATGATGAGCTGTAGTCGATGAACAGCATTCTTACATAGGTATTCCTCTTGTCCAGATGGGTTAGGGCAGTTTGCAGTGTGATTGTATCGTTTGTGGACCTGTTGTGGCGGTAAGCAAATTGGAGTGGATCTAGGGTGTCAGGTAGGGTGGAGGTGATATGATCCTTGACTAGTCTCTCAAAGCACTTCATGATGACGGAGGTGAGTGCTACGGGGCAATAGTCGTTTAGCTCAGTTACCTTAGCTTTCTTGGGAACAGGAACAT
The DNA here is from genome assembly GCA_003317085.1 of Hucho hucho. Lineage (NCBI taxonomy): Eukaryota > Metazoa > Chordata > Actinopteri > Salmoniformes > Salmonidae > Hucho > Hucho hucho. The sequence goes on along the minus strand of QNTS01000062.1, from coordinate 373,904 downwards.
TGATGGTCCTCTTGAAGCATGTGGGAACAACAGACTACGATAAGGATTGATTGAATATGTCCATAAACACACCAGCCAGCTGGTCTGCGCATGCTCTGAGGACGCGGCTAGGGATGCCGTCTGGGCTGGCTGCCTTGCGAGGGTTAACTTCTTAGGGAGTAGCGCACGAGGTGACCGTTTTGGAGAGCCTGGCGTGCCCAAAGTAAAATGCCTCCCATTCAGGCCCAGAAAATAGGATGTGCACATATTTATTACCATTGGATAGGAAACACCCTGAATTTTCGAAACGTGTTAACATTTCGTCTGTGAGTATAATAGAACGGATATGGCAGTAGAAAACCCGAGGAATTTCTGTCCTGGAAAAAGTGGCTTTGACACATTGCTCATTTGGAACCCCTCCCTTATGAAAATGCCCATATAAGGGCATATGAATGCAGTACCTATCGCTTCCTCTGGATGTCAACAGTCTCGAGAAAGTGTTCTGATTCTTCTTAGCTGCTTTTAGAGCAGAGAAGAAGACGAATAAGGAAGTGTCCCCACAGATGTCCTTACAAGAAAATGCGCGCTCCCGCCGGCTGGCACGCTCTGTGGTTTTTTCCTTTCTTATCGCCCAGTTTATATTCCGGTTGAAATATTATACAACATATACATTAAAGTGTTCCTTAGGATACATTAGCAATTATGTTTGATTGTTCTTGGACAAGTTTATAGGTATAAGTTGAACGAGTTCTCTTCACGTTTCAATGGACTCTATTTTCTCATTCTAACGCGCTAACCAAACGGCGATTTATGGATATAATACATGACTTTTTCTAACAAAAGAACCATGGATTGTCTTCGTTGGACACTTGGGAAGCCCTCAGCAGAAGTTCTTCAACAGGTAATTGATTTGTTTTCGCTGTGAAATGTGTTTTGTGTGAACCGTGATGGCTTATGAATTCATGGTAATGGAAATCTTTTAAGGTGCTACCCTCAAACAATCAAATGTGGTGCTTTCGCCGTAAAGCCCTTTTGAAATCTGACAACGCTGTGATATTGCCAAGAAAC
>QNTS01000062.1:297867-372666 GCA_003317085.1 Hucho hucho | reverse complement strand
CGCGCTCCCGCCGGCTGGCACGCTCTGTGGTTTTTTCCTTTCTTATCGCCCAGTTTATATTCCGGTTGAAATATTATACAACATATACATTAAAGTGTTCCTTAGGATACATTAGCAATTATGTTTGATTGTTCTTGGACAAGTTTATAGGTATAAGTTGAACGAGTTCTCTTCACGTTTCAATGGACTCTATTTTCTCATTCTAACGCGCCAACCAAACGGCGATTTATGGATATAATACATGACTTTTTCTAACAAAAGAACCATGGATTGTCTTCGTTGGACACTTGGGAAGCCCTCAGCAGAAGTTCTTCAACAGGTAATTGATTTGTTTTCGCTGTGAAATGTGTTTTGTGTGAACCGTGATGGCTTATGAATTCATGGTAATGGAAATTTTTTAAGGTGCTACTACTACAGTGCCTTCCTTCTCTTGTGTCCTTGCCTTCATGTAAACTGATAATGATCAAAATGTACTGGGGGAGGGGTGGTCCAAAATAGGGAAGTGTTGTCAAACTTTTTTTTTTGCTTTGGGACGGTTGTGTGGTTTTCTATTTGTCACAGGGGAGTGTGTTTTTTTTCCATGGTTTACATTCGCTCTTCTGCTTGTATTTTCCCTATAATCAATGGCTTGACTTACTTTTAATATTACCCTAATAAAGTTTTTTTAACATTTGTAAAGGTTTAGTATGGTGTGGCTATTATTCAGCTTTAGCTACTGCAGGCCTATTATATGAAAGGAATGCGCCCCAGTGCTCCAACTGACAATTGAACTTGAGGTGAGGAAGTCTTTTTCAAACCTACCAGAGTTACTCTTATAATCTAACAATATAATGCTTATCTTTATACAAAATATTCAGATTGAAAATTAACGAAGTAGGCTCCTGTACGTCTATATCTGTATAGCAGGCGCAGTAGCCATCTGACATAAATAAATGCATATCAGTGTTGTAGCATGCCACTGGCATATCTCTATCTCTCTATCTCTCTGGAGTTAGGCCTAAGCATCACCTACTTTATATAGGATATATATATATACAGTACCAGTCGAAAGTTTGGGCACACCTACTCATTCAGAGGTTGTTCTCTATTTTAGAATAATAGTGAAGACATCAACACTTTGAAATAACACATATGGAATCTTGTAGTAATCAAACATTTTTAAACAAATCTAAATATATTTTATATTTGAGATTCTTCAAAGTAGCCACCATTTGCATTGATGTCAGCTTTGTGCACTCTTGGCATTATCTCAACCAGCTTCATGAGGTAGTCACCTGGAATGCATTTCAATTAGCATTTTTAAAAGTTAATTTGTGGAATTTGTGTTCTTCTTAATGCATTGGAGCCAATCAGTTGACAAGGTAGAGGTGGTATACAGAAGATAGCCCTATTTGGTAAAAGACCAAGTCCGTATAATGGTAAGAACAGCTCAAATAAGCAAAGAGAAACAACAGTCCATCATTACTTTAAGACATGAAGGTCAGTCAATACAGAACATTTCAAGAACTTTACAAGTTTCTTCAAGTGCAGTGACAAAAACCATCAAGCACTATGATGAAACTGGCTCTCATGAGGACCACCACAGGAAAGGAAGACCCTTACCTCTGCTGCAGAGGATAAGTTAATTAGAATTAACTGCACCTCAGATTGCAGCCCAAATAAATGCTTCACAGAGTTCAAGTAACAGACACATCCCAGCATCAACTGTTCAGAGGAGACTGCATGAATCAGGCCTTCATGGTCGAATTGCTGTAAAGACACCACTACTAAAGGACACCAATAATAAGAAGAGACTTGCTTGGGCCAAGAAACATAAGCAATGGACATTAGACTGGTGGAAATCTATTCCTTTGGTCTGATGAGTCAAAATGTGAGATTTTTGGTTCCAACCGCTGTGTCTTTGTGAGACGCAGAGTAGGTGAACGGATAATCTCTGCATGTGTGGTTCCCATCGTGAAGCAAGGAGGAGGAAGTGTGATGGTGTGGGGGTGATTTGCTGGTGACACTGTCTGTGATTTATTTTGAATTCAAGGCACACTTAACCAGCATGGCTACCACAGCATTCTGCAGAGATATGCCATCCCATCTGGTTTGCAGATTATTATTTGTTTTTCAACAGGACAATGACCCAACATACCTCCAGGCTGTGTAAGGGCTATTTGAACAAGAAGGAGAGTGATGGAGTGCTGCATCAGAGCACCTGGCCTCCACAATAACCTTACCTCAACCCAATTGAGATGGTTTGGGATGAGTTGTGTCACATGAGATGATGCTGGAGAGACGAAGCAGGTACGGGGAGTAAACATTTAATAAATAACTGACATAACACGAGACAGGAACAGCGTCAAGAACTAAAACTAAAGACAAAAAACAATCAATGCAGCAGCGGAGAACAGAGCTGGGGAACTGACAAATATAGGGGAGGAAACTATTATTCAATTTATGTTAGTCACATGTCTGTGGAACTTGTTCAGTTCATGTCTCAGTTGTTGAATCTTGTTATGTTACACATGTTAAGTTTGCTGAAAATAAATGCAGTTGACCGTTTGTTTTTTTGCTGAGTTTATGTACAGTACCAGTCAAAAGTTTGGACACACCTACTCATTCAAGGGTTTTCTTTATTATTACTATTTTCTACATTATAGAATAACAGTGAAGACATCAAGACTATGAAATAACACTGATGGATTGACCCAGGTCTTGATGTGGTACCAGCTTATCTGGAAGATGACTCAGATGGTGAGGAATATACTTTTGTCTGAGACTCTGGATGAGTCTCAAAGGGGGGAATGAAGGGTTAAAGTTGATTTGGGGGGTCTTCTAAAGACTCCCACCACTGATTATGTTGTTATTAATTTGTTTACGTGCCATTGTACTTATGCTCACTGTACGGCTGAATATTGAGGCCTCTGTCTGTGTCTAGCTCTCTGCCAAAACCTGCAGTAACCCTGGCGTTTGTGAGAAAAAGTGAGAAAAGGGACTGTGGGTGATAGCGAGATACAGAGAGACAGCGTCTGTTTTTCTCTGAAACTAGGGCAGATTTGCATACCGCTGAGATGTGTTAAGAATAACTTGTTCTTTTAAGCTGCACATGCAGTTTTTGACATAGATCACACCATAAGGTGTGATCTCGGGTATATAAGATCCTGTTTCAGAAGAACATTCTTTGTTTCTGGCCATTTTGAGTCTGTAATCAAACCCACAAATGTTGATGCTCCAGATACTCAACTAGTCTAAAGGCCAGTTATATTGCTTCTTTAATCAGAACAACAGTTTTCAGCTGTGCTAACATAATTATAAAAGGGTTTTCTGAAGATCAATTAGCCTTTTAAATGATAAAATTGGATTAGCTAACACAACGTGCCATTGGAACACAGGAGTGATGTTTGCTGATAATTGGCCTCTGTACGCCTATGTAGATATTCCATTAAAAATCTGCCATTTCCAGCTACAATAGTCATTTACAACATTAACAATGTCTACACTGTATTTCTGATCATTTTGATGTTATTTTAATGGACCAAAAAAATCACTTTTCCTTCAAAAACAAGGACATTTCTAAGTGACCCCAAACTTTTGAACGGAAGTGTTTGTAAATAAGTTCTTTCTGTTCTACAGTTTTTATATAAAAAAAATATATCACTTTTTTTTTTCTTTCGCTTTGTCATTATGAGGTTTTGTGGTTACATTAATGGGAATTTTTATTTATTAAATCCATTTTAGAATAATGCTGTAAAGTAACAAAATGTGGGAAAAGGGTAAAAAAAAAATTGGATGTCTCTTGGAATGACAAACTATGCTGTAGCTCTGCCACTTTTCTCCTCAGATGTGGAAAGGAGATATAGCTGGATTCAGATGCAGCCCATGTAAAAAAACATATTTGTAGTTTAAACTGGCGGATAGCAATTTTTTGAATGTTACTTAGATTGACGCACCGGTGCGCCACTAGACGCTAGGGGGTTAATGTTTAAAATATATTGTTGAAGAGTATGATCTCTTTGTGATTGAATATTGACAAGAAGATTAAATAAAGGGTTTTTCCTTGATGTAAGAATGAGGCGTGAGAGTCGTTGAGTAGAGAGAAAATGTATGAAAACAACACTGGTCTAGAATAGCACAAGGAAGTAGACTGGAACCAATCATTGGAGCCAACTGTTTCTCACCATTCACTGGCCTCAGTCGAGACACCGTATATCATAATAGGGATTTGTATTCAAAGAAGATAGACAACCCATGTGATTTAACTGGGATGAACATAAACTAGAAGAATAGGGCTACCTATGTAGAGCCATCAGACACTGAAGTAGAAAGTTAACTTCCTGAAGAATATTGAGAGTTATGACACTGTCTAGTTGTTCACCAACTCATTGTAAAAAATAAAATCAATCAACTGTAGAAACAGGATAGGAAGAAGCAGGTTTTTAGGAGTCACACAACAGTTTCAATTGTTTAAGACTTTTGACGATAACAGTGAGGCGACCAAGATCATTTGGGATCTGCCAGTAATCACTCCATTAATAGATGGTCAGATGTGCCATCAGTATATTTTACTCTACTTGGCACATCTTAAGCAATTTTCCTAAGGAGAAGAAGATGCATGTGTACCATTAATAAGCCTACACCTGTCATTTCATGCTGAATAACTCATGACTTATGTTTAACATAAGTTACCGGTTTCTGACTACACAACCACTTCTCTATGGCATGAAGAAGTTCAGGCCAACAGTAGACTGTCATTGAAGTAAGTACACACTGCTATTATCCAAGTAAGTAGGTTCACATTGGTGCCAACAGTTCCAATTAATCCACTGGATAGCACAGTAGACTTCTGGCAGAACCTCAAAGAATATTAAGGCTCTTCATTGAAGAGCATTAAGATGTATGACGTCATTGTTCAGTGTTCGGCTTCTAAATATGCAAACCAACCAGAAACATGACAGGAGACCAGCCACAGCAGGGTTTTATTAAAAATGACAAACAAACAAAACATTTGAAATTCTAAAATGAGAAAAAGAGCCCTGGGGAGATACGCCAATTGGTCCAAAATAGTTGGCAGGCAAGATCTACACAGAATGTTTTCATTGATACCTTCACATCTGCCTATCACATGTGCCTAATTCATGGATAAACCTATATGTCTTGTAAGAGTAAGTTGTTTGACCTGAAAGGAATGCCACAGGTACACTTGACTTCAAACCATTTCTAGAGACAGATATTGAAGCTAGTTTACGCTGCATCTCAAATCACAGTTGCATAACACTTTCCTTTCTACCTTATTCCACGTCCTCTTCCTCTTCTACCCTTCCTCTTCCAAGGACCCTAATCTATTAATCTCCTCCTCCCTCCCTGGGCCAAATTCATTAGGCACCAAAGGGACTGAAACAGGGACTTTGACTTATCCAATGAGATGCTCATTTTCGTTTTCCGTTTTAAAAAGCATGCCCTAATGAAGACGAGCCCGGTTTACTCGGTGAGATGGAAGTGCATCTTGTCGTTGATGTTCTTCCTCTCGGGGTTGAGGCGTTTTAGGATCTGGGCCAGGACGTTGACCGTCTGCTCACTGCTCAGGCCAGGCCTCTTGGTCTGGAACTTCTTCAGCAGGTCCTTGGGCCTCCTCCGTCAGCTGAACGTCACTGTGGAGAGGGAGGACGGAGAGTGGGACAAAACAACTGGGGAAGGGTGTGTGGTGGAAAGGGGGAGGGAATGAGGCAAGAAGAGTATCACCCTCTCACGGGTGATGAAGAGGAGGGGAGAGTAAGAGGGTGACGGAGCAGCCCAACCTCACATTCAAATCGCGCATATATGTACATAATGTGTTTCAGCAGATTTTGTGCATTTTTGTGCATTTTTGTGTGGTTCAATTAGTGCGAGAAGACACAAATTTAACCAGTAGGCGACACACAAGCCTTTGCAACAACCATAGACGCGATAGCCTGTATTTCATTAATTTTTTTACGTTATGAATATATAGATATTTTGTCTTTATTTAATCCCTATTGAAACACTGTAGTTGTATGCCTATATGTACTGTTTTTTATTTTTCTGAACAGACTTTTCAGTATAGAATGAATGTAAGCAATGCATGATGGCTAATGGTGTTTTATTTGGTTGTAGCTCCATGTATTTCTTACAAAAAACAAACGTGTAAACCATTTTTATTGACCAGAATGTAACTGAAAATACAATAGCAGCCTTGACATTGTCCATCAATAGCAAAACATTTTTTTTTCATATATAACATTTTGGAAATGTATGCAGTCATTGTAGTCTTACATTTTGTTGGCCAAACAAAATTACCAAAACCTTAACCCGTAATAAGGCAAAGGTGGAGTTGTACTATGAGCTGGCTGAATGTAAATACATGGCTATGAGTGTAAGCACCTTTTAACTAGAAACCATAGTTAAAATTAACGTCAGTGCGAAATAGCTAGAAAGCTTTTGTATTTCCACTTGGTTGCACCTATGGTTATGAGAACAGTAAATCAATTGCAAAACCTGCGTCGACCTGTGACGAGCAACAAAACACTGGAAAGCTTCTAGCCTACCAGAAAGTTACAAGAAGAACAACAATGGTTACCTCATCCGGTCATGTGACATTTTTTGTTTATAGATTTTTTGCCCATACCAAATGTCTGGACCCTGGACAGATACCAGGTAGGTCGCCAGTTTGTCCCTTGTCAGTTACAGCATGAATACACAGTTGTTTTGTGTTTGTTAACTAGACAGGGAGCGGTGGGTCGCAAGGCTGCTGGCCCGACACCACCAGGTAAAATGTAAAGCGCCAAATTCAAAATCCCAAAGTTGAATTATTAAACATGCACCAATATACAAGTGTTTCATACTCATCAAAAGCTCTGTTTCTTGGCAATATCACAGCGTTGTCAGATTTCAAAAAGGCTTTACGGCGAAAGCTCTACATTTGATTGTTTGAGGGCAGCGCCTCACATACTTTCTCATAGCCATGAATTCATTAGCCAGCGTGGCACACACATAACACATTTCACAGCGAAAACAAATCAATTACCTGTTGAAGAACTTCTGCTGAGGTCATCCTAAGTGTCCAACGAAGACAATCCATGGTTCTTTTGTTAGAAAAAGTAATGTATTATATCCATAAATCTCCATTTGGTTCGCGCGTCATAGTCAGAAACGACAGCCTCCACTAGTCCATTGAAACGTGGCGCGAACTCGTTCATCTTATACCTATAAACTTGTCCAAGAACATTCAAACATAGTTTTAAATGTATCCTTAGGAACACTTTTACGTATATTTACTATTATAAATCAACCGGAATATAAACTGAGCTCTAAAGACGGTAAATAAGACACTGCGCGACTTCTCGGGCGCGCGCCCTGGGTACTGTTGTCATCAAGGGGGGACCCACTTGTTTGGTCGTTTTCTCTGGTCTAAAGCATCCAAAATGGAGGAAAACACCATCTCGAGGCTGTTGACATCATAAGGAAGCGACGTGTACTGCATTCATATGCCCTTATATGGTCATTTTCATGAGGGAGGGGTTCCCAAATGAGCAATGTGTCAAAATCACTTTTTCCAGGACAGAAATTCCTCGGGGTTTTGCCTGCCATATCCGTTCTGTTTCACTCACAGACAAATGGTTAACAGTTTTGGAAAATTCAGAGTGTTTCCTATCCANTTGGTTCGCGCGTCATAGTCAGAAACGACAGCCTCCACTAGTCCATTGAAACGTGGCGCGAACTCGTTCATCTTATACCTATAAACTTGTCCAAGAACATTCAAACATAGTTTTAAATGTATCCTTAGGAACACTTTTACGTATATTTACTATTATAAATCAACCGGAATATAAACTGAGCTCTAAAGACGGTAAATAAGACACTGCGCGACTTCTCGGGCGCGCGCCCTGGGTACTGTTGACATCAAGAGGGGACCCACTTGTTTGGTCGTTTTCTCTGGTCTAAAGCATCCAAAATGGAGGAAAACACCATCTCGAGGCTGTTGACATCATAAGGAAGCGACGTGTACTGCATTCATATGCCCTTATATGGTCATTTTCATGAGGGAGGGGTTCCCAAATGAGCAATGTGTCAAAATCACTTTTTCCAGGACAGAAATTCCTCGGGGTTTTGCCTGCCATATCCGTTCTGTTTCACTCACAGACAAATGGTTAACAGTTCTGGAACATTCAGAGTGTTTCCTATCCAATGGTACTAAATATATGCATATCCTATTTTCTGGGCCTGAATGGGAGGCATTTTACTTTGGGCACGCCAGGCTCTCCAAAACCGTCACCTCGGGAGCTGCTCCCTGAGAAGTTAAAGTGTTTGGTTTAAGGTGAATAAAGTAAGTTGCATACACAGCAGAATGTGTGGATATTTTTGTTGCATTACTTGCATATATTTGGATATCATTCTCACTTATTATTTTAGCCACCTATACATTATGCAATATATTCCCATGTTTGCATCTATGTGAAGGAATGTTAGGATTGGAAGTTGTCTCTTTATGTTTCTTTTGAGATGGTATGGCCTCTGAGGACCCCAAAGACCAACTGGATGAGGCTATTAAAAAGGCAGAACGGCTTGCTGAGGAGCTCAACCAAGGGAAGAACCCACAAGACCAACTGGAAGAGGCTATTAAAAAGGCAGAACGGCTTGCTGAGGAGCTCAACCAAGAGAAGAACCCACAAGACCAACTGGAAGAGGCTATTAAAAAGGCAGAATGGCTTGCTGAGGAGCTCAACCAAGAGAAGAACCCACAAGACCAACTGGAAGAGGCTATTAAAAAGGCAGAACGGCTTTTTGAGGAGCTCAACCAAGAGAAGAACCCACAAGACCAACTGGATGAGGCTATTAAAAAGGCAGAACGGCTTGCTGAGGAGCTCAACCAAGAGAAGAACCCACAAGACCAACTGGATGAGGCTATTAAGGAGCAGTGGGGCGCTAGCACTACCCGGTGAAATGTAAGGCGCCAAATTCCAAATCCAAAAGTTGAATTATTAAACATTCATCAATATACAAGTGTTGCATAGTCATCAAAAGCTCTGATTCTTGGAAATATCACAGCGTTGTCAGATTTCAAAAAGGCTTTACGGCGAAAGCAAAACATTTGATTGTTTGAGGATAGCCCCTCTCATATTTTATGCATTAGCATAAATCCATAACCAAAGCGGGTCTCATAAAATGCATAAAATCGCTAATATATAATCCCTTACCTTTCGAAGAACTTCTGCTGAGGGCTTCCCAAGTGTCCAACGAAGACATCCAATGGTTCTTTTGTTAGAAAAAGTCATTTATTATATCCATAAATCTCCGTTTGGTTGGCGCGTTATGTTCATAAAATACAGCGTCCACTCGCCCATTGAACCGTGAAGAGAACATGTTCAACCTATACCTATACACTTGTCCAAGAACAATCAAACATCATTGATAATGTATCCTTAGGAACACTTTTATGTATATTTACTATAATATTTCAACCGGATTATAAACTCTACGATAGGAAAGGAAAAAACCCCAGCGCGCGCGAGCCCTTGAACGTGCTTCCTCTTCTGTTTACATCTGATGACTAGTTCGAAATTCTTCTTCTATTACCATCCAGAGCAACCTAACATCACCAAACACTGTTGACATCCAGTGGAAGAAATAGGTACTGCAATCTTACTCCCATATATGGCTGTTTTCAATAGGGATGGGTTCAAAATGAGGCAGTGTGTCAAAAACACTTTTTCCAGGACAGAAATTCCTTGGGTTTTCGCCTGCTATATCAGTTCTGTTATACTCACAGACAATATTTTAACACTCTTAGAAACTTCAGTGTTTCCTATCGAATAGTACTAATTATGTGCATATCCTAGTTTCTGGGCCTGAGTGGCAGGCCTTTTACTTTGGGCACGCCAGACTCTCCAAAACCGACACCTCAGCTGCCGCTCCCTAAGAAGTTAAAAAGACAGAACGGCTTGCTGAGGAGCTCAACCAAGAGAAGGACCCACAAGACCAACTGGAAGAGGCTATTAAAAAGGCAGAACGACTTGCTGAGGAGCTCAACCAAGAGAAGGACCCACAAGACCAACTGGATGAGGCTATTAAAAAGGCAGAACGGCTTGCTGAGGAGCTCAACCAAGAGAAGGACCCCCAAGACCAACTGGAAGAGGCCATTAACGAGGCAAAAAGGCTGGCTGAGGAGCTCAACCCAGAACGGGTAATGTAACAAGTCGTACATTACCTGTAATGTAACCCTTATACCTCCCATGCGTGCACAAATATTCCCAACACAACCCCAGCACCACAGCGTTATGATTTATCATTGCTTGTTGTTTGTCAAAGTAGACCCCACATGGCACAAATGTGAATTTAAACGTAGACTCTGTGATATGACCTGTGGTCCATATGTGCACAAGCAAGCCATGCTTGTGGGAGACTTTTATTAGTGGGCTAGTCATGATAATTGAAATGCACTTTTTAGGAAAATAAGAAGAAAAAGACAAACAAGACTCCAGGGATTAGGTTCAGATGGAGACAAAGCGATGAGAAAGGACAGATTGTTCCTCAAACCAGGAAGGCAACTACGTCCACTTCTCTTGGTAAGTTTCATCACGTCTAGGTGTTTAATTTTATTGGTCCCTGATCTGACTTTTTCCTTTCAAACATACTGTATCATAGCATATCAAACGTTTGTTGCCGTGCCATAGGCCGGTCTAGTACCATCTACCCACAGCACATAATGCATTACATGCAGGTCTGATCCCACCTTTCCCTGTCTCTAACTGTTGTCTGTCTCTGATGAAAATACATATTTAACGAAAGGAGTGTCAGAACTCCAGCAAATCTTTTGAAGTAAAAACCTTTTTATTACAAATTCTTTCAGCTCCAAGGGCCAGTACATCAAGAGCCAGACTAGTGCAACATTTTGGGCCAGTCACTGAGGAGGAAGAATCAGGTATTGATGAGCGATTGAATAGATTAATCTATACAATTCCTTGTTATTCAGTGGCTTTGTAATTCATTTATTATATTTTTATTAAAGCTGTAATCGGTAGTTCAAACAATAACAAAGCACACTCCCCTCCCCTGTTTTGGTTAAAAGCTGAGTGATAGGGTTGGCGAAATGTAACCACTTTCAATTTATAGACAGAGCTATGGATGCAATAACTTACCATCAATGTTATTAAAATAATAGTTTTAACCATGTTTTAAGGCTATACAGTGTTTTTTTACATTTACTTTGTTTGCAAACATTGACTAAAACAAGCTTATAGTTTGGGTTCTGATGGGGTACGACAGTTGAATTAAACTCATGAGGCATTAATACGTTCTAATCTTCAAGAATCAATGGGTACATATCATTAATATAAGTCCAAAAATGGCGTTATCAACTTCTGAATGCCCCTTTCAGTCTAATCCTTTTTTGCATATCTTATTTTAGAGACAAGGACCAGTGGATCCACTCCAGTTTTAAACACTGATGAAGAAATAGGTATGTTTAAATTGTTTTACTTTCAACATTGGGGTCATCTTGGTGTTACTGAATTATACTGCACTACATCTTTATTTTGACAGTGATGCAACATTTTTAAATGTGGCTCTAGTCTCCAGAATTTCGGATTTGAGATCAAATGTTTGATATGAGGTTACCGTACAGAATGTCACCTTTTATTTCATGGTATTTTCAGACTTTCCTGAATTACCGTTTTGAAATGAAAGCACATTAGATGTCTATTCCAGTATTTGGTCCCATATTCCTTGCACATAATGACTAGATCAAGATCTTCTATTCTTACTTACAATAAAAGTCACTACATAATGACACATTATTCACAATTCAGTTCCTATTGGGCACAATATCATCTGTAACACAACCAAAGAAGCTGTACAAGTTTGTAGATTCACAAGCTTAATGTAGTCATTGTGTTCTAGGAATATGGGCCCAAATTCTAAACATTTGACAACTTTAATACGTACATGAAATGTGTCTAAATACTTATGACATCGTCAAATGGTGGGGCTAGTTGCAAGTTTTATTAGTCATATGTACAGGATACTGATGGTAACACCATCCAACGAAATGCTTACCTGCAGGTTGCTTCTCGACAATGCAATTCAAAATGCTCGAGTATAGAGACAAATTCAACATTTTAGCATCAGGGCCCACCTCTTGGTTCACTCTCTCCACCTGCCCATTACTCTCAGGGTGAAAACCTAAGGTCAGGCTGATCGAGACCCCCAGACGCTCCATAAACGCTCTCCACACTCGGGACGTGAACTGGGGACCCCGATCAGAAACGATGTCCTCAGGCACCCCGTAGTGCCGGAAGACGTGGGTAAACAGGGCCTCCGCAGTCTGTAGGGCCGTAGGGAGACCGGGCAACGGGATAAGACGACAGGACTTAGAGAACCGATCCACAACGACCAGGATCGTAGTGTTCCCCTGGGACGGGGGAAGATCGGTGAGGAAATCCACCGACAGGTGAGACCACGGCCGTTGTGGAAACGGGGAGGGGCTGTAACTTCCCTCTAGGCAGGTGTCTAGGCGCCTTACTCTGAGCACATACCGAACAGGAGGAGACATAAAACATCACTTCCTTAGCCAACGTGGGCCACCAGTACTTCCCCCTAAGACCCCGCACTGTCCTCTCAATCCCCGGATGACCCGAAGAGGGTAGCGTACGAGCCCACCGAATCAATTTATCACGAACACCAAGCAGCACGTACTGACGACCTGCAGGACACTGAGGAGGCGCAGGTTCCAGCTGTAGTGCCCGCTCGATGTCCGCGTCCACCTCCCATACCACCGGCGCTAACAGACATGAAGCAGGAAGGATGGGAGTAGGCTCGATGGACCGCTCCTCGGTGTCATAGAGACGGGACAGCGCGTCGGCCTTAGTATTCTGGGAACCTGGCCTATAGGAGATCGTGAACTGAAATCTGGTGAAAAACATGGCCCACCTAGCCTGCCGCGGATTCAGTCTCCTCGCTGCCCGGATATACTCCAGATTACGGTGGTCAGTCCAGTTGAGAAAAGGGTGCTTAGCCCCCTCAAGCCAATGTCTCCACACCTTCAGAGCCCTGACCACAGCTAACAACTCCCGGTCCCCCACGTCATAGTTTCGCTCTGCCGGACCGAGCTTCCTTGAAACGAAAGCGCAGGGGCAGAGTTTCGGTGGCGTGCCCGAGCGCTGTGATAGCACGGCTCCAACCCCAGCCTCAGACGCGTCCACCTCCACTATGAACGCCAAAGAGGGGTCCGGATGAGCCAGCAAGGGAGCGTTGGTGAACAGCTCCTTCAGACGACTGAAGGCTCTGTCCGCCTCCGCCGACCACCGCAAACGAGCCGGCCCCCCCTTCAGCAGTGAGGTAATGGGAGCAGCCACCTGACCAAAACCCCGGATAAACCTCCGGTAGTAATTGGCAAACCCTAAAAACCCTTGCCCCCCTTTTACCGTGGTCGGAGTCGGCCAATTACGCACGGCTGTAATGTGGTCGCATTCCATCACCACCCCAGAGGTGGAAATGCGATACCCCAGGAAGGAAACGGCTTGTTTGGAAAACACACATTTCTCCGCCTTGACGTACAGGTCATGCTCCAGCAGTCGCCCAAGTACTTTGCGCACCAGAGACACATGCGCGGCGCGTGTGGTGGAATAGATCAAGATATCATCTATATACACCACCACACCCTGCCCGTGCACGTCCCTGAGAATCTCGTCCATGAAAGATTGAAAGACGGCTGGAGCATTCTTCAACCCATACGGCATGACGAGGTACTCATAATGGCCAGATGTTGTACTAAACGCAGTCTTCCACTCATCTCCCTCCCGGATACGCACCAGATTATATGCGCTCCTGAGGTCCAGTTTTGTGAAGAAACGTGCCCCGTGAAATGATTCAACCGCCGTAGCAATGAGAGGTAGCGGGTAACTAAATCCCACTGTGATGGCATTTAGACCTCTATACTCAATGCACGGCCGCAGACCTCCCTCCTTTATCTTCACAAAAAAGAAACTCGAGGAGACGGGTGATATGGAGGGCCGAATGTACCCCTGTCCCAGAGATTCAGTGATATATGTCTCCATAGCCACTGTCTCCTCCTGTGACAACGGGTACACGTGACTCCTAGGAAGTGTTGCATTTACCTGGAGGTTTATCGCGCAATCCCCTCGTCGATGAGGTGGTAATTTGGTCGCCCTGTTCTTACAGAAGGCGATAGCCAAATCGGTATATTCAGAGGGAATGCGCACAGTGGAAACCTGGTCTGGACTCTCCACCGTTGTGGCACCGATGGAAACTCCTTTACACCTACCTGAACACTCCTCTGACCACCCCTGGAGAGCCCCCTGTTTCCACGAAATCATAGGATTGTGCGTAGCCAGCCAGGGAATCCCCAGCACCACTGGAAACGCAGGTGAATCAATAAGGTATAGACTAATCCACTCCCCATGACCCCCCTGCGTTACCATGTCCAGTGGAACCGTGGCCTCCCTGACCAGCCCTGACCCTAACGGTCAGCTATCTAGGGAGTGCACGGGGAAGGGTTGCTCTATTGACACTAGCGGAATACCTAGTCTCAAAGCGAGTCCGCAATCCATAAAGTTCCCAGCTGCGCCTGAATCGACTAGCGCCTTATGCTGGAGAGAGGGAAAAAACTCAGGGAAAGAGATTAGTAAGAACATGTGACCAACAGGGAGCTCTGGGTGAGTCTGGTGCTGACTCACCTGGGGTGACCGAGCAGTGCTCTGCCTGCCCTCTCGATTCCCAGAGGAGCTCCTCCAGCACCGATCGGCAGTGTGTCCTCTCCAACCACAACTGGTGCAGGAGGAGCCTCCTCCTCCGGTTCCCCTCAATGCGGCCCCACCTAACTCCATAGGGATTGGAGCGGAAGGGCCGGGAGGTGGAACAAACAGGGCCCTTCCCGACCGCCCGCGAGCCGCCAGCAGGTTGTCCAGTCGTATGGACATGTCAATTAGCTCATCGAGGGAGAGGGTAGCGTCTCGACAAGCCAACTCCCTGCGGACGTCCTCCAGGAGACTACAACGGTAGTGGTCGATCAGGGCCCTGTCGTTCCACCCCGCTCCAGCGGCCAAGGTCCGAAACTCCAGTGCAAAGTCCTGCGCACTCCTTGTCTCCTGTCTCAGGTGAAACAGCCGTTCACCCGCCGCTCGGCCCTCTGGTGGGTGGTCGAACACGGCCCGGAACCGGCGGACAAACTCTGGGTAGTGGTCCCTTGTGGAGTCTGGGCTATCCGACACTGCGTTGGCCCACTCCAGGGCTCGACCCGTCAGACAGGAGACGAGGACGCTCACGCTCTCCTCCCCAGAGGGAGTCGGGCGGACGGTAGCCAGGTATAACTCCAACTGGAGCAAGAACCCCTTACATCCAGCCGCCGTCCCATCGTACTCCCTCGGGGGAGCGAGACGGAGTGAGCTGGATCCGGACGCCACCGGAGGAATCGGTTGAAGCGGGGAAGGATCTGGGGGCGAGGGAAGGAGACCACTCCTCTCCCATCGGTCCATTCTCTCCCTAATCTGGTCCATCGCTGACCCGATATGGTGGAGGACGGTTGTGTGATGGAGGACTCGCTCCTCCATAGATGGGAGAGGGGGAGTAGCTGCTTCTGCTGACTCCATGGCTTCTGTCACGACAGCTAGGAATGGTGGGTGTGGAGTCAGGCGCAGAGAGCAGAGTGCACGGAACAACCGACTTTAATGCGGTCGTAAACTTGTACAACGCCAGAACACACAGGCGAACAAACAGAACACAAATGTGAGCAGCCCAAACACAGGACATGCAACTATAACCCACAGAACAGCTAACAAGCTCGCACGAAAGGAGGCAGGCTTAACCTCTTAAGGAGCAGCAAGGTGCGCTGGGGCGCTAGCGCCCCACTCCCGACACTACCAGGTGAAATGCAAGGTGCCAAATTCTAAATCCAAAAGTTGAATTATTAAACATGCATCAATATACAAGTGTTTCATAGTCATCAAAAGCTCTGCTTTTTGGCAATATCACAGCGTTGTCAGATTTCAAAAAGGCTTTACGGCGAAAGCACCACATTTGATTGTTTGAGGGTAGCACCTAACATATTTTTGCCATTACCATGAATTCATAAGCCTTCACGGTTCCTGTTGAGGAACTTCTGCTGATGGCTTCCCAAGTGTCCAACGAAGACAATCCATGGTTCTTTTGTTAGAAAAAGTAATGTATTATATTCATAAATCTGTTTGGTTCGCGCGTTATAATCAGAAACTACAGCCTCCACTCGTCCATTGAAACGTGAAGAGAACTCGTTCAACTTATACCTATAAACTTGTCCAAGAACAATCAAACATCATTTTAAATGTATCCTTAGGAACACTTTTATGTAGAAATAGCATAATATTTCAACCGGAATATAAACTGGGCTATAAGAAAGGAAAAAACCACAGAGCGCGCCTGGCGAGAGCGCGCGTCCTCTTCTATTGACATCTCTGGGGACACTTCCTGATTCCTCTTCTTCTCTGCTCTAAAAGCATCTAAAAAAAATCTGAACAGTGTCTCGAGACTGTTGACATCCAGAGGAAGCGATAGGTACTGCATTCATATGCCCTTATAAGGGCATTTTCATAAGGGAGGGGTCCCAAATGAGCAATGTGTCAAAACCACTTTTTCCAGGACAGAAATTCCTCGGGGTTTCGCCTGCCATATCCGTTCTGTTTTACTCACAGACAAATGGTTAACACTTTTAGAACATTCAGAGTGTTTCCTATCCAATGGTACTAAACATGTGCATATCCTATTTTCTGGGCCTGAATGGGAGGCATTTTACTTTGGGCACGCCAGGGTCTCCAAAACGGTCACCTCATGCACCGCTCCCTAAGAAGTTAACCGGCTTAAATAGCCCTTACAAACACAAAACGAAAACAGGTGCAAACAATAAGAATAATCAACAGAAAGAAAATAGCGGATCGGTGGCAGCTAGTAGGCCGGTGACAATGACCGCCGAATGCCGCCCGAACAGACAGAGGAGCCACCGTCGGTGGAAGTCGTGACAGTGTCGTTCCTTTTGCAACCACTGTTTGTAATTGTGGAAGCTGGAAGCATTTGCCTTTGAGGAGAGTTTACTCTGTAGTCAAAATACACTGAACAGACTCAATTCGTCAGGGACAGACTCAATTCGTCAGGGCATGGACTCTACAAGGTGTCGAAAGCATTCCACAGGGATGCTGGCCCATGTTGACTCAAATGCTTCCCACAGTTGTGTCAAGTTGGCTGGATGTCCTTTATTCATGATATACACAGGAAACTGTTGATCGTGAAAAACCCAGCAGCGTTGCAGTTCTTGACACAAACCGTTGGACCTGGCACCTACTACCATACCCCGTTCAAAGGCACTTAAATATTTTGTCTTGCCCACTCACCCTCTCAATGGCACACATACACAAGCCATGTCTCAATTGTCTCAAGGCTTAAACATTCTCCTTTAATCTGTCTCCTCCCCTTCATCTACACTGAAGTGGATTTAACAGGTGACATCAATAAGGGATCATAGCTTTCACCTGGTTAGTTTGTCAGGGAAAGAGAATGTTTTGTACACTCAATGTGTTTTTGCTGTTTTAAGAACATTCAGAATTTCTATTCGACGATGGGATCAAGTTCTATTGTGTGATATTCCATTTTAGACTTAGTACTCAATATTTTGGTCTGCTCTGTAATTGAATTTACTGTAGAATCAAAGCTGAGGTTTTTGGCTTGTCACACCATAGATTGTGCAGAGATATATTTGCTATCACCTACTTACAGCCCTATGTGTGTTTTAATAGATTAATTATATCATATTCTTAATTTAATCATTTTCCAATTTTTATTGTGTTTTCAAAAAAGCAATACTTCATCGAGAAATTAACATCCTCCTAGCTGACTTAGAAGACCCTGAGTGTGCAAATCCTGCTCTGCCTGGTGCATCACACAGTTGGAGTGTGAGGAAGGAACTCTCACAGGATAGGTGGAGGGAGTCCAGGCCTGAGATCGTAGATTCTCTGCTGGCTGCAGAGTGTGCTTCTCAGAAGATCTGTCAGTCATGCAATGTGAAAAGGGCTATTCTGCGATGTAGAGACTGTCTGCCGAAACATCTTTACTGTGAAGACTGCGAGGTCTCTACACATGCAAAGTTCCCCCTGCACAACAGAGGGATTCTACACGCCCATTCCTCCAACAACAGCCATATCTCTCCACAGTGATGGCAAATATGCACTTCATGAACAGGGTGTGATTTATATTTTTTTTGCGGCTGAATGTATTATATCAAAGTTCAAATGTATTCTTGTTTATTATTGTATAACATATTGTCCCTAGATTGTTTCTTACCATTGGACGTA
The DNA here is from genome assembly GCA_003317085.1 of Hucho hucho. Classification (NCBI taxonomy): domain Eukaryota; kingdom Metazoa; phylum Chordata; class Actinopteri; order Salmoniformes; family Salmonidae; genus Hucho; species Hucho hucho. The sequence goes on along the minus strand of QNTS01000062.1, from coordinate 354,337 downwards.
CCATAGATGATATGTGGTTGCCTGACTAGCACCATCCATGTTGGCCCTGGGAAACATTTAATCCTCATAGGAATAAATGGTATGTGCAATATCTACAAGAACCAAACAGTGATGTAGCAATGCAATGCAAAACATTTTTTTTCCCCCTCAAGGTCGCTACAATGTGCTGACCTGCACAACCTGTCTTAGCACCTGGACAGCAAACTTGGCAGATCTGATAAAGAATGTCAACCGTGACACCATATACCAGGTAGATCTGTTCAGCTCTTTTGAGGAGTTGAAAGTGTCAGCCCCAGGAATGTCCCGTCTGGCGTTTATGCAGATCTTTGGAGCAGCGAACTGACTTCTTTGGCAGGGTAACAACAAATTATACTCCGCTTTACCAATGTATGACTTCAGGTTAACAATATGTTAAAGTTATGTTACACAAAGCGTTGTAACAAAATGTATTTCCAGTACTACAACTACGTTAAAACTTCAGGTCTCTTGCTACAGTATGTGTTAGCCTCCTGCACCAGTGCCCTGCCATGCCCCTTATCTGTGCCCCTCTTGCATCCAATATTTCCTGCTCTTTACAACATAAGTACTCGTCCTACTTTTGCGTTGGCTTTCACCAGCTTGGCCGTCAACACTGTGCACTGGCCCTGCTTTAACTCAAATCCAGTCAGCCATAGTGAATTATAGTATGTTTTGTTCATAGTATTGTTGTAAGTTATTTCATATATGTATTTTTCCCTTACCAGAACAGATTGATCTGTGGGGACACTTTTCAAAAAAGCTTTGAGTGGACGTACTTCCGCACTGAAGTTGATCAAGTCTCCGATATACAGTACTTTGACTGCCCAGCCTGTTCCCCCGGCATGCTTGCAGTATGTAAAACTATTTATAATTGATCAAATAACACCGTACCTTATATCATTTAAACAATCCAAACAAGGTTTGCCTTTTCTTTGTCCAGTGTGAACGTTTTCAAATGCAGTTGAGTTCATTTTTAGCTTAAATGTTTTGAGTTTGTAATGAAATGAATTATCAATATTGTCAAGTGTCCCACAATCAGGTTGATTGATATTTCAGATGTCATATATAATGTATTTCATGTATCCTTTCATGGACTGATGACAAAGGATTCTTTGATGGCGTATTTATTTGCAAGGATGAGGATGTGTCCATAGAAATACTAAAGGTACGTTTCCTGTGTATCTTCTAATCTGTGAAAAAGGACTGGCCTCGGGCCATCTGACTCAAAGACAGACTCGTTATACACTATTCCAATAAAAACATATCATTTTGGAGAGATGGTAATCCTCTCTCCAAGTCCAGGGTCGTTACATCACTCCCTCTGTTCAGAAATGCAACACACTTTACAAGTGCTTGTTTTTTACAGTCAGTCTCCAACTTCTGATCTCCATTGTAGCGAACACAGGGGGTAGCTCAGTGCCCTCAGCTAGATTTTAAAAACCTAACCAATGTCCTGTTAACACTTTCCCCCCCAAAAATGTTTAACCTATACTCTTCTACTTCCTTGTCTAAGGTTATGGAAAAGGGGTATGTCTGCCGTCTGCCGTCACGGAATACTTCTGAGGAGCCTCAACTTGATGCGTGGAGAGATATTTGCGTACCCACTGTTCTTGCAGAAGGAATTGTCTGGCAGCAGGAACATACAATTCATGTGTACGGATGTGATCTGCCAATTTTGGCCATACTTAACCAAACAGAACCTCTACTGTCAGACAGGTTTGTTAAATTTCATGAATATTGAATTGCACACACTTAATTTCTCTTTAATTTCAAAGCCATGCAATTTAACAAATAATTACATTCTCCTTTTGTTTTGATGACAGATGGATGCAAGAAAAGACACCCTCTGTGCAGAAAGATATTGGAAGAAAAGGCCAAATTGACAGCTGCCATAGAGGAGTAGAACACCCTTGTACCAGATTCAGATTCAGCAAAGTAAGTAGTATGTTTGTGTGTCGCAATAACTGTTTCTGTTTTGCTATCTGTGTTTGTCCAGTTGCGCAAACACAGGAAGTCAAGCAGCACTGGGAAAGCCTAAAGAGGGAATCGGAGAATGTGCAAGACCTTGCTTCACATGTGGCACTTGGCCTAAGCAGGAAAAGTATGGGAACTTTCATTAAAATGCACAATTGATGTTGGCACCCAGTAATTGCTATTGTATTTAAGGAATACTTAATCGTATTTACCCTACACATTACGATTGTTGGTGTTAGGCTGGCAATTGAATCAGTCGGAAGCTGGGAGCAGAGGTCTCTTCTCCATGCTTCAGAGGAGAGTCAGCAGCCTCAGAAGACACCCAACTGTTCACCTGACCTATAATTCCTTACAATCAAATGCCGACCGCATTATCTACCAAGAGAATTCTCTTCGATTATAATCACAGTCGTGTATATCCCCCCCAAGCAGACACATCGACGGCCCTGAAAGAACTTCATTGGACACTATGTAAACTGGAAACCACATATCCTGAGGCTGCATTTATTGTAGCTGGGGATTTACAAGGGTAATTTCTCAGCCCTCTCCTGTACTCCCTGTTCACCCATGACCGTGTGGCCATGCACGCCTCCAACTCAATCATCAAGTTTGCAGACGACACTACAGTGGTAGGCTTGATTACCAACAATGACGAGACGGCCTACAGGGAGGAAGTGAGGGCCCTCGTGTGTGGTGTCAGGAAAATAACCTCTCACTCAACGTCAACAAAACAAAGGAGATGATCGTGGACTTCAGGAAACAGGAGAGGGAGCAGCCCCCTATTCACATCGACGGGACAGTAGTGGAGAAGGAGGAAAGTTTTAAGTTCCTCGGCATACACATCACGGACAAACTGAAATGGTCCACCCACACAGACAGCGTGGTGAAGACGGCGCAACAGCGCCTCTTCAACCTCAGGAGGCTGAAGAAATTTGGTTTGTCACCAAAAACACTCACAAACTTTTACAGATGCACAATCGAGAGCATCCTGTCGGGCTGTATCACCGCCTGGTACGGCAACGGCTCCGCCCACAACCGTAAGGCTCTCCAGAGGATGGTGAGGTCTGCACAACGCATCACCGGGGGCAAACTACCTACCCTCCAGGACACCTACACCACCCGATGTCACAGGAAGGCCAAAAAGATCATCAAGGATTGCAACCACCCAAGCCACTGCCTGTTCACCCCGTTATCATCCAGAAGGCGAGGTCAGTACAGGTGCATCAAAGCTGGGACCGAGAGACTGAAAACAGCTTCTATCTCAAGGCCATCAGACTGTTAAACAGCCATCACTAACATTGAGTGGCTGCTGCCAACATACTGACTCAAATCTCTAGCAACTTTAATAATGAAAAATTGGATGCAATAAATGTATCACTAGCCATTCTAAACATTGCCACTTTATATAATGTTTACATACCATACATTACTCACCTCATATGTATACACTGTACTCTATACCATCTACTGCATCTTGCCTATGCCGTTCGGCCATCGCTCATCCATATATTTACATGTACATATTGTTATTCATTCCTTTACACTTGTGTGTATAAGGTAGTTGTTGTGAAATTGTTAAAGTACTTGTTAGAATTTACTGCATGGTCGGAACTAGAAGCACAAGCATTTCGCTACACTTGCATTAACATCCGCTAACCATGTGTATGTGACAAATAAAATGTGATTTGATTTGATTTGAAACTTATATACAGCAAAGCTATGGGCCAAGACACCTCCCTCCTAGAAAATAACTTCATAGATGACCTCCTGGAAGAGGACCTAGATGACATCTATGACAGCATCCACTACAGCTCTGATGACGAGGAATCTATCAAAGACTGAATGTTCGTTTGGGTGGGCGCAGTTTGCACTGGGTGAAAAGGGATTCCATTCGTTTTGCATATGTACTTTATCTGCCTTCCTAAGGAACATTCTTTGAACATTTTATGGAAAATAAACTTTTATGTTTCTTCTTTGTTGACAATGTGTACAAGTAAATCACACATGCAGATAGATGGTCTGCCTCTATGCACTAAACATGCTGCATGTCAATATGACTCAGGGGTAGGCCTATATCCAACAGAAAAAATGCAGGTAAAGTAATATATGTAATAGCATTATATATACTGTATATATAATCCATATATATGTAAGCTATGTTGATATACACGTAGGCCTATGTAGTATATTATATAGCCTAGCTACGCCTAGCCTATGGGCCTATAATAAACTTGGATATGAATTGCAAAGTTCAAGGTCAGTCAGCCAAAATGCTTTCCAAAATGCAACATTCTCATAACTGTTGATGATTATTTTCTCAATACTCATAAGACATTCACTAAGTACTAAAGTTGATCAGCCAATCCACTGCTCATAACTAATGTATCAACATTGTACTATGTGATTAGACCTCTGGTCAAAAGTAGTGCACTTTCAAGGGAATAGGGTGGCATTTGGAAAGAAATTATCCACTTTTATCCATTGAACTAACATTATTCCAGTAGAAAGACAGAAGGAAACAAGTGACCTTTAAGTCTCAGATTTGCATTAATTTGTTCCAAACAGAATGTTGTAGCTTTACTATATTGGAAAAGGCCCAGGTAAAATGAAGAACTGTGTATGTTAACCTGTGCGCCTTTTCTTATAGTCCGCCAGAGTTTTATTTCAGGACCACGGACAGCTACTGTTAGCTTGAGAAATGCAAGGTATGCCATGGCGAGATCAGATCATGATTTTTGCCTACTGTAAACACTGCTATTTCGTTGCCGCAGCGTCAGACGGGCCATTCTCGCTGTCTCCATTGTCTGGTTGGTTATTCTGTCACGTTGTATAAATGAATGGAGACAGGTGCAGGAATATGTAATAGGGGGTTTTAATACTACACCCAAAAATACAACATGCCATGAAAAAGCACGGGGACGAAGCCCAAAACAAACACGTACACAAAAACACAGGGATGTAACCCAAACAAAAGAGCGAGGTTAAACCATAAATGCACGGGATGAGACCCGTAATACACTACACGGGACGAGACCTGTAATAAACACTACACAAGATGAGACCAGTAATAACAAGTGCACAATACACGCTGCACAAAAACCGAAACAACAAAGCACAGGTACTCACAAGACCAACGGACATGGGAACAATAACCGACAAGACAATGGTGAACAGAGGGTACTTATAAACAATTACTAATCAGGGGATTTGGAATCAGGTGTGCGTAATGAGACGCCTAGAGGCCGGTGACATAGACCTCTGGAACTGGGGCACGGAATAAGCAGCAGTACCGGGGAAGCAGTGACATGTCATGGATGACTGATTGCGCTCATTGCTTCAAGTTGAAAAAGAAATGCTGCTCTTGGAATATCATGCTTTGAGCACTACCGAAAAAGTGCTACTTGCAGGTGAAAAATGTGTGCCATATGCTGCATTTGCTACAGGCCTATTGTTTAAGTTTTTGTTGGTGACACTGATATCTCAATAATTTGCAGTTTAAGTCTATCAAAAGTGCACGAGTTTGAGCATGTGTCTGTTAGATCTATGGATTTTTTTTATCATCATGAATTACACTACCATTCAAAAGTTTGGGGTCACTTAGAAATGTCCTTGTTTTCCATGAAAACATACATGAACTGCAAAATGAATAGGAAATATAGTCAAGACGTTGGTTATAAATAATAATTTTTTATTGAAATAATAATTGTGTCCTTCAAACTTTGCTTTCGTCAAAAAATCCTCCATTTGCAGCAATTACAGCCTTGGAGACCTTGGCGTTCTAGTTGTGAATTTGTTGAAGTAACCTGAAGAGATTTCACCCTTGCTTCCTGAAGCACCTCCCACAAGTTGGATTGGCTTGATGGGCACTTCTTACATACCATACGGTCAAGCTGCTCCCACAACAGCTCAATAGGGTTGAGATCCGGTGACTGTGATGGCCACTCCATTATAGACAGAATACCAGCTGACTGCTTTTCCCCTAAATAGTTATTGCATAGTTTTGAGCTGTGCTTAGGGTCATTGTCCTGTTGTAGGAGGAAAATGGCTCCAATGATGGGCTGTCCACGGGGTATGGCATGGTGTTGCAAAATGTAGTGATCGCCTTCCTTCTTCAAGATCCCTTTTACCCTGTACAAATCTCCCACTTTTCCACCACCAAAGCACCCCCAGACCATCACATTCCCTCCACCATGCTTTCTGCGTCTCAGAAATGTTCTTCTTTGTGATCTGAACATCTCAAACTTAGATTTGTCTGTCCATAACACTTTTTTTCCAATCTTCCTCTGTCCAGTGTCTGTGTTCTTTTGCCCATCTTAATCTTTTATTTTTATTGGCCAGTCTGAAAAGGCTTTTCTTTGCAACTCTGCCTAGAAGGCCAGCATCCCGGAGTCACCTCTTCAATGTGGATGTTGAGACTGGTGTTTTGTGGGTATTATTTAATGAAGCTGCCAGTTGAGGACTTGTGAGGCGTCTGTTTCTCAAAGTAGACACTCTAGTGTACTTGTCCTCTTGTTCATTTGTGCACCGGGGCCTCCATCTACTACTTTCTATTCCGGTTAGAGACAGTTTGCGCTGTTCTGTGAAGGGAGTAGTACACAGCGTTGTACGAGATCTTCAGTTTCTTGGAAATTTCTCGCATGGAATAGCCTTCATTTCTCAGAACAAGAATAGACTGACGAGTTTCAGAAGAAAGGTCTTTGTTTCTGGTCATTTTGAGCCTGTAATCGAACCCACAAATGCTGATGCTCCATGTAATACCCTTGTTAGAACCAAGTATTGAGCTATTTGTTACAATTAATTGGTATTAGATTTTAACAGGTGATTGAATTGATCCTTAATTGTAATATTGTTAATGAATTTATTTTGAAGAAATATTTATTTAATGTATAAGTGAATAAGTTGGTTTACTTTTAAGTTAATGTTTTTACCAATAAGGTCGCTTGTTAAGTTGTGGCCAATGGGAGAGTTGACCTGGTTAACGGGAGGCCTGGGGCGAAAAAAGAGAAAGAGAGACGTTGAGAAAGGATGGATTTTGAGATTATGACCGTTGGTGAAGAGGAATTATAAAAGAAGACGACAAAGAGAATAGAACAATACACATTCTTACTAAGATATGAAGGGAAATACCGATTTTATTTTATAGGAGAGTTGTTGTAATTTTTGTTGGAGAGGGGACTCGGTGAAGACTGAAGCTACCGTCTCGTTGTGGAGGTCGACAGCCTTGAGGTTGGCCTGGCATCGTGAGACACCAGGAGAGGATTGCTTGGGAGGGCTCGACGAGTTCATGTTCCCACGGGGTGTCGATTGCTGTGGACCATGTGAGGAAAACCTGCACGGAACTGTCATACTTCGCTGAAGCAATATCTACATTAGTGAGTATCCACAACGTGAGGTGCTTCTGGACTTTATGTGTGTCGTCATTTTTTTTAGCTCCAACGCGCGCCAACGGGTTATTAAGCAATCTTTAAATAATTTGGACATGGGTTGTGCACGACTCATTGGGGTTTATTATTTTTATTTCTTTTGATGTTGTGCTATGAAAATGTAATAATACACACATTGAACCATATGTATATTGCCTTGGTGGAGTCATTTAATATTTCAATCTAATTTAATGCATGGGATAGATTATCCTGAAACAATAACAGAAACCTATAATCATTTCATCTGAAGTTAATGCCCTATTGTCATCACCCTAGATAGTTTGCAATAGGAATTCTTATTGGAGATGTCCTTCTCACCTAGCATCCCATGCTGTTGAAATACTCTACGTAAGTTAATATCGTGAGAGTCAAATTCGAGCCTGTTGAGAGGGTTACATCCAGATACTAAATTAGCCTAAAGAAGTCCAGTTGTATTGCTTCTATAATCAGCACAACAGTTTTCAGCTGTGCTAACATAATTACAAAAGGGTTTTCTAATGATCAATTAGCCTTTTAAAATGATCAACTTGGATTAGCTAACACAACGTTCCATTGGAACACAGGAGTGATGGTTGCTGAGCCTCTATGTAGATATTCCATACAAAATCTGCCGTTTCCAGCTACAATAGTCATTTACAACATTAACAATGTCTACACTGTATTTCTGATCAATTTGATATTTGAATGGACAAAAAAATAGCTTTTCTTAAAAAAATAAGGACATTTCTAAGTGACCCCAAACTTTTGAACGGAAGTGTAGATTCAGCAATAAAAGTCCCACTTATGGTCATAAATTTAACTTGTTTTTGACAGTATGAAGCAGAATACCACGGGGTAGTTTAAAAGGGAGGAACTCCATCAAACTTTTATTCCATACACTATGCAGCTGTTGCAAAAAAACGACCCCAATTACAGTGTCAAACATCTGACTGAATGAGCCAAGGTATTCATTTACACTCGTGTGAGAAGGCAGTGCATACCAGACGCAGGTTCTAAATTAGTGTACAGAGAGAAAGTGTGTGTCTGTGGGTGTGTCCACAGATGGAATGAGGTGAAATACCTTGCATGCCAGACTCCCATCTGGCTTCCTGTGATGGAAAAAAGGCACAAAAAAAGCAGAGGGGAGAAATGTAAGCCTTCATGCGCAGCATAATGGAAAGTCAATCTGGGGCTGTTGGAGACAGGCCAGCGGTGTAGCGTGGAAGCATGTCACAAGTGTTTGGGGACTAAGAACCTATCCCCTTCAGAACTTCCCAAAGGTAGCCCCCCATTACTTTGGCTTGGAAGCCCAATCAGTCAATCGATCAATCATATATTATTTGTGCAGCTTTTTCTTACTGTCCATTTGTCACTAACAAAGAACCTGAACTTGAAGCCCTAAAAGCCAAGGCCTGGGTGATGGTGAGAAAGAGGAACTACCTCAAGAGGAGATTGAGAACCAGACACAACAACGGAACCTATCCTCCTCCCTCTGGCTGTCACTATTAGTCCGTTTTTTCTTTAATCATTTTTGTCTGTGGATTCAGGGAGAGGTAGTGTAAACCAGAAAAGTAATGGTCCCAACAGAGAGCCTAATTAAAGAGAATTGGGGGATCAGAGGATTTCAGAAATTGATGAGATGCTGTATGTACAAGTGCCTATCTAGGAGCTCTACCAAAAGAATGATGTTCAACAATAAAGCACATATTTTTAAAAGCAGGAGTATAACCTAATGGGCATGAGAATTAAAATCAGAGATATTGTCAGATGCTACAGACAACCGAAAGACTTTTACAGTGTTTTCTAATTTGTATCTATTCTACTGTGTAGTAGAGTGCAGTTAGCAGATTTACAGTCACAGTAAATTGTTGGTTTGGTGGAGTGATGCAGGCTATGTTGCATCAGGGGGTTTAGCTAGAAATGACTTTCATTAACCCCCAGGGTTGAGTTTGGTTAGCTGCAAGGGTGGGGCCAGGCATTGTATTTCAACATCTCTGAGTTGCTGAAGCCGTGCCAAATCTCTCTGAAAAAAAGCAGTGAGGCAGTATAATAGCAGTAATGGGTGGAATGTGTCTCCAATTAGCCCTGTTGTTTGGCCTTGCCCTCTAGAGTTTGCCCCACTTTATCTATGCAGGGGAGTAGTCAGCTGACGGTATAGGCCCCTATTATGAGCCAACTGGGGATCGAACTCGGGTCCCCGATATATGTGTGTGTCCCTGATGCGGACCACTCCACCACTGGAAGAGGTTGAACCCAAGTGCAGAGGAATAGAAAACAATGAGATCTCCAAAGTCTGAGTTTTATCTTTGGCTGTTTACTTCAGAGATAAAAAGCAAAACATAGCAACGGTCTTAGGCAACACTTCAAATGAATGTGTCCCAGGGTAACTCAAACAACTCCTCTTGGGAGGCAATACAAAAAGGTCATCCAAAACAGAAGAGAAATCCTTAAACATGAGTCCAGAAACATATTTCCAAGAGTCCACAAAAAGGAAACAAAAAAAACATAGAATCCAAGTTCAAAATTAGAAGGCAGAAAAATCTCAGACCCAAAGAATCCTTGAGAATGACAACACCTAGACCAACATCAGGACTGAACAAGAACAAAAAGGCAGTGGGGCCTTAAATAGGGTTTGTCATTAGAAGTAATTCAACACAGGTGAGGGCATTACTTACAACAATTAACACAGGAGAATCAATCTGGGTTGACATAACGCCATCTAGTGGTAAAGTCAAGGGGCTTCAGACAAAACATTACANGGAAACAAAAAAAACATAGAATCCAAGTTCAAAATTAGAAGGCAGAAAAATCTCAGACCCAAAGAATCCTTGAGAATGACAACACCTAGACCAACATCAGGACTGAACAAGAACAAAAAGGCAGTGGGGCCTTAAATAGGGTTTGTCATTAGAAGTAATTCAACACAGGTGAGGGCATTACTTACAACAATTAACACAGGAGAATCAATCTGGGTAGACATAATGCCATCTAGTGGTAAAGTCAATGGGTTTAAGACAAAACATTACAGGCCCCAGTACCACTCAATACATTACCTCCCTGGGTCTGCTCTAGCTGAGTGTGCACATGTGCCTGTTCAGTATGTGTACATTCTACATGCTTGAGCGCTTGCACTTGTGCGCTTGCGTGCCTGCGTCAGTGTGCGGGCATGCGTGCATGTTTTTGTGTGGGTGTGTGTGTGTGTGTGTGTGTGTGTGTGTGTGTGTGTGTGTGCGCAGGCACAATATTTGTGATTCCAGGAGCCCATTAACTTCTTAGGGAGCGGCTCCCGAGGTGACGGTTTTGGAGAGTCTGGCGTGCCCAAAGTAAAATGCCTCCCACTCAGGCCCAGAAAATAGGATATGCACAAAATTAGTACTATTGGATAGGAAACACTCTGAAGTTTCTAAACGTTTTAACATAATGTCTGTGAGTATAACAGAACGGATATAGCAGGCTATGCTATCCTCAAACAATCAAATGTTGTGCTTTCACCGTAAAGCCTTTTTGAAATCTGACAACGCTGTGATATTGCCAAGAAGCAATGCTTTTGATGACTATGCAACACTTGTATATTGATGAATGTTTAATAATTCAACTTTTGGATTTTGACTCACAAGGGTAGTGTTGGAAACTGCATTCACAACTATAAGCCACAACGTGTTACGTAGAACGTACAACTGTGAAACCTGATTGCTTCTTGTGTAACTAAACATTAATAAACCGAACTTTCACAGAAAGGCCTACACACAAGCCTTCACAGTAAAGCCTGTTCAGTTAATCCTTCACAGATGACCTGCACAGTCCCACCTGTATGGTCAATTATCATACACAGACAGACCTGCACCAGTCAGCATGTAGTCTCTCACTTCATGGCACACCAGTAAAAGTATACCCCCGGCACAGACACACCTATACAGTTGCACTATTCATCCAAGCTGGCACAGCCTTCACAATGGCTGTTAGGGTTTGTAAACGGTGCTGTATAGTGGCATATCTCTCAGCCACAGGCCCTGCTCCCATCTCTCTCTCTGTCCCTCTCGCTCCCTCTCTCTCTCTCGCTCTTACACACGATCACTCGATTGCTTCCACCAGGAGGAGAGCGATAGGGGAGCAGCTTTGCAGAAAGTGCACTCTACTGCTCTCTTTTTCACAAACCACTGTAAAGTAATATGTTGCCGAACAAATGTATATTGTTCATCCACCCGCTCCCTGCACTCACACCCTCCACTAACATCCCCTCACCTCCCTATCCTCACCCCACCACTCTCTCTTTCTTCTTCACCCCTACCACCTCCACCGTTTTGGCAAAAACAACTCAAAGAAGCTGAATGAAAACAAGTTGGATCAGGTCTTTGCTCTCTGTTGTTGGCTATTATAGACAGACTTCTCCCCATCTTAGCTACTACTGCATCAATATGTTTTGACCATAACAGTTTACAATCTAGTGTTACTCCAAGCAGTTTAGTCATCTCAACTTGCTCAATTTCCACATTATTTATTAAAAGATTTAGTTGTGGTTTAGTGAGTGTTTTTGTTACAAATACAATGCTTTTAGTTTCATAAATATCTAGGGCTAACATATTCCTTGCCACCCACTCTAAAACTAACTGCAGCTCTTTGTTGAGTGTTGCAGTCATTTCAGTCACTGTAGTAGCTGACGTGTATAGTGTTGAGTCATCCGCATACATAGACACTCTGCTTTACTCAAAGTCAGTGGCATGTCGTTAGTAAAAATTGAAAAAAGCAAGGGGCCTAAACAACTACCTTGGGGAATTCCTGATTCTAACTGGATTATATTTGATAGGCTTCCATTAAAGAACACCCTCTGTGTTCTGTTAGACAAGTAACTCTTTATCCACATTATAGCAGGGGGTGTAAAGCCATAACACATATGTTTTTCCAGCAGCAGACTATGATCAATAATGTCAAAAGCTGCACTGAAGTCTAACAAGACAGCCCCCACAATCATTTATTTCTCTCAGCCAATCATCAGTCATTTGTGTAAGTGCTGTGCTTGTTGAGTGCCCTTCCCTATAAGCATGCTGAAATTCTGATGTCAATTTGTTTAATGTAAAATAGAATTGTATCTGGTCAAACACACATTTTTTCCAGAAGTTTACTAAGGGTTGGTAACAGGCTGATTGGTTGACTATTTGAGCCAGTAAAGGGGGCTTTACTATTCTTGGGTAGCGGAATGACTTTAGCTTCCCTCGAGGTCTGAGGGCACATGCTCTCTAGTAGGTTTAAATTGAAGATGTGGCAAAGAGGAGTGGCAATATTGTCTGCTATTATCCTCAGTAATTTCCCATCTAGATTGTCAGACCCTGGTGGCTTGTCATTGTTGATAGACAACAATAATGTTTTCACCTCTTCCACACTGACTTGACGGAATTCAAAAGTATAATTCTTGTCTTTCATAATTTGGTCCGATATACTTTGGATGTGTAGTGTCAGCGTTTGTTGCTGGCATGTCATCCCTAAGTTTGCTTATCTCGCCAATTAGCAAAAGTCATTAAAGTAGTTTGCAATATCAGTGGGCTTTGTGATGAATGAGCCATCTGATTCAATGAATGAAGGAGCCGAGTTGGCTTTTTTTCCAACATTTTATTTAAGGTCCCCCAAAGCTTTTTACCGTCATTCTTTATATAATTTATCTTCGTTTCATAGCGTAGTTTCTTTTTTTTAAATTTAGTTTAGTCACATGATTTCTTAATTTGCAGTACGTTTGCCAATCAGTTGGGCAGCCAGGCTTAATTCCTATACCTTTTGCCTCATCCCTCTCAACCATACAATTGTTCAATTCCTCATCATCAAACTGAAATGGTCCACACACACAGACAGCATGGTGAAGAAGGCGCAACAGCGCCTCTTCAACCTCAGGAGGCGGAAGAAATTTGGCTTGTCACCAAAAACACTCAAATGCAGATGCACAATCGAGAGCATCCTGTCGGGCTGTATCACCGCCTGGTACGCCAACTGCTCTGCACACAACCGCAAGGCTCTCCAGAGCATAGTGAGGTCTGCACAACGCATCACCGGGGGCAAACTACCTACCCTCCAGGACACCTACACCACCCGATGTCAAAGGAAGGCCAAAAAGAAAATCAAGGACAACAACCACCCGAGCCACTGCCAGTTCACCCCGCTGTCATCCAGAAGGCGAGGTCAGTACAGGTGCATAAAAGCTGGGACCGAGAGACTGAAAACAGCTTATATCTCAAGGCCATCAGACTGTTAAACAGCCATCACTAACATTGAGTGGCTGCTGCCAACATACTGTCTCAAATCTCTAGCCACTTTAATAATTAAAATTGGATGTAATAAATGTATCACTAGCCACTTTAAACAATGCCACTTTATATAATGTTTACATACCCTACATTACTCATCTCATATCATATGTATATACTGTACTCTATACCATCTACTGCATCTTGCCTATGCCGTCGCTCAGCCATCGCTCATCCATATATTTACATGTACATATTCTTATTCATTCCTTTACACTTGTGTGTATAAGGTAGTTGTGGTGAAATTGTTAGATTACTTGTTAGATATTACTGCATGGTCGGAACTAGAAGCACAAGCATTTCGCTACACTCGCATTAACATCTGCTAACCATGTGTATGTGACCAATAAAATGTGATTTGATTTGATAGTTGAACGTTAGACCTAAGCGACTTTGAGTGTGATATGACCGTTGGTGCCAGTTGTGCCGGATACAGTATCTCGGAAACGACCGCCCTCCTGGGCTTTTCACGCACGACAGTGTCTAGGGTTTACTGAGAATGGTCCAACAAACAAAGAACATCCAGTCAGCGGCAGTCCTGTGGGCGAAAACAGCTCGTTGATGAGAGAGGACGAAGGAGAATGACAGGTGGACCACAAACAGACAAATAAGGGTGCAGTACAACAGTAGTATGCAGAATGGTATCTCGGAATGCACAACTCATCAATCCTTGTCACAAATGGGCTATTGCCTACAGGTGCACCATTGAGAGGATCCTGACTGGTTGCATCACCGCCTCGTATGGCAACTGCTCGGCATCTGACCGTAAGGCGCTACAGAGGGTACTGCGTACAGGCCAGTACAACACTGGGGCCAAGCTTCCTGCCATCCAGGACCTCTATACTAGGCGGTGTCAGAGTAAAGCCCAAAAAATTGTCAGAGACTCCAGTCACCCAAGTCATAGACTGTTTTCTCTGCTACCGCACGTCAAGCGGTACCGGAGCGTCAAGTCTACGACCAAAAGGCTCCTTAACAGTTTCTACCCCCAAGCCATAAGACTGCTGAAAAATTCATCAAATGGCCACCAGACTATTTACATTGACACCCCCCCCATGTGTTTTGTACACTGCTGCTACTCACTGTTCATTATCTGTGCATAGTCACTTCACCCCTACCTACATGTATAAATTACCACGACTAACCTGTACCCCCACACATTGACTCAGTACCGGTACCTCCTGTATATAGACTCGTAATTGTTATTTTATTGTGTTACTTGTTATAATTTTTTACTTTCGTTTATTTTGTAAATATTTTCTTAACTCTTTCTTGACTGCACTGTTGTTGTTTTTTTGTTTATTTAACCTTTATTTAACTAGGCAAGTCAGTTAAGAACAAATTCTTATTTAAAATGACAGCCTACCAAAAGGCCTCCTGCGGGGACGGGGGCTGGGATTAAAAATTAAAAAATTTAAAATATATAAATATAGGACAAAGCACACATCACAACAAGAGAGACAACACAACACTACACAAAAAGAGACCTAAGACAACAAAATAGCAAGGCAGCAACACAACATGACAACACCATGGTAGCAACACAACATGGTAGCAGCACAAAACATGGTACAAACATTATTGGGCACAGACAACAGCACAAAGGGCAAGAAGGTAGAGACAACAATACATCACGCAAAGCAGCCACAACTGTCAGTAAGAATGTCCGTGATTGAGTCTTCGAATGAAGAGATTGAGATAAAACTGTCCAGTTTGAGTGTTTGTTGCAGCTCGTTCCAGTCGCTAGCTGCAGAGAACTGAAAAGACGAGAGCCCCCAGGGATGTGTGTGCTTTGGGGACCTTTAACAGAATGTGACTGGCAGAATGGGTTATATGTGGAGGATGACGGCTGCAGTAGATATCTCAGATAGGACGGAGTGAGGCCTAAGAGGGTTTTATAAATTAGCGTCAACCAGTGGGTCTTGCAACGGGTATATAGAGATGACCAGTTTTCAGAGGAGTATAGAGTGCAGTGGTGTGTCCTATAAGGAGCATTGGTGGCAAATCTGATGGCCGAATGGTAAAGAACATCTAGTCGCTCGAGAGCACCCTCACCTGCCGATCTATGAATTATGTCTTTGTAATCTAGCATGGTTAGGATGGTCATCTGAATCAGGGTTAGTTTGGCAGCTGGGGTGAAAGAGGAGCGATTAAGATAGAGGAAACCAAGTCTAGATTTAACTTTAGCCTGCAGCTTTGATACGTGCTGAGAGAAGGACAGTGTACCGTCTAGACATACTCCCAAGTGCTTGTATGAGGTGACTAACTAACTCAAACTCTAAACACTCAGAGGTAGTAATCACACCTGTGGGGAGAGGGGCATTCTTCTTACCAAACCACATGACCTTTGTTTTGGAGGTGTTCAGAACAAGGTTAAGGGTAGAGAAAGCTTGTTGCACACTAAGAAAGCTTTGTTGTAGAGAATTTAACACAACATCCGGGGAGGGGCCAACTGAGTATAAGACTGTATCATCTGCATATAAATGGATGAGAGCTTCCTACTGCCTGAGCTATGTTGTTGATGTAAATTGAGAAGAGCATGGGGCCTAGGATTGAGCCTTGGGGTACTCCCTTGGTGACAGGCAGTGGCTGAGACAGCAGATTTTCTGACTTTATACACTGCACTCCTTAAGAGAGGTAGTTAGCAAACCAGGCCAAAGACCCGGCCAAAGATCCTTAGCCGGCCCACAAGAATGGAATGGTCTACCATATCAAAAGCTTGGGCCAAGTCAATAAAAATAGTACAACATTGCTTAGAATCAAGGGCAATGGTGACATCATTGAGGACCTTTAAGGATGCAGTGACACATCCATAATCTGAGCGGAAACCAGATTGCATAACAGAGAGAATACTATAGACATCAAGAAAGCCAGTCAGTTGATTATTGACATGTTTTTCCAACACTTTTGATAAACAGGGCAACTTAGAAATTGGCCTATAACAGTTAGGATCAGCTTGATCTCCACCTTTAAATAAAGGATGAACCGTGGCTGCCTTCCAAGCAATGGGAACCTCCCCAGAAAGGAGAGAGACAGGTTAAAAAGGTTGGTTAAGGGCTTGTAAGTAAGCATTTCACGGTACGGTCTACACTTGTAGTATTCAGCACATGTATTGATTTGAATGAACGCCACAACATATCCGAACATTGTTGCTGACCAAACCTAATAGAGCATCTTTGCGATGAGATTGAATGGGCTGTTCGCAGCATGAATATACTGCCGTCCAATCTGCAGCAACTGAGTGATGCCATCATGTCAGCATGGACCAACATCCCTGTGGAATGTTTCTGACACCTTGTAGAATCTATGGCCCTGAAGAATTCAGACTGTTCTGGAGGCAAAAGGGGGTCCAACCCGGTACTAGATGGGTGTACCTAATAAACTGTCCAGGGAGTTATTCGGATTAAGGGGGTCACCCACTTTAAAAGCATCAGTACATATTGGACAGTTGGAAAACTTGGCTCTGAACTTGGCTTTAGGTGGACCTTTGAGGCTCTTTATTATGCTAATCTATACATTATTAAGGAGCCTCCGGTGGATGATGACCGTGTCTGAGTGTATGAGTGCGTGGGTTTGCAAGTGTAATGCAAAGATGCTTTGCCAAACTAAGATTTCAGACTCACTGGTAGACCTCTAATGCTTTGTGAGCCCATGCTGTGTATTTGAACAGGAGCTCCACCCAGAAAGCTGTCTTTTAGCTGAACCATATGCAGATTTCGGGTTGGCTAATTCCAGACTCCTGTGGCTGTTACTACTGGGCTCTGATTGTGCTGTGACGTCAATGACATTGATCTGATATAGGCAACCTTTACTCCACCTGAGGGCTTGTCTTGTAACACAGCGTGAACATATGTGTTTACAAGACCTTTATTAGGTGTCATTAGCGACCTGTGAATGTTAAACGAGCGTTATCAGCATGGGGCATGGCTGGCGTGGCTGGGGTTCTTATCTGGCCAATCACCATCACCAACCCAGCACAGCCATTTTGAGGTTCTCTGAGTGTTCCGTAAATGTTTCCACAAAGTTTGTGAAATCTTCTCAAAACACTAGTTTGACTTATTTTCATGCCATTCATCAAACTGTATTGGATTAACTTTTTTATCAATATTTGATCTTAATGTTACTAAATACTATTATTATAAAAAATTTTAGGGGGTGGATCAGCTTTAATATTGAGGATAGATTACCGCTTCCATCAATGTAATTGTCTGCATCATTTCCAATCCCCCCCCCCCAAAATTGAGTAAATATACATTATTTACACATACATACACATACACTACCATTCAAAAGTTTTGGGTAATTTAGAAATGTCATTGTTTTTTAAAGAAAATAAAAAAAAATTGTCTAGTAAAATAACATCAAATTGATCAGAAATACAGTGTAGACATTGTTAATGTTGTAAATGACTATTGTAGCTGGATACGGCTGATTTTTTTTATGGACTATCTACACAGAGGCCCATTATCAGCAAGCATCATTGCTGTGTTCCAATGGCACGTTGTGTTAGCTAATCCAATTTGATCATTTTAAAGACTAATTGATCATTAGAAAACCCTTTTTGCAATTATGTTAGCACAGCTGAAAACTGTTGTGCTCATTAAAGAAGCAATACAATGGCCTTCTTTAGACTAGTTGAGTATCTGGAGCATCAGCATTTGTGGGTTCGATTACAGGCTCAAAATGACCAGAAACAAAGACCTTTCTTCTGAAACTCGTCAGTCTATTCTTGTTCTGAGAAATGAAGGCTATTCCATGCGAGAAATTGCCAAGAAACTAAAGATCTCGTACAACGTTGCGTACTACTCCCTTCACAGAACAGCGCAGACTGGCTCTAACCAGAATAGAAAGAGGAGTGGGAGGCCCTGGTGAACAACTGAGCAAGAGGACAAGTACATTAGAGTGTCTAGTCCAAAAGTTTGGGGTCACTTAGACCCTGGCAGCTTCATTAAATAGTACCCGCAAAACACCAGTCTCAACGTCAACAGTGAAGAGGCGACTCCGGGATGCTGGCCTTCTAGGCAGAGTTCCAAAGAAAAAGCCACATCTCAGACTGGCCAATAAAAATAAAAGATTAAGATGGGAACAATAACGCAGACACCAGACTCTGCCTAGAAGGCCAGCATCCCGGAGTTGCCTCTTCACTGTTGACGCTGTACAAATATTACGCAAGTATAAACACCATGGGACCACGCGGCCGTCATACCGCTTGTAATATTTGTGTTGTGGAGAAATGACCAGGCAGGAGACGGGAGTACAGTCTCGTTCAGTCAAAACCCCTCGTGCTCTACAGCCCCCGGCCCAACAGTGCACTTGTGCATTTCCTATTAGGTGTAGTAACGTAACACTGGCATAATACATTACTGCTTAGTAACAGCATAGTAACTAATATAAACAGATGTAGATCACAGATAGTACACTCCTCCCCCATAGTGTTTAACTCCCAGAGAACAAGGTAAATATGTTAGGGAACTACTAATGCAATATCTGAACAATGCATTCTTAAACATTTTCAACTACTGGGTTGAAGCAGACTTTTCAGAGCCCAGCACAAATCCAGGGGATTACTCTGCCCCGAAGATGTCCTAATAACTAACCCAGGTGATGTCCTTTTTCTTTCTTTTTATCTAGGACATATTAAAGTGTTTGTTTGTTTTACTGTCTGTTAACTCCTGAAACAGCTCAACTCACAGGTCAAGCTTTTGAGGTGCCCTTTGCTGTCGAATAGGATATCTCCGCTCCTCCTGGGCTTCCGGTGGTGGGCCAGGTTCGGGTGGAAGGTCAGGCTCTGTCTCTCCCGTATGCCCACAGTCAGGAGAATAGTCCTGGGGGTCGTTATTGTTCTTGTTCTCTCGGCATGTCTCTGCTGGAGCGTTGGACTGTAGCAGATGATCCACATGAACGTTGACATGGCGATTACCAATTTGGACTTGGTAAGTCAAAGGTCCTCTGCGTTGCAAGATCACACCTGAGTTCCACAGGCGATTAACTTCTTAGGGAGCGGCTGCACGGTTTTGGAGAGTCTGGCGTGCCCAAAGTAAAATGCATGCCACTCAGGCCCAGAAAATAAGATATGCACATAATTAGTACTATTGGATAGGAAACAATCTGAAGTTTCTAAGAGTGATAAAATAATGTATGTGAGTATAACGGAAGTGATATAGCAGGCGAAAACCAGAGGAAAATCCATCTGGATTTGCAGTTTTTTTTGTAAATGAGCATCTTCTCCATTGTGCCTATTGCATACAACTTTATGTAGGACTGAGACTGCTGTACCTATGGCTTCCACTAGATGTCAACAGTCAACAGTCAAAGACTGGGAATTCTAGTAGTGACCAGAACGGATAGGGACAGGAAATTGTCAGGCGACCACTTTTGTAAACAAGGTTTGACGCGCGCGAGATTGTGAACGCGCACCACTTTATTTTTCTTTCCTATCGTTTACGTTATCGTCCGGTTGAAATATTACAGCAAATATACCCAAAAGGATACCTAAGGATACTTTAAAAATGATGTTTGATTTGTTTGTAGAAAGTGTGTAGGTATAATTTGAACGTGTTCTCTTCACGGTTCAATGGGCGACTCAACGGTGGATTTTATGATCATAACGCGCCAACCAAACAGAGATTTATGGATATAATAAATGAATTTTTCTAACAAAAGAAGCATGGATTGTCTTCGTTGGACACTTGGGAAGCCCTCAGCAGAAGTTCATCAAAGGTAAGCAATTTTATATTAGCGATTTTATGCGTTTTGTGAGACCCGTGTTGGATTATGGATTTATGCTAATGCGTAAATATTAGAGGTGCTACCCTCAAACAATCAAATGTTGTGCTTTCACCGTAAAGCCTTTTTGAAATCTGACAACGCTGTGATATTGCCAAGAATCAGAGCTTTTGATGACTATGCAACACTTGTATATTGATGAATGTTTAATAATTCAACTTTTGGATTTTGAATTTGGCGCCTCACATTTCACTGGGTAGTGTCGGGAGTGGCGCTAGAGCCCCACTGCTCCCTAAGTAGTTAAATCACGTACCATCACCCTCTCTCCCTCTTTGAATTCTCTGACGGTCTTTGAATGTCTGTCATGAGCTTTCTTCTGCTGTAGCTGGTGCTTTGCCACAGTGCTTGACAAGGTTTCAACAATGTCAGGCGGGTACGTGGTTGGCGTTTCAGAAACAGTTCAGCTGGTGTACATTCCGTTACTGTGTGTGGTGTGTTACGGTATGTAATCAGGAAACGGGGAAGCCTTTGGTGGGTGGGCACAGACTGAACCTTGAGTCTAGTCCAGGCCTTCTTAAAGGTTTGCACGGCTCTCTCTGCCGCTCCGTTTGATGCCGGATGGTAAGGTGGTGACAGAATGTGCCTTACTCCGTTGTTCTTGAGAAACATTTCAAAATCGTTTGACGTGAAAGAAGGGCCTTTGTATGATACAAGCTCCTTGACTAGTCCAAAGGATGCGAACAGGTGTCTGAGAAGACTGATGGTACCACTGTATAACTCATATTTCTGTGTGAATTTGGTCGGGTCGCCCAAAATGTACATATTACAGCTTTAAATCTGCTTGAAAATCTATGGCAATACTTGATCATTGCTGGACAACCATTTTCAACAACCAACTTGACAGGGCTTGAAGAATTTAAAAAAGAATACTGGGAAAATATTGCACAATCCACGTGTGCAAAAGCTCTTAGAGACTTACCAAAAAGGACTCACAGCTGTAATCGCTGCACAAGGTGTTTCTAAAATACAGTATATTGACTCAGGGGGTGAATACTTATCTAATCAAGATAAACTGAATATCTTGCCCTCAGAACAGCCTCTATTCGTCGGAGCATGGACTTTACAAGGTCTCAAAAATGTTCCACAGGGATGCTGGCCCATGTTGACTCCAATGCTTCCCACAGTTGTGTCAAGTTGGCTGGATGTCCTTTGGGTGGTGGACCATTCTTGATACACACTGGAAACTGTTGAGCTTGAAAACCCCAGCAGTGTTGCAGTTCTTGACACAACCCGGTGCGCCTGGCACTTACTACCATACCCCATTTAAAGGCACTTAAATCTTTTGTCTTCCCCATTCACCCTCTGAATAGCAAACATACACAATCCATGTCTCAATTGTCTCAAGGCTTAAACATCTCCTTGCCTTGTGACATCAATAAGGGATCATAGCTTTCACCTGGATTCACCTGGTCAGTCAATGTCATGGAAAGAGTATATATTAGTGTAAAAAAAAATGACATTGCAGAGTATTTTGTGTAGATTGTCCAAAAATGTAACACAACAAAATGTGAAAAGTTCCAGGGGTGTGAATACTTTCTGAAGGCACATACAGTGGGGCAAAAAAGTATTTAGTCAGCCACCAATTGTGCAAGTTCTCCAACTTAAAAAGATGAGAGAGGCCTGTAATTTTCATCATAGGTACACTTCAACTATGACAGACGAAATGAGAAAAAGAAATCCAGAAAATCACATTGTAGGATTTTTAATTTATTTATTTGCAAATTATGGTGGAAAATAAGTATTTGGTCAATAACAAAAGTTTATCTCAATACTTTGTTATATACCCTTTGTTGGCAATGACAGAGGTCAAACGTTTTCTGTAAGTCTTCACAAGGTTTTCACACACTGTTGCTGGTATTTTGGCCCATTCCTCCATGCAGATCTCCTCTAGAGCAGTGATGTTTTGGGGCTGTCGCTGGGCAACACGGACTTTCAACTCCCTCCAAAGATTTTCTATGGGGTTGAGATCTGGAGACTGGCTAGGCCACTCCAGGACCTTGAAATGCNTCCCTGGCGGCGTAGTGTGTTACTGATGGTAGGCTTTGTTACTTTGGTCCCAGCTCTCTGCAGGTCATTCACTAGGTCCCCCCGTGTGGTTCTGGGATTTTTGCTCACCGTTCTTGTGATCATTTTGACCCCACGGGGTGAGATCTTGCGTGGAGCCCCAGATCGAGGAAGATTATCAGTGGTCTTGTATGTCTTCCATTTCCTAATAATTGCTCCCACAGTTGATTTCTTCAAACCAAGCTGCTTACCTATTGCAAATTCAGTCTTCCCAACCTGGTGCAGGTCTACAATTTTGTTTCTGGTGTCCTTTGACAGCTCTTTGGTCTTGGCCATAGTGGAGTTTGGAGTGTGACTGTTTGAGGTTGTGGACAGGTGTCTTTTATACTGATAACAAGTTCAAACAGGTGCCATTAATACAGGTAACGAGTGGAGGACAGAGGAGCCTCTTAAAGAAGAAGTTACAGGTCTGTGAGAGCCAGAAATCTTGTACCTATGATGAAAATTACAGGCCTCTCTCATCTTTTTAAGTGAGAGAACTTGCACAATTGGTGGCTGACTAAATACTTTTTTGCCCCACTGTATATTATTCATACATACAGTGCCTTCGGAAACTATTCAGACCCCTTGACTTTTCCCACGTTTTGTTATGTTACAGCCTTATTCTAAAATTGATTAAATAAAACATTTTCCTAATCAATCTACACACAATACCCCATAATGACAAAGTGAAAACAGGTTTTTAGAAATGTTTGCACATTTATTACAAATTAAAAACAGAAACACCTTATTTACATAAGTATTCAGACCTTTTGCTATGAGACTCAGGCGCATCCTGTTTCGATAGATCACCGTTGAGATGTTTCTAGAACTTGATTGGAGTCCACCTGTGGTAAATTAAATTGATTGGACATGATTTGGAAAGGCACACACCTGTCTATATAAGGTCAGTTGACAGTTGACAGTGCATGTCAGAGCAAAAACCAAGCCATGAGGTCAAAGGAATTGTCTGTATAGCTCAGAGACAGGATTGTGTCGAGGCACAGATCTGGGGAAGGGTACAAAAACATTTCTGCAGCATTGAAGGTCCCCAGGAACACAGTGGCCTCCATCATTCTTAAATGGAAGAAGTTTGGAACCATCAAGACACTTCCTAGATCTGGCTGCCCGGGCCAAACTGAGCATTCGGCGGAGAAGGGCCTTGGTCAGGCAAGTGACCAAGAACTTGATGGTCACTCTGACAGAGCTATAGAATTCCTCTGTGGAGATGGGAGAACCTTCCAGAAGGACAACCATCTCTGCAGCACTCCACCAATCAGTCCTTTACGGTAGAGTGGCCCGACGGAAGCCAGTCCTCAGTAAAAGGCACATGACAGCCCACTTGTGGTTTGCCAAAAGGCACCTAAAGACTCTCAGACCATGAGAAACATGATGCTCTGGTCTGATGAAACCAAGATTGAACTCTTTGGCCTTAACAAATGTCACGTCTGGAAGAAACCTGGTACCATCCCTACGGTGAAGCATGGTGGTGGCAGCATCATGCTGTGTAGTTGTTTTTCAGCGGCAGGGACTGGGAGACTAGTCAGGATAGAGGGAAAGATGAATGGAGCAACGTACAGAGAGATCCTTGATGAAAACCTGCTCCAGAGCGCTCAGGACCTCAGACTGGGGCGAAGATTCACCTTCCAACAGGACAACGACCCTAACACACAGCCAACGCAGGAGTGGCTTAGGGACAGGTCTGAATGTCCTTGAGTGGCCCATCCAGATCCCGGACTTGAACCCGATCAAACATCTCTGGAGAGACCTGAAAATAGCTGAGCAGCGACGTTCTCCATCCAACCTGACATTGAGAGGATCGGCAGAAAAGAATGGGAGAAGCTCCCCAAATACAGGTGTGCCAAGCTTGTAGCGTCATACCCAAGAAGACTCGAGGCTGTAATCACTGCCAAAGGCACTTCAACAAAGTACTGAGTAAAGGGTCTGAGTACTTATGTAAGTGTGATATTTCAGTTTTTTTATTTATACATTTGAAAACATTTATCTAAAACCTGTTTTTGCTTTGTCATTATGGGGTATTGTGTATAGATTGAGTTTTTTGTGTGTTTTTTTTATCCACTTTAGAATAACACATTGTGGAAAAAGTCAATGGGTCTGAACACTGTATGTGTTTATAGGTATCATTGGCACTGACACATTATATGGATTATAATTTATTTTTCTAATCATTTACTGTACAAAATATACCTCCAGGTATCAAAATTACCACGACTACTGTATATTCAAAACAACAAAGTCAAAGAGAAACAAATGCAAAGCAGCAAACTGAGAACTGAGGCTCATAACTCATATACATACAATACCATTTGCTATGAAGCATAGGTAAAATAAGCTTAAACAATCATGTTCAGGATAAAGCAACATTCATATGCACTTTTGCAGTCATATAGGAATTAGGGACTGAAGTTCAGTAAGTTTAGCAGCATAAAGATGCATTATTTTTTGGAGGAGTTGAGTCACTAAGTTCTACCTTGCCTGTCAAGATGTAGGACCTTGAATGAGAACTAACTGTTGTTTACTAGTAGATGTCCCACAACAAAAATGAAGATACATTTGTATCTGTAACATAGGCAAATATACAACTCTAGGAAATACAGGATCAGTATTGCTTTTGGTGAGTTGTTTATTTTTAGCGATAGCATACTTATACTGGCAACGAAGACCAAAAACAACCTCTATATGCATCCAGTGACAACTCAACCCAACATAGGTATTGAAAACAATTATCAATATAAACTCACTATGAATAGACTTTTACATATAGCTTAATTTGGCTATCAAATATACACTGCTCTTTCAAAATAGATTGACTTTCTACAAAGCTATTACAAATGGAGAAATATATCTCTCGCATTACTCTTGACTATTTACATCAAATACAAAGTAGAACAGAAACATCATATTAAACATAAATTAACTATAACGTTTCTCTTAGACTGTATGTAGCATGCGATTTTTAATTCGAAAGTAGCTATACTTTTACTGTGTCACAAAATGTCCCAGTTGTTAACAGCGAATTTAAAACATTTAAAATGCTGCCTTGGATTTGAATATGACAAATAGGACAGTTCAATCTAGACATAATTTGAATTAGCAAAGAAAATGAACATAATTGACATAACAATCCAATTTCAAGAATGGTTTCTGTAATCAAACGGGTTTAGCTGCCACTTGGTCTACCAACCCTCTGCCACTACCACACACATGCTTATTGCTTATGTTATGACCAGATATGGTAGAAAGTAAATGTTCTATCTCTGGTATGACCACAAGAGCATTAAACTATGGAATGCTGACTGTCAACATTCTCATGCTGTGTACCTGGAACTAGAACAAACTAGAACAATTCATTTTAATGACATCTCAGTCTCAACTACATGTGCAAACACCAAGCCAAGACACTAAGTATGTTGTCCTTCTCATAAAAACACCTGTAGGTTCCTTTTTCTATACATTTTAACGAGAGTAGTAATACTGAATAATAATAGTATTTTGAGTAATAAAAGAGATAGAGGATACAGGGAACTCAATTATGATTAGTGCGTACAGGTGTTTGTAAATATTCACAAGTTCAAAGTTAAATTCCCACTGTCCTTTGTCTGAATAGCTGCTACTGTATGTTCAAATAAGTAGATGACATTATCAATACATTACAAATAGGTAATATAACACTAATGTGTTACTGCACAAAACATTTCAGATTTCAAGGGGAACTGGTGAAGACATCAAAGACGTGTCAGAGACACCTCCAAATGTGGCCCTACTTGGCATGTGACCTTACTGGTTTAATCTGGCATCTGAAAAAAACTGATGGGGCACGCTTCACATTTTTGGTGGCTGATTCCACTGTCACAGTATGACAGTGCAGTCAGTAGCCATGCGGGCTTTACCAACGACAGATCTGGGTTCAAATACTATTTGAAATCTTTAAAATACTTTGAGTGTTTTCTCTGGCCTGCCTGGAGTGCCAGATGGGTGTGGTTTGCAATTTTGGGACTATTGTATTGGTGCATTCAACAAACAAGCTCAATCAAGCACGGATGAGGTATTTGAACTGATTTGAGATTTTTAACCCAAGTCTGTCTGACAGTGCCCTGAGCTAAGTTAAATTCAATTACAAAAAAAGTGACTGTGACTGTGGACAAACATAGCTAGGACACTCCTATGTGGGTGAGGTGGTGGTTAAACATAGGCTTGAAACACCGGGCTAGGGTTGACAGGTGCTTTAGAAGAGCTGAGCTGAACTCACATACTCTTCTCTCTTTAATAAGGAAACCATAATTTAGGTATTTACAACTTGGACACAAAGATTGATCATCCTCATCCTCACTAAAGATAGGACGACTGGAATGATCTTTGTATTTCTAAGTAAATGTACATGTACAGTGCCGTGAAAAAGTATTTGCCCCCTTTCTGATTTTCTCTATTTTTGCCTATTTTCAGATCAGATTATCAACCAAAACCTAATATTAGATAAAGGGAACCTGAGTTTACAAATACCAAAGATATGTGTATTCTTTAATTAAGAAAGTTATGCAACACCTAGTTCCCCTGTGTGAAAAAAGAACTGACCCCTTACACTCAATAACTGGTTGTGTCACCTTTAGCTACAATGACTACAATCAAACACTTCCTATAGTTGTTGATCAGTCTCTCACTTCGCTGTGAAATAATTTTGTCCCACACTTCCATGCAGAACTGCTTTAACTCAGCGACATTTGTGGAATGGCCTAACAACTACAGGAAACGTTTGGGTGGAGTCATTGCAGCTAAAGGTGGCAAAAAAAGTTATTGAGCGTAAGGTTGCAAATTACTTTTTCACCCAGGGATATTGGGTGTTGCATAACTTTGTTTATGAAATAGTATGTAATTGTTGCGTTATTTGTTCACTCATCTTTATCTAATGTTTTAGTGGGTTTTGGTTGAAGATGTGATAACATTCAGTATCAAAAATATGCAAAAGTAGAGAAAATCAGAAAGGGGGCAAAAGCTTTTTCACAACACTGTATATTGATGAGAACATATTTGATAGTGTATGTGTTATAAATTAGTTATTGCCTTTAGGGGAAAGTATCTGTCACTCTAGACTAGATCTTCATGACTAATTTCACTTTAATTTAGAAAAAACCCTATGGTTTAAGCTATTCACCAGACACTGGCACAGACATGCAATTATTTCATGTATTTGACATAGTCCTTTAAATCAGAGGTGTCAAACTCATTCCACAGAGTGCCGATTGTCTTTGGGGTTTTGTTTGGGGGGGGGGGGTTCCTTTCAATTAAGACCTAGACAACCAAGTGAGGTGAGTTGCTTACGAATTAGTACAAGGGCGAAAACCTGCAGACACTTGGTCCTCCGTGGAATGAGTTTGACAGGTGCTTTAAATAATTCATTACACATAGAGATAATTATATTTTAAGAACATTTTTGTTAGTACTTATTTACAATATCACGAGTTTTATTTAGCAATTGTGCAAGATGCAGAGGTTGCTATTGTTAAAGAGGACTAATCACAAAGACAAATCAATAGAGAACTTAACATTGATAATAGCATAATAAATACATGTAGAAAGATACAAGGTGAGTGTTGTATAAGAATAACACTAGACATTCAAACTCAGGAGGACTAATCCAGTCCCGTTGTCAAGACCTGGAGTTGAGCTAAAAGCAAATCAACAGAGAGACAGGAAAGGAATAGGATACCACAGGAGTAGACAGAGATTTAGGCTCAACAGGTACTCTCCCATTGAAACTATGTATTCACACTCTCTTCTTAGCTTCATGAAGACACTCTCTTGAGTCTTGCCATGTGTTCCCCAGAACAGGAGAGAAAATGAATCCATCTGTTTTCATCTGAAAAGCTGTGGCAGCACATCACTTTATCTAGCATTTTCATAATCCTGTGGTTTTCTGAATAGTTGCCATCTAAATATGTTTTGCTGCTTCCAAGCTATGAATTAGAGGAATGGTGTCTGATCTGTTGTTGGTGCCCTGGTAGGGTCCCAGATAGATGTGATAGGAGGGTGGAATGGAAGGTAGCGGTCTCTAAGCAGACATCACTGTCTTTGTCCGTATACAGTTGTTGTCATTCTGCTCAACATCAGGTCAAGGCTCTCAAGCTAACCATGATCAGAAGCACAGCTGTTGCTGCGGTGACTGTCAGAATAGGGTTCCATTCTATATCACTCCCCTGAGGATGCAGAGACAAAGGTTAGGGGTGGCTTTTAGAGACCTATGCACACTTAGTGAGGCATACAAGAAAGAAAAATATTAAATAAACATGCACACACAAACACATTTACGTCAAACGTACACTGAAAACTGTCACCAAATATTTAAATCACAAATATGTACATATTCGGCATTAAATAATTTGCTGACCTTACAACAACCAATAATCTAAAATATAATAGTGATGTCATACTGGAAAGCACTGTGTGAAACTGCCTACCGTCCCATGTCTGTCACTCAAAAATACTTGGTATGTTTTATGCATGTACATCTTATGATAAATGTGACTTTCTAATTGCCACCCTCTAGCTAGCAATTACTTTGTCTGGTACCATACTGTATGTGCTGTAGCCAACTTCTCTCTGCCTTACATGACAATGAAGGAAGAGACTTGGCTAAAGCACAAACTAGTAATTATCCACATTTATAAACTGGGTGGTTCAAGCCCTGATTGCTGATTTGCTGACACCTGTGGTATATCAGACTATATACCACGGGTATGACAAAACATTTATTTTGACTGCTCTAATTATGTTGGTAACCAGTTTATAATAGCAATAAAGCACCTCGGGGGTTTGTGGTATATGGCCAATATACAGCGGCTAAGGGCTGTATCCAGGCACCGCGCATTGTGTCGTGCGTAAGGACAGCCCTTAGCCGTGGTATATTCGCCTTATTTCTTAAACATAGAGTATCAATCATATATCTCAACTCCTATGTCAACTCTGAACACCTGATCAAACCAAAACTACACAACAGCAGTAGTAACCAAAAGAAAATCTCTGACAGTCTTAGTGGTCCTTCAAGATGGATTTGAACCAGCGTCTGTCTTACTTTACTTTAAAGGGAAATTGAAAGACTAGGTTCTAACTGTAACTGTTAATCGCCATGCTTTTGGGTTCATATTATTACATCAGTGACTGGGTATAAATATTTTAGAATGTGAGTTATGATGGCCTGTAATGCTCGTTGGTCAAGTGGTTTACAGGTCATTTCTATTTTTCTAATAGTTGTGAACTATTTTGGATCTTATTTTTCCCAGTAGACTACAGATATCTGCAACAATGTATCAATTAATCTCCTGTCAAACATTTCCCGGCCAGTTGATATAGCCTATGCTGTATTTACATTCAGCAACCAAAAGCAAGGTTGCTTCTCTCCTCAAATAGGCTAATAGTAACAAAACTTATTCAAAATAACTGACCAAAAAGTTGTAGCCTAGTTTTCCCTATGACTCAACAAAAGCTTAGAGGAATTGCTAAAAGGTCAGCGGAGAGGCAAGCGGAGGTGCGTTATTGCGCAGGAGACAAGTGAAGATGAATAGGTTAAAGATGAAGGCTATCTATTTAAAAGCTCATTCTTAACCATCATTCGTAGGCTAAATATAAGGCCTAATGTAGTGGATTTACCACCTGTGCTTTGCAAGAGAGAACAAATCTGTCGGTTTCTAGAGTTTACGGACTCAAATTAAAATGTATTGTCAGCATTGACCACCACATGCTTAACTCAAATACATTATTAATCATTATGTAGGTGACAGGTTTCTGGAATTTCTATTTTCCTAATGGTTGTGAATTTTATCAGCATCACACTGCTGTAGCCTACTAGCCATAGGTCTACTCTTACACCTTTAAACTCTCCCCATCAATATACTGTATTTTATACATTGTGTCTTTCCATTATCCTGCACATGCAAAATATCAGAAATAACTGTAATTGTAAGGTGTTTTTAACTAAACGAGTAGGCCATAGCTGCGTCAGCAAATTTCACTGTGCAAGAAACACATATCAGATGTTGGGATGACAGGTGCAGTATGCAATGTGAACTTCGCAAGCCCTCAACTCACATAAGGCTTCCTTTACATTTGATCAATTTGACAATTATCTTGCACAAGGCCTACAACAAAATCCAAGGAAGGATGTTAATAGCCTACTGCTTTTAAGAGAGTTGCCTACCAAACTCCAAGCTGTATTTGAAAACATGAATACATAATCAATAATCAATCAACCAGTGATTTTCATGAATATGGGATTGACAGTTAGTCAATTGTTGGTATGTTTTTTTTCTCCAGAATTGCAGATTATTTTAATGGATATTAGTGTAGGCTAACTGATAAGACTAAAGCCTATTCTGACGACTATATTAGGCCATGGTGGAGATATGCCGTACCGGTAAAACGTGAGCCTATCATATCTAAAACAAAATGCCAAAACACTACAGATTATTCCACTATTAACATTACTGCATGTCAGCCGAATTGACTTGAAACCGGGTGGTATACGCTCCAAATTGCATTGTGGTTCGACGAGAACACTTAATGTATATTTTGCCAAGGCAGAGATGAGTGGCCGAGACCAAGGCTCTTGCGGACAACAGTGGACGCATCAATTCAAGCTACAAGTGTAGGCCTAATAATAATCGCAGAATGTCATAATATACGTAGGTGTTTTGTAACAGATGTATCTTTCCATTTATCAAATTGCGGGTGCACAGTGCACTGTCAGGGTTTGGATGCTGGAATTATTTTGCACGGGTAGCCTACGGGAGTGCCTTTTTTAAGTGATTGTTTGACAATCGCCGATTGAAAACATCATGACTGGTTATGTTTATGCTGCATTAAAAGGCATTGACAGCACGTCCATAAGACTAGGAGAAGCTAAGCTTTCCCTAAAGTAAATTGAATTGCCAAAAGTATATAGCCTACAGAAATACATTAAATTATTCAAAATAGGCTACTACACCAGAAAGCATGATTTGGTCCACAGAGGATCATTAGTTTATTTAACAAAAAAGCTGTGGATTGTTTTAAATCGCATAGCCTACAGTCGGAAGGGCCCGCAATTACCAAACAGATTATTGTTGAGTTGCAACGGTCAGCCATAAGCAATATTTAAAAAAGTACAATCGCTGAAAAACAGTCTGGAAAGCAAATGGATAATGCTGTAAAGAGATGACAATGAAAAGACTCAAATCTGCCTTTAATTATTAACATTCTCAACTTAATTGAGCAGACAGTAAGGAGCCTCTCGTATTGGCACCAGCGGAGAACATCAGCCATAGATATCCCCCAGTGTGCATATTCACTGTCTTTATCATTGGATCAGTGCCACTTTTGTTTGTTTTTGGACAACGATTTCCTCCTCCAGGTTAGATTGATGTAATATTGTATTTGGGTCTCCCCTTTTCATAGTCCTATTATATTGTAACGACCCTGGGTTTATAAGCGCGGATATCGATTCTGCTGCTCGAGCATGCTTTTGGGGCACAGTCGATAGCGCGCTGGACTTCGGCCAGAAGGTTGAGGGTTCGAGACCTACTTCCCTGCCTGTTTCATTACATTGGTGTCAGAAGTGATCGGACCTTGCATCCACGAACGTGCGTGTGCTTGGCCGGTGAGCGCGTTCATAAGATGTTGAGTCGTAAGCTAGTTCGAGGATGCGCTCTTTGAAAGGAGGGAGTATACAGTGACAATGTACATATACTTTTTATATTGTGTTATTGACTGTATGTTTGTTTATTCCATGTGTAACTCTGTGTTGTTGTTTGTGTCGCGCTGCTTTGCTTTATCAATTTGATGTTATTTTAACTGAACATTTCTAAGTGACCCCAAACTTTTGAACAGTAGTGTATGTCTATAAAGCCTAGGCCTACTGTAGCTAATATTGAATATTGTTTACTTTGAAGTTTAACAGGACTTAGCTATATTGCACAATGGGCATCAAGGTTTCAATGCAAATACATCTTGCATTTCACTGTCATTTTGCTTAAAGGAATAATCCATCCCAAACCACTAATTCCAATTATTTACAGTGTTCAATAACTCTAATATGTGAGATTTTTTTTTTTTTTGCAAACAAATGTTTCTGTACTTATAATAAGATTGGGAGCAACATGTGGCGGCAGGTAGCCTAGTGGTTAAGAGCGTTGGGCCAGGTTGCTAGATTGAGTCCCCAAGCTGACAAGGTAAAAATCTGTTGTTTTTCCCCTGAACAAGGCAGTTAACCCACTGTTCCTAGGCTGTCATTGTAAATAAGAATTTGTTCTTAACTGGCTTGCCTAGTTAAATAAAATAAAAAATGAAAATCGTTGTGGAAATCTGTTGCAGATAAATTCACCTCAAAACCCGCAGTGCTCTCTCTCTGGTCAAGCTATGCAGCTAGCTAACAAACGTAGTTACACACAATTATCATGATGATGTAACACGTTTCATTTCTAGGGTGGAAAGCCTTTAATATTTGGATGTGAGAGCTCTCACTCCCCTTACTGTACAATAATAAATGAAAGTTCCAAATGTTTGGACCCAGTCAATGAAGTTGCAGCTTGCGTCATTACCATGGCAATTTTAATGGCAGGGCCTAGTCCAAAAAAATATTCAAAGTTATTCAAAGTAGCAGTTTCTGTATGACAAACACCCAGAACATGTATTTAGGGTTTGTTTAGATTATTTTATATGGCCTAGCTTGTAAAATGCTTCCATTCCCCTGCAAGTTACTTTACTTTAAGATACTTCACTTTACTTTAAGTTGCTTAACTTTACGTACAGTAACTATCTATATGGACATAACAAAGTGCAGAGGACCGACAGACAGAGAAGTATCCTTCCTCCTACCTTGCTTTCTGGGACGCCAGCTCGGACAACCAGCACCAAACCACTCCCAATATTACAATCATTCCTATGAAGGGGATGGAGAGAACAGGGGACTCAGACGAATGGATGTTGCTCTGGATTAGGAGAAGAAAAGGAGGGAGGGGGTGGATGAAGATGGAGGGGGGAATGGAGAGAACAAAATAATAAATGAGTGGAGGGCAAAAACGTTTACATACGGACACTACAAATCACCCAAATGAATCCAAAATGAAACATGATATGGCCTTGCTATGAAGGGGTAGGGGAGTTATGGTATGGACTGATACAAATAGGGTAGGGATGGAAAGCTAGATAGATAGATTCCGTCAATTCGACTGATCGACAGTACATAAGAATGTATTATGCCAAAGTAAGCCACCATATTTTTTCAAAGATTTTAAGAAAAAAATAATGAAATATATTAGTACAGTGCGTGTGATTATGTGCATATGTGACTGAAATTGTCTGTGGTGACAAAACAAACAACAATCAAAAATGAAAAATAGTGACACAAAACCAGATGTTGAAACACATGGTGAAAATCTCCTAACTCTTTCCTCATTCATTGGGGCTCTCAAGTGGTGCAGCGGTCTAAGACACTTCATCTCAGTGCAAGAAGTATCACTACAGTCCCTGGTTCAAATCCAGGCTGAATCACATCTGGCTGTGATTGGGAGTCCCATAGGGCAGAGCACAATTGGCCCAGCATCGTTGCGTTTGGCTGGGATAGGCCGTCATTGTAAATAAGAATTTGTTCTTAACTGACTTGCCTAGTTCAATAAAAGTAAAACTATTTTTAAAAATAATTTCCCATGTCCATGGTAAACACATAAAGCATGTAGACATACAGTTGAAGTCGGAAGTTTACATACACCTTAGCCAAATCAAAGTGTATTTGTCACGTGCGCCGAATACAACAGGTGTAGACCTTACAGTGAAATGCTTACTTACTGGCTCTAACCAACAGTGCAAAAAAGGTATTTGGTGAACAATAGGTGGGAAAGGGCAGTGTGGAGTGCAATAGAGATGGCATCATCTGTGGATCTGTTTGGGCGGTATGCAAATTGGAGTGGGTCTAGGGTTTCTGGGATAATGGTGTTGATGTGAGCCATTACTAACCTTTCAAAACACTTCATGCCTACTGATGTGAGTGCTACGGGTCTGTAGTCATTTAGACAGGTTGCCTTGGTGTTCTTGGGCACATAACACAAGCGTCGGAGCCGGTGTAGTACGATTCAATCTTAGCCCTGTAATGATGCTTTGCCTGTTTGATGGTTCGTCGCAGGGCATAACAGAATTTCTTATAAGCTTCCGGGTTAGAGTCCCGCACCTTGATAGCAGCAGCTCTACCCTTTAGCTCGGTGCGAATGTTGCCTGTAATCCATGGCTTCTGGTTAGGGTATGTACGTACAGTCACTGTGGGGACGACGTCCTCAATGCCATTGGAAGAATCCCGGAACATGTTCCAGTCTGTGATAGCAAAACAGTCCTGTAGTTTAGCATCTGTTTCATCTAACCACTTTTTTATAGACAGAGTCACTGGTGCTTCCTGCTTTAATGTTTGCTTGTAAGCAGGAATCAGGAGGATAGAGTTGTGGTCGGATTTACCAAACGGAGGGCGAGGGAGAGCTTTGTACGCATCTCTGTGTGTGGAGTACAGGTGTTCTAGAATGTTTTCCCCTCTGGTTTCACATTTAACATGTTGATAGAAATTTGGTAGAACTGATTTAAGTTTCCCTGCATTAAAGTCTCCGGCCACTAAGAGCGCGGCCTCTGGGTGAGTTGTTTCCTGTTGGCTTATTTCCTTATACAGCTGACTGAGTGCGTACTTAGTGCCAGCATCCGTCTGTGGTGGTAAATAAACAGCCACGAAAAGTATAGCTGAAAACTCTCTAAGGCAAGTAGTTGGCCTGCAATTTATCACAAAATACTCGACTTCAGGTGACCAAAATCTAGAGACTTCCTTAGATTTTGTGCACCAGCGTTGTTTACAAATATGCACAGACCGCCCCCCCTTGTCTTACCGGAGTGTGCTGTTCTATCTTGCCGGTGCAGCGTATATCCCGCTAGCTGAATATCCATGGCATCATTCAGCCACGATTCCGTGAAACATAGGATATTACAGTTTTTGATGTAGGTAGGATATTCGTGATCGTACCTCGTCTAATTTATTGTCCAATGATTGTACGTTGGCGAGTAATATTGACGGTAACGGCAGCTTTCCCACTCGCCTTTGCGGATCCTCACGAGGCATTCCTCCCTGTGTCCTCTGTACCTGCGTCTCTTCCTCCTGCAAATAACTGGGACGTTGGCCTTGTCGGGTGTTCGGAGAATGTCCTGTGCGTCCTGCTTGTTGAAGAAAAAATCTTCATCTAATCCGAGGTGAGTGATCGCTGTCCTAATATCCAGAAGCTCTTTTTTGCCGTAAGATACGGTTGCAGAAACATTATGTACAAAATAAGCGGGAAAAAACACATAACACAATTGGTTGGGTGCCCGTAAAACTGCTGCCATTTCTTCCGGGACCATTTTATTTAAATACATTTAAACTCCTGACTTTTAATCCTAGTAAAAATTCCCTGTCTTAGGTCAGTTATGATCACCACTTTATTTTAAGAAAGTTAAATGTCAGAATAATAGTAGAGAGAATTATTTATTTCAGATTTTATTTCTTTCATCACATTCCCAGTGGGTCAGAAATGTACATACACTCAATTAGTATTTGGTAGCATTGCCTTTAAATTGTTTAACTTGGAACAAACATTTTGAGTAGCCTTCAACAAGCTTCCCACAATAAGTTGGGTGAATTTTGGCCCATTCCTCCTGACAGAGCTGGTGTAACTGAGTCAGGTTTGTAGGCCTCCTTGCTCGCACACGCTTTTTCAGTTCTGCCCACAAATTTTCTATAGGACTGAGGTCAGGGCTTTGTGATGGCCACTCCAATACCTTGACTTTGTTGTCCTTAAGCCATTTTGCCACAACTTTGGAAGAATGCTTGGGGTCATTGTCCATTTGGAAGACCCATTTGCGACCAAGCTTTAACATCCTGACTGATGTCTTCAGATGTTGCTTCAACATATCCACATAATTTTCTTTCCTCATGATGCCATCTATTATGTGAAGTGCACCAGTCCTTCCTGCAGCAAAGCACCCCCAAAACATGATGCTGCCACTCCTGTGCTTCATGGTTGGGATGGTGTTCTTCAGCTTGAAAGCCTCCCCCTTTTTCCTCCAAACATAACGATGGTCATTATGGCCAAACAGTTCTATTTTTGTTTCATCAGACCAGAGGTCATTTTTCCAAAAAGTACGATCTTTGTCCCCATGTGCAGTTGCAAACTGTAGTCTCGCTTTTTTATGGCAGTTTTGGAGCATTGGCTTCTTCCTTGCTG
The DNA here is from genome assembly GCA_003317085.1 of Hucho hucho. NCBI lineage: Eukaryota > Metazoa > Chordata > Actinopteri > Salmoniformes > Salmonidae > Hucho > Hucho hucho. The sequence goes on along the minus strand of QNTS01000062.1, from coordinate 317,554 downwards.
AGTGGCCTTTCAGGTTATTTATTTAATTTATTTATTTTACCTTTATTTAACCAGGTAGGCTAGTTGAGAACAAGTTCTCATTTACCACTGCGACCTGGCCAAGATAAAGCACAGCAGTTTGATACATACAACAACAAAGAGTTACACATAGAATACACAGACATACAGCCAATAATACAATAGAAAAATGAAAATAAAAAAAATATGTCTATATACAGTGAGTGCAAATGAGGTAAGATAAGGGAGGTAGGGCAATAAATAGGCCATGGTGGCGAGGTAATAACAATATAGCAAATAAACACTGGAATGGTAGATGTGCAGGAGATAAATGTGCAAGTTACTGGGGTGCAAAGGAGCAAGATAAATAAATAAATACAGTATGGGGATGAGGTAGTAGGATGGGCTGTTTACAGATGGGCTATGTGCAGGTGCAGAGATCTGTGAGCTGCACTGACAGCTGGTGCTTAAAGCTAGTGAGGGAGATATGAGTCTCCAACTTCAGTGATTTTTGTAGTTCGTTCCAGTCATTGGCAGCAGAGAACTGGAAGGAAAGGTGGCCAAAGGAGGAATTGGCTTTGGGGGCGACCAGTGAGATATACCTGCTGGAGCACGTGCTACGGGTGGGTGCTGCTATGGTGACCAGTGAGCTGAGATAAGACGGGGCTTTACCTAGCAAAGACTTGTAGATGACCTGGAGCCAGTGGGATTGGCGACGAGTATGAAGCGAGGGCCAGCCAACGAGAATGTACAGGTCGCAGTGGTGGGTAGTTTATGGGGATTTGGTGACAAAACGGATGGCACTGTGATAGACTGCATCCAATTTGTTGAGTAGAGTGTTGGAGGCTATTTTATGAATGACATCGCCGAAGTCAAGGATCGGTAGGATGGTCAGTTTTACGAGGGTATGTTTGGTAGCATGAGTGAAGGATGCTAGATTTAATTTTGGATTGGAGATATTTAATGTGAGTCTGGAAGGAGAATTTACAGACTAGCCAGACACCTAGGTATTTGTAGTTGTCCACATATTCTAAGTCAGAACCGTCCAGAGTAGTGATGCCGGACGGGCGGGCAGGTGCGGGCAGTGATCGGTTGAAAAGCATGCATTTAGTTTTACTTGCATTTAAGAGCAGTTGGAGGCCACGAAGGAGAGTTGTATGGCATTGAAGCTCGCCTGGAGGTTAGTTAACACAGTGTCCAAAGAAGGACCAGAAGTATACAGAATGGTGTCGTCTGCGTAGAGGTGGATCAGAGAATCACCGGCAGCAAGAGCGACATCATTGATTTATAAAGAGAAGAGAGTCGGCCCGAGAATTGAACCCTATGGCACCCCCATAGAGACTGCCAGCGGTCCGGACAACAGGCCCTGTGTCATTTGACACACTGAACCCTATCAGAGAAGTAGTTGGTGAACCAGGCGAGGCAATCATTTGAGAAACCAAGGCTGTTGAGTCTGGCAATAAGAATGTGGTGATTGACAGTGTCGAAAGCCTTAGCCAGCGCAATGAATACGGCTGCACAGTAATGTCTCTTATCGATATCGGTTATGATATCATTTAGGACCTTGAGCGTGGCTGAGGTGCACCCATGACCAGCTCTGAAACCAGATTGCATAGCGGAGAAGGTACGGTGGGATTCAAAATGGTCGGTAATCTGTTTGTTAACTTGGCTTTCGAAGACCTTTGAAAGGCAGGGTAGGATAGATATAGGTCTGTAGCAGTTTTGGTCTAGAGTGTCACCCACTTTGAAGAGGGGGATGACCGCGGCAGCTTTCCAATCTTTGGGAATCTCAGAAGATACGAAAGAGAGGTTGAACAGGCTAGTAATAGGGGTTACAACAATTTCTGCAGATAATTTTAGAAAGAGAGGGTCCAGATTGTCTATCCTGGCTGATTTGTATGGGTCCAGATTTTGCAGCTCTTTCAGAACATCAGCTATCTGGATTTGGGTGAATGAGAAATGGCGGAGGCTTGGGCGAGATGCTGTGGGGAGTGCAGGGCTGTTGACCGGGGTAGGGGTAGCCAGGTGGAAAGCATGGCCAGCCGTAGAAAATTGCTTATTGAAGTTCTCAATTATAGTGGATTTGTCGGTGGTCACAGTATTTCCTAGCCTCAGTGCAGTGCGCAGCTGGGAGGAGGTGCTCTTATTCTCCATGGACTTTACAGTGTCCCAGAACTTTTGGGAGTTTGTGCTACAGGATGCGAAATTCTGCTTGAAAAAGCTAGCCTTAGCTTTCCTAACTGCCTGTGTATATTGGTGTCCTGTGTGAATTTAAGTATGCTCTCTCTAATTATCTCTCTCTCTCTCTCTCTCTCTCTCTCTCTCTCTCTCTCTCTCTCTCTCTCTCTCTCTCTCTCTCTCTCTCTCGGAGGACCTGAGCATTAGGACCATTCCTCAAGGCCTACCTTGCCTGATGACTCCTTGATGTCCCGAGTCCACCTGGCCGTGCTGCTTCTCCAGTTTCAACTGTTCTGACTGTTTTATGAACATTTTAAAATCTTGTCCATGTTCTGTTATAATCTGCACCCGGCACAGCCAGAAGAGGACTGGCCACCCCTCACAGCCTGGTTCCTCTCTAGGTTTCTTCCTAGGTTTTGGCCTTTCTAGGGAGTTTTTCCTAGCCACCGTGCTTTTACACCTGCATTGCTTGGTGTTTGGGGTTTTAGGCTGGGTTTCTTTACAGCACTCTGTGACATCAGCTGATGTAAGAAGGGCTTTATAAATACATTTGATTTGATTTGATTTGATTTTGGTTCCTGACTTCCCTGAAAAGTTGCATATCACGTGGGCTATTCGATGCTAATGCAAAACGCCACAGGATGTTTTTGTGCTGATGAAAGGCAGTCAAGTCTGGAGTGAACCAAGGGCTATATCTGTTCCTGGTTCTACATTTTTTGAAAGGGGCATACTTATTTAAGATGGTGAGGAAGGCACTCTTAAAGAATGACCAGGCATCCTCTACTGACGGGATGAGGTCAATGTCCTTCCAGGATACCCGGGCCAGGTCGATTAGAAAGGCCTGCTCGCTGAAGTGTTTTAGGGAGTGTTTGACAGTGATGAGGGGTGGTCGTTTGACCGCAGACCCATTACGGATGCAGGCAATGAGACAGTGATCGCTGAGATCTTGGTTGAAAACAGCAGAGATGTATTTAGAGGGCAAGTTGGTTAGGATGATATCTATGAGGGTGCCTGTGTTTACTGATTTGGGGTTGTACCTGGTGGGTTTATTGATCATTTGTGTGAGGTTGAGGGCATCAAGCTTAGATTGTAGGATGGCCGGGGTGTTAAGCATGTTCCAGTTTAGGTCACCTAGCAGCACGAGCTCTGAAGATAGATGGGGGGCGATCAGTGTGGTGTCAAGGGCACAGCTGGGGGCAGAGGGTGGTCTATAGCAAGCGGCAACGGTGAGAGACTTGTTTCTGGAAAGGTGGATTTTTAAGAGTAGGAGCTCGAATTGTTTGGGTACAGACCTGGAATGTAAGACAGAACTCTGCAGGCTATCTCTGCAGTAGATTACAACACCGCCCCCATTGGCAGTTCTATCTTGTCGGAAAATGTTATAGTTAGGGATGGAAATTTCAGGGTTTGTGGTGGTCTTCCTAAGCCAGGATTCAGACACTGCTAGGACATCCGGGTTGGCAGAGTGTGCTAGGGCAGTGAATAAAACAAACTTAGGGAGGAGACTTCTAATGTTAACATGCATGAAACCAAGGCTTTTACGGTTACAGAAGTCAACAAATGACGCCTGGGGAGTGGAAGTGGGGCTAAGCACTGCAGGGCCTGGATTAACCTCCACATCACCAGAGGAACAGAGGAGGAGTAAGATAAGGTTACGGATAAAGGCTAAAAGGACTGGTCGTCTAGAATTTTCGGACCAGAGGGTGAAAGGAGCAGATTTCTGGGTATGGTAGAATAGATTCAAGGCGAAATGTACAGACAAAGGTATGATAGGACATGAATACAGTGGGGGTAAACCTGTGCATAGAGTGACGATGAAAGAGATATTGTTTCTAGAAATATCGTTTAAACCAGGTGATGTCTCTGCATGTGTGGGAGGTGGGACTAAAGTGTTAACTAAGGCGTATTGAGCAGGGCTAGAGGCTCTACCGTGAAATAAGGCAATAATTACTAACCAAAACAGCAATGGACAAGGCATATTGACGTTATCGAGAGGCATGCGTAGCCGAATGGTCATAGGAGTCCAGTGTGTGGCTTCAGGCAGCTAGTGGGCCGGGGCTAATAGCTAGCAGAAGGGCCTTGGAGGGACGTCGTGATGGGAGAAAGTCTGTTTTGGCCCTCTCGTGTTGTTCCGTCGGCATACAGAGAGCATGGCTCCGTGTGGTAAACCAGGCCAATTGGCAAAAATAGGTATAGTGGCCAAAGAATTTGTCCGATGGGCCTCTTAAGCTAACAGTCCGATGTGCTCTGGACAGCTAGTAAGCCGCGGCTAGCATGCTAGCAGATGGGCATATTGGGGGACGTTACGACGGCTGAGCCAGTTGAGAAAGTACCCCTCGGGCAAATCCCGTCGGTGGTCCAGTCGTGATGGGTCGGCGGGGGTCCGGGCCAGTTGGCAAAGTAGGTATTGAAGCCCAAGGAGTGGCTGATGGACCTCTACGGCTAGCCGGGAGATGGCCTAGCAGGCTGGCTCCAGGCTAATTGTTTTTTGCTTCAGGACAAAGACGTTAGCCAGGAGTAGCTAGCTAGCTGCGATGACCCAGGTGAAAAAAGGTTCAGGGCTTGCAGTAAGAATCTGGAGATGTGGAGAAAAATAAGTCAGATTTGCTTTGATTTGAGTCGCGCTGTGTAGACTGGCGAGAGTTGTCCATGCTAGAGGTAGCTAATGACCGCTAGCAGTGGCTAGCTGACTACTAGCTAGTAGCTAGTTAGCTGGCTAGCTTCTGTTCCGACTCAGAAGACGAATCAGCAAGGTTCCATGTGGTAAACCAGGCCAATTGGCAGAATAGGTATAGTGGTCAAAGAAATTGTCCGATGGGCCTCTTAAGATAGCATTCGAATGCGCTCTAGATAGCTATCGGGCTACGGTTAGCTAGTAGCCAGTTAGCTGGTAGCCAGTTAGCTTTTGATGGGGTTTCAGATCTTAAGTATAAAATAGCAGATCCGTACCACATTGGGTGAGGCGGGTTGCAGGAGAGTATATTCAGTCTGTAGATGGAAAGTGATATTAAATATATATGAGAAATATACACAAAAAAAACAAGAAAAATTATGTATAGACGGGACAGGACGGGACAAGACAAAAACAAGCATCCGACTGCTACGCCATCTTGGATTACCATGTTATGTCGATATAGGACTCGTTTTACTGTGGATTGTGGCGTACAGCAGGTCAGCCACCAGGGGGAGACTCGTCGAGGCCTGGTGACAGATGGAGTATACATCACGAGGCGATGGCTCCATCTGCTGGACGTGCCAGGTCTCGACAGGTTCTCTGGCCAGGACTAATAGGGGCTGATTGGGAGCTGGTGAGTAATCAAGAGCTGATTGCTCACCAGCTGTGCAAGTCCCATAAAGCTGCCAGAAGGGCAGCACACAGGAAGACTGGGGGGAAGAAAGGACTCTCGTATAGTTGGAGGGACGGTGACAGAGGAGTGAGTTCAGTTTTTGATCCCCACAGGATACAGCAAGATCCGGAGCCCAGAAGACGGTAACCCGGAGAGGGTCTCATGGGGGAGACCTATTATTTTCTTTTTGAATTATTATTTTTAATAAACACTTTTGAAACTGAGCTAATCATACTCCGTCTGTGTGTGATCTGTGTAAACGTCTTGAACAAACCCCTGGTTTGCCACAGGATATAGATACGTTGTACCTGTTTCCTCCAGCATCTTCACAAGGTCCTTTGCTGTTGTTCTGGGATAGATTTGCACTTTTCGCACCAAAGTACGTTCATCTCTAGGAGACAGAACACGTCTCCTTCCTGAGGTGTATGAAGGCTGCGTGGTCCCATGGTGTTTATACTTCCGTACTATTGTTTGTACAGATGAACGTGGCACCTTCAGGCGTTTGGAAATTGCTCCCAAGGATGAACCAGAATTGTGGAGGTCTACATTTTTTTTCTGAGGTCTTGTCTGATTTCTTTTGATTTTCCCATGATGTCAAGCAAAGAGGCACTGAGTTTGAAGGTAGGCCTTGAAATACATCCACAGATACACCTCCAATTAACTCAAATGATGTCAATTAGCCTATCAGAAGCTTCTAAAGCTGTTTAAAGGCACAGTCAACTTAGTGTATGTAAACTTCTGACCCACTGGAATTGTGATACAGTAAATTATAAGTGAAATAATCTGTCTGTAAACAATTGTTGGAAAAATTGTTGTCATGCACAAACTAGATGTCCTAACCGACTTGCCAAAACTATAGTTTGTTAACAAGAAATTTGTCGAGGGGTTGAAAAACGAGTTTGAATGACTCCAACCTAAGCGTATGTAAACTTCCGACTTCAACTGTGTAGTACAAAGCACAGGGACAGTATTTGTAGACTGAGACAGAGTAGGGACAGGCAGACAGTTTGACACAAGGGACAGTGCTGCCATAGGGAGGGCATGACACAGACAAAGTGGAGGGCAATTTGCAGTGCCACATACAGACAGAGATCATAACCCTCAAGCATGTTCTCTGATATGATCTGACAGTCATTGTCAGCTTATATCAAAGCATATTATAATATACAGTCAATTATGTATATAATCACATGTATGTATATTGATGTACAGTGCCTTCAGAAAGTATTCACATCCCTTGACCTTTTCCACATTTTGTTGTGCTACAGCCTGAATTTAAATTGTATTAAATTGAGACTTTTTTGTCAATGGCCTACACACAATACCCCGTAATGTTGAATTATGTTTTATACATTTTTACAAATTGATAAAAAAATAAAAGCTGAAATGTTTTGAGTCAAGTATTCAACCCCTTTGTTAAGGTAAGCCTAAATAAGTAAGAATTGGCTCGACAAGTCACATAAGTTGCATGGACTCACTCTGTGTGCAATAATAACATGATTTTGGATTACTACCTCATCTCTGTACCCCACACATACAATTATCTGTAAGGTCTTTTCTGTCTCAATGGGATTTCCCTGCTTAAATAAAGGTTAAATAAAAATATTTCAACAGTATCTACACACACAACATGTGGAATAAACAGACACAGAATAGGTGTGATATGTGTGCTGTATTTCTTGTTTTCATTTGCGTAAACTTGAACGTTTTTGTAAAACACAACAGTCAAAAATCTCAAGCAGAGAAATGGTGAAGTCAGAAAACATTAAGAAACAGTCAGAACAAACCCAAAAACTCTTCTGATAGATATGCAATATACCGTTAACTCCTATCACTATGGTGACACCTGACCCCAGTGTGACCTCTCACCTGCCCCCCTCCAGCCAACCTCTCGAGCTCTGCCTTGCAGTGCAGTAGCTCCTCCTCCAGTTCAGCCCTCTCCCTCTGGCTGCAGTCATACAGTTCCTGCAGTTCCCGCAGCTCCGTCTTCAACCCATCACACTGAGGGAGACAGAGTAGAACATAAAGGATCAATCAATCACATTTATGAACAAAGCCCTTTTTACATCCACAGCTGTCACAAAGATCTTTTAAGTAACCCGGCTTAGACCTTAAAGAGCAAGCAGAAGCACAGTGGCAAGACAACACTCCCTAGAAAGAACACTTGTTGAACACTTCAGAACAGAGGTTCATCCCGACACATTTCAGGCCAGGTCTGTAAATTGTGTCGTAGTCCATTGCTGCAGTGCCTAATAATTTGTTAGTGATTGTGCAGCTGCTGCTCTGTAGTTTTTCTTTGCCACTGATATGTGTGGCTTTATCATTTTCTTCAGCGCAATTCTGAATCTGGCTGATTAAAACTGCTCCAATAGTCAGTGAGCATCCACTACTACAGTGACTATGGTACAATCTGGTGCCTAACATACCTGTCTCTGTTCCAGCGAGGCCTTCCCCTGCCTTTTTCACCTGGACCCTCAGAAAGAAGATCTCCCCGAATCTTCCTTTCCAGACCCATCTAACAGACTGTACTGTACCGTTCTATTACCATAACACACCTGTCTCTGTACCAGCAAGGCCTTCTCCTCAGCCTGTTTCAGCTGGTCCCTCAGTGAGAAGATCTCCCCAAATCCTCCGTTCCAGCCGGTGGGGGTCATGGGCTTCCCGTCGAATGAGATGTTCTTCTGGATGGAGGCGTCCACAAGGCGGCAGTTGGTGCCTGGGCTCGTAGACTGGCACTCGACCATGGTCATATAGCTCTCTGCCATGCCCCCCTCCTCTGTGCCCACCCCCACTCCTGTTCCAGCTATCTCACCATCCTTCAGGGACAGATATACGCTGTTGGAGCTGGTGTGGAGCGAGAGGAGAGAGTAAAATTACAAAGGGGATTAGGTGAAAAGAATAATAAGAAGATGAATTGATGTGGTGAACATTAAATCTTAGGCTTTTTACTAAACTGAACAAAAATATAAACGCAACATGTAAAGTGTTGGTCCCATGTTTCATGAGCTGAAATAAAAGATCCCAGACATTTTCCATACGCACACAAAGCTTATTTCTATCAAATTTGTGCAAAAATTTGTTTACATCCCTGTTAGTGAGCATTTCTCATTTGCCAAGATAATCCATCCACCTGACAGGTGTGGCATATCAAGAAGCTGATTAAACAGCATGATCATTAAACAGGCGCACCTTGTGCTGGGGACAACAAAAGGACACTCTAAAATGTGCACTTTTGTCAAACAACACAATGCCACAGATGTCTCAAGTTTTAGGGAGTGTGCAATTGGCATGCTGACTGCAGGAATGTCCACCAGAGCTGTTGCCAGAGAATGTAAGGTTTATTTCTCTAACATAACCCGCCTATCCAATGTCGTTTTAGAGAATTTGGCCGTACGTCCAACCGGCCTCAAATCAAATTTTATTGGTCACATACACATGGTTATCAGATGTTAATGCGAGTGCAGCGAAATGATTGTGCTTCTAGTTCTGACAGTGCAGTAATATCTAACAAGTAATCTAACAATTCCCCAACAACTACCTAATACACACAAATCTAAAGTGGTGAATGAGAATATGTACATATAAATATATGGATGAGCGATGGCCGAGCCGCATAGGGAAGGTACAATAGATGGCATAGAATACAGTATATACATATGATATGAGTAATGTAAGATATGTAAACATTATTAAAGTGGCATTATTTAAAGTGACATTGTTTAAAGTGACTAGTGATCCATTTATTAAAGTGGCCAGTGATTGGGTCTCAATGTAGGCAGCAGCCTCTCTGAGTTAATGTTTGCTGTTTAGCAGTCTGATGGCCTTGAGATAGAAGCTGTTTTTCAGTCTCTCGGTCCCAGCTTTGATGCACCTGTACTGACCTCGCCTTTTGGATGGTAGCGGTGTGAACTGGCAGTGGCTCGGGTGGTTGTTGTCTTTGATTATCTTTTTGGCCTTCCTGTGACACCGGGTGCTGTAGGTGTCCTGGAGGGCAGGTAGTTTGCCCCCGGTGATGCGTTGTGCAGACCGCACCACCCTCTGGAGAGCCTTGCGGTTGAGGACGGTGCAGTTGCCATACCAGGCTGTGATACAGCCCGACAAGATGCTCTCGATTGTGCAAAAAAAGTACCCCTCGGGCGAAGGTTTGTCAAGGTTTTGGGTGACAAGCCAAATTTCTTCAGCCTCCTGTTGCGCCTTCTTCACCACACTGTCTGTGTGGGTGGACCATTTCAGTTTGTGCTGTGTACACCAAGGAAAATAAAACGTTCCACCTTCTCCACTGCTGTCCCTTCGATGTGGATAGGAAGGGTGCTCCCTCTGCTGTTTCCTGAAGTCCACGATCATCTCCTTTGTTTTGTTGACGTTGAGTGAGAGGTTGTTTTCCTGACACCACACTCCGAAGTGCCCTCACCTACTCTCTGTAGGCTGTCTCGTCATTGTTGGTAATCAAGCCTACTACTGTTGTGTCGTCTGCAAACTTGATGATTGAGTTGGAGGCGTGCACGCAGCCGTGGGTGAACACGGTGTACAGGAGGGGGCTGAGCACGCACCCTTGTGGGGCCCCAGTGTTGAGGGTCAGCGAAGTGGAGATGTTGTTTCCTACCTTCCTACTAGCACGGCTGGCCCTTGGATGTACACAGAGAGCTAATATTAATAATATGCATGTCTCTCCTGGCTGAAAGTGGAGGAGAGATTGACTTCATCACTACTTTGTTTATGAGAGGTATTGACATGTTGAATGCACCGAGCTATCTGTCTAAACTACTGGCACACAGCTTGTACACCCATGCATACCCCACAAGACATGCCACAAGAGGTCTCTTCACAGTCCAGAGCAGACTATGGGAGGCACACAGCACTACATAGAGCCATGACTACATGGAACTCTATTCCACATCAAGTAATTCATGCCAGCAGTAAAATTAGATTTAAAAAAAACGGATGGAAAAAAAACACCTTATGGAACAGCGGGAACTGTGAAGCAACACAAACATTGGCACAGACACATGCATACACACACACACACACACACAATAACATACGCACTATACATACACATGGATTTAGTACTGTAGATATGTGGTAGTGGTGGAGTAGGGGCCTGAGGGCACACAGTGTGTTGTGAAATCTGTGAATATATTGTAATGTTTTTAAAATTGTATAAACTGCCTTAATTTTGCTGGATCACAGGAAGAGTAGCTAATGCTTTGGCAGCAGCTAATGGGAAAGCAGCAGCTAATGGGGATCCATAATAAATACAAATACAAAATACCTTCACCACCTGGAGGCGGCCCGTCAGAAAGTCCAGGACCCAATTGCACAGGGCAGGGTTGAGACCCAGGGCCTCCAGCTTGATGATGAGCTTGGAGGGTACTATGGTGTTGAATGCTGAGCTGTAGTCAATGAACAACATTCTTACATAGGTATTCCTCTTGTATAGATGGGATAGGGCAGTGTGTAGTGTGATGGCGATTGCATCGTCTGTCGACCTGTTGGGCGGTATGCAAACTGAAGTGGGTCTAGGGTGGCCGGTAAGGTGGAGGTGATATGATCCTTGACTAGTCTCTCAAAATACTTCATGATGACAGAAGTGAGTGCTACGGGGCGGTAGTCATTAAGTTCAGTTATCTTTGCCTTCTTGGGTACAGCAACCGTGGTGGCCATCTTGAAGCATGTGGGGACAACAGACTGGGATAGGGAGTGATTGAATATGTCCGTAAACACACCAGATAGCTGGTCTGCGCATGCTCTGAGGACACTGCTAGGGATGCCGTCTGGGCCAGCAGCCCTGCGTGGGTTAACACGTTTAAATGTTTTACTCATGTCGGCCACGAAGAAGTAGAGGCGCAGTCGTTTTTAGCGGTGGTGGCAATGTATTATCCTCAAAGTGGGCAAAGAAGGTGTTTAGTTTGTCTGGAAGCGTGACATCGGTGTCCGTGATGTGGCGGTTTTCTGTTTGTAGTCCATGATTTCCTGTAGACCCTGCCACATACGTCTCGAGCCGTTGAATTGCGACTCCACTTTGTCCCTGTACCGGCATTTCGCTTGTTTGATTGTCTTGCGGAGGGAATAACTACACTGTTTATATTCAGCCATATTCCCAGACCTCTTTCCATGGTTAAATGCGGTGGTTTGCGCTTTCAGTTTTGCGCAAATGCCGCCATCCATTCACGGTTTCTGGTTAGGGTAGGTTTTAATAGTCACAGTGGGTACAACATCTCCCAAGCACTTCCTTACAAACACACTCACAGAGTCAGCGTATAGATCGATGTTGTTCTCTGAGGCTGACCGGACAAATCTGTCCGCGTAATCAAAACAATCTTGAAGCGTGGATTCCTATTGGTTAGACCAGCGTTGAATGGTTCTAGTCACTGGTACATCCTGTTTGAGTTTCTGCCTATAAGATAGTAGGACCAAGATGGCGTCGTGGTCGGATTTGCCGAAGGGAGGGCTTTGTATGCATCGTGGAAGTTAGAGTAGCAGTGATCGAGTGTATTACCCCCTGTGCGTAGTGCAATCAATTTGCTGATAGAATTTAGGTAGTCTTGTTCTCAAATTTGCTTCGTTAAAATTCCCAGCTACAATAAATGCAGCCTCAGGATATATGGTTTCCAGTTTACATAGAGTCCAGTAAAGTTCCTTGAGGGCCGTCTTAGTGTCTGCTTGAGGGGGAATGTACACAGCTGTGACGATAACTGATAAGAATTCTCTTGGGAGGTAATATGGCCGGCATTTGATTGTAAGGAATTCTAGTCGGGTGAGCAGGATGTTCCTGTATGTTATGATTACACCATGAGTCATTAATCATGAAGCATACATCCCCGCCCTTCCTCTTCCCAGAGAGGTGTTTATCTCTGTCGGCACGATGCATGGAGAAGCCCTGTGGCTGAACTGATTCCGACAACATATCCCGAGAGAGCCATGTTTCCGTAAAACAGAGAATGTTACAATCTCTGATGTCTCTCTGGAAGGCAACCCTTGCTCAAATTTTGTCTACCTTGTTGTCAAGAGACTGGACATTGGCGAGTAGTATACTCGTGCACATCGCCCACCGTTCCCGTCTACGGAGTCTGACTAGGAGGCCACTCCGTCTGCCCCTTCTGCGGCGCCGTTGTTTTGGGTCGGCTTCTGGGATTAGATCCATTGTCCTGGGTAGTGGTCCAAACCTGTGGATCCGCCATGTGAAAGTCTAATTTCCTGGTCGTAATGTTGGTAAGTTGACGTCGCTCTTATATCCAATAGTTCTTCCCGGCTGTATCTAATAAGACTTAAGATTTCCTGGGGTAACAATGTAAGAAATAATACAAAATACTGCCTAAGGACTCGAAGCGAGGCGACCATCTCTGTCGGCGCCATTTCTGTCACAACCGCAGACCACGTGTAACCACACCAGCCCGGGAGTTCCACATCCAGCTTCTTCACCTGTGGGATCGTCTGAGACCAGCCACCCAGACAGTTGATGCAGATGCTGAAAATGTCCCAGTTCTTCGCCTGCATACTCACCAGACCAACAGATGCATATCTGTCTTCCCAGTCTAGTGAAATCCATAGATTAGCGACTAATTCATTTATTTCAATTGACCGATTTCCTTATATGAACTGAAGCTCAGTAAAATAAATTGCACGTTGCGTTTATATTTTTGTTCAGTTTAAAATGGTTAGCAGATACTGTAAGCAGACTAAGTAGACAAATAATTGGATGTGTCCTCTCACCCTGTCCTCTGTAGCTGGAGGAGCTGTAGTTTCTCAGTCAGGCGTATGTTGTCGTCCTTCAGAGTCTCACACTCCTCCCTCAACGTGACACACTCCTGCCTCAGTGTACCTACATCACCTGACAGAACACAACAGGATCGTCACACATCAGGGTTGAGTTCAGTCGGCACGAAACGTAAGAAAACGGTCTGAAACGGAGTGATCTAGGGAGGTACTCTGAACGTGTCCAAAAAGAAACACTTGTTTTCCGTTGCACATTTTGAAACATTTTGCTAATGTGTCCCCTAATGGAAACAACCCAAGAGCTACACAGCAACACATCCTCCACAAGTTTTGTTTGTGTGACCACAGGCAAACATGGGGTATGATAGATGTACCGCTCATCACTATGTACATGGGAGGTTTAACTAAAGTATCAACTCTGAGTCTATACTTATGTGCCCTACCCATCAAAACCATTCTGCCTACTGTACATATCTGTACTCTGCCCACTGTAAATAGACATCAATGACAGACACAGAAAGAGAAAGACCTACGTCTGTAACGTCAGACTGGAATTTGACCCAACCCCTACTGACTCGGCCACTCCTGTACTGCTCTGTCTACTAGGCATCTATACTGATGAGGTCCTGGCTGTGTTATTGCTAGCTGCATCATGGTTAGAATCTCACAGTCAAAGATGGTTGGGGTTTAATAAAAGAGGTAGAGGAAAGGCTTAAACATTACAAACATGTCTCACACAGGGAGCTGCAGGGGTGGTGGTTTGGCGATAGGGGTGTTTGTTTGGGATACCAAGGGTGACAGTGATGTCAGTGATGTCACCCTCTGAGTCAGGGAATGAGGAAAGGCAGGGGGGAAGTAGAGAGGAGGCACAGTGACATGTCAGGGACACACACCCAATACATGACATCACTGCTCTGCTCTGGTGGTGAGGGTTAGGGTGTGACTCAGGGAAGGGACGAAGGGTCTAGAGAAGCCCTTTGCTGATGCTGCTTTGACCTGGCCAGTGGACAAGGTCATGGGTCAGGGATAATAAGATCAGCGAATTTACTGTGAAGACCTTCCTAGATCTCGATTTGCAGCGTGGCGATCTCTAGCTCCTATTGCTGCTCCTCTTATCTCCTCCCCTCTCTCTCACCTCCTTTCCTCTCTTCCTCCCTCCTTTGACTCTTCATGCCGATCTCTGCTCTCAGTGTGGTGATCTCCAGCTCGTACTCCTGCGCCTCGTCGTTGAGCCTCCCCAGCTGGGCTCGGATGCGACACAGCTCCTCCTGCAGGGACGCGATGTCGTTCTCCCTCTCGGCCGCTGCCTCCTCAGCCGCCTGCTGCAGAAGCAGAACCTGCAAACAATCAATCAATAAATCAATCAATCAAGCTCAGCAGCACCACCTGTAACACAAGGAACAGAACAGTCACAAACTCATCATCGCATGCAGAGAACACATACTTCTGGAACTAGTAAAGTAAAGTAAAATAGCCTAACATAAAGTAGAATAACCTAAAGTAGAATAGCCCTAAAGTAAAGTAGCCTAAAGTAAAGTAACTTAAAGTAAGCAAAGTATCCTAAAGTCAAGTAAAATAGCCTTATTAAGTTGCATAGTATAAAGTAAAGTAGCCTAAAGTAAAGTAACTTAAAGTAAGCAAAGTATCCTAAAGTCAAGTAAAATAGCCTTATTAAGTTGCATAGTCTAAAGTAAAGTAGCCTAAAGTAAAGTACCTTCAAGTAAAGTAAAATAGCTTAAAGTAAAGTATCCTACAGTAAAGTAAAATAGTCTGAAGTAAAGTAGCTTAAGTAAAGTAAAATAGCATAAGGTAAAGCACCACCTCCTCCTGGGCGAGGCGTAGCTCCTCGTGAGCCTCAGTCAGCTCACTCTCCTTCTCCTCCTCTAGAGAGTCCATCTCCTCCTGTACTGAACGCAGCTGGGCTGGGGAGGGAGACATACAGGGACAAGAGTTTAAATGGTTATATGTACAGCAGTGTTCTTCCTCTCCTCTGGGACCCTTAGCTGTTCCATATGATCTATTTCAGAGCTAGCTCACCTGATTTAACTTGCCAAATAATCATCAAGCCATTGACTAGTTGAATCAGGTGTGCTAGTTCTAGGCTACAAGGAGTTAGGTAGTGATAAGTGAGGACATCTGATAACAGTGTGCATGAGCATATGGGATTTCAAGAGTAGCTGGTGTAACTGGTGGTAAATGTGCTGTAAGTGAGCCCCAGACATTGACAACAGACAATTGACTCAGATCCCCGTAGGACAAATGACGACACACACATTTAACACTTTACAGTCAATTACATCCCCTCACACTTATGCAACAGAGCCGTTCTGTCTATGTAGCGTTTCTGTGGGGGCATCCCCTAGGGTGCAATTTGGGAAACACACTGTCTCTGTGGCCCCTCAAATGTAAACTTTTCATTAGAGGTTAGGTGGGACAATGGAATTCCATATGGTGATTGGACATTGATGAATTATCTATTCATTACCAATCATAATTTATCCCCATTAGCAATCTTTGTGTCAAACAGCCTTACATGTAATTGTTTCGGCTCTGTGGCTGCTGTGAAGCGTGAGTCGGTGATATGCACATCCCAAACGTTCTAAATACGGGTGCTGGAGGGCCTCATGATATATACTGATGCTCCCTGGTGCTTTATTATTGTCACCAAATTCACAATGGTTTCACTTATTTGGTGCCAGGATTAAAGCACTCGGGAGCAGCAATATATACATCTGCTGCAGACAGTACCTTGCAGGTTGTGGACCTGTCGTGCGAAGGCTTCTGCCTGATGTGTACTGGCCAGACGCTCATCCTCCAGCATACCTGTATAGGCACATAGGAAGGGAGATAACAGGAGAGAGGTATGAGAGAAAGAATGAGTCAGCAGTTTATGGTGTAGTGGTTTATTCTCACTTCACACATTTTTCTGAAGCATCGATATTGGCCTTATTCATATATTATATGTCTTTTCAAAGCCTTAACATTTCACATCCACATCAATGGTCTTGTTAGCAAGCCTTTAGGTTTTACACCCATATATATAACTGGCATGTGATGTGACAATAAAGTAGTGAATTACTCTAAAGGTCTTCACTGGTCCAAAAAGTTGGACCCATTCTGATTTGGAACTGGGTCTTTCTCACCCGGACGCAATATGCATACATTAATTAAAATAAAGACACGTTCTGAACAGACTTGAGGACAACTAGACCCATTCCGTATAGACCTAGTCAGATCCAGACCCTGATCTGAGTGAGGGAATCAGCAGAAAATATTTTGTTTAAGCTACATCATTTTTTAAAATTATTATTATTTTTCATTTATTTTTACTATTAACCCCTCCCCCACCACCCCTCTTCGGAGGACAAATATATTTTAGTTTTTTTACAGCTTTTTTGCTACATATACATACATTTTACATATACATTTTACATACATGGTACTTTTATAAAGCAGTCACATAACAATAATACATTACCAAACATAAGCTCTTTAATCCCAACCCTCAGCCACTCTCAGCCCATCCCACCTATCACCATAGATCACCCTCATTTGGTTTCCATGTGGCATATCTTTTTCAATTGTGCTATGATGTTTTACGTACTTTTTGAACATTTCTAATCGTATAGTATCCACAGAATGTGAGCTAAAGATGAAAACCTTTCCTACGAGTACTATTATATTATTTATTGACTGACTATGGCTTTCCAAATTGCCCAACACTGCTATTTCTAGGGTTAATTTTAAGTGCATGTTGTGATTTTTTTAACCATTCCTAAACCTGTGACCAGAAACAAGCTACATAGGGGCAATACCAGAATAAATGATCTATTGATTCTGTCTCTTCACAGCAAAATCTACAGAGCTGAGATTGTTGTATGCCACATAGAGTTGAAGTCGGAAGTTTACATACACCTTAGCCAAACACATTTAAGCTCAGTTTTTCACAATTCCTGACATTTAATACTAGTAAAAATTCCCTGTCTTAGGTCAGTTAGGATCACCAATTTATTTTAAGAATGTGAATTGTCAGAATAATAGTAGAGAGAATGATTTATTTCAGCTTTTATTCCTTTCATCACATTCCCAGTGGGTCAGAAGTTTACCTACACTCAATTAGTATTTGGTAGCATTGCCTATAAATTGTTTAACTTGGGTCAAACGTTTCGGGTAGCCTTCCACAAGCTTCCCACCATAAGTTGGGTGAATTTTGTCCCATTCCTCCTGACAGAGCTGGTGTAACTGAGTCAGGTTTGTAGGCCTCCATGCTCACACACGCTTTTTCAGTTCTGCCCACAAATTTTCTATGGGATTGAGGTCAGGGCTTTGTGATGGCCACTCCAATACCTTGACTTTATTGTCCTTAAGCCATTTTGCAACGACTTTGGAAGTAAGCTTGGGGTCATTGTTCATTTGGAAGACCCATTTGCGACCAAGCTTTAATTTCCTGACTGATGTCTCGAGATGTTGCTTCAATATATCCACATAATTTTCCTACCTCATGATGCCATCTATTTTGTGAAGTGCACCAGTCCCTCCTGCAGCAAAGCAACTCCACAACATGATGCTGCCACCCCCGTGCTTCATGGTTGGGATGGTGTTATTCGACTTGCAAGCCTCCTCCTTTTTCTTCCAAACATAACAATGGTCATTACGGACAAACAGTTCTATTTTTGTTTCATCAGACCAGAGGACATTTCTCAAAAAAGTACGATCTATGTCCCCATGTGCAGTTGCAAACTGTAGTCTGGCTTTTTTTATGGTGGTTTTGGAGCAGTGGCTTCTTCCTTGCTGAGCGGCCTTTCAGGTTATGTTGATATAGGACTCGTTTTACTGTGGATATAGATACTTATGTACCTGTTTCCTCCAGCATCTTCACAAGGTCCTTTGCTGTTGTTCTGGGATTGATTTGCACTTTTCGCACCAAGGTACGTTCATCTCTAGGAGACAGAACGCTTCTCCTTCCTGAGCTGTATGACGGCAGCGTGGTCCCATGGTGTCTTGTCTGATTTCTTTTGATTTCCCCATGATATCAAGCAAAGAGGCACTGAGTTTGAAGGTAGGCTTTGAAATACATACACAGGTACACCCCCAATTGACTCAAATGATGTCAATTAGCCTATCATAAGCTTCTAAAGCCATGACATAATTTTCTGGAATTTTCCAAGCTGTTTCAAGGCACAGTCAACTTAGTGTATGTAAACCTCTGACCCACTGGAATTGTGATACGGTGAATTATAAGTGAAATAATCTGTCTGTAAGCAATTGTTGGGAAAATTACTTGTGTCATGCACAAAGTAGATGTCCTAACCGACTTGCCAAAACTATAGTTTGTTAACAAGACATTTTTGGAGTGGTTGAAAAACGAGTTTTAATGACTCAAACCATATGCCATGGAATTGGTACATCGAAAATCTCTTCCCATTTATTGTACAACCTGTATGGCGCAGCTGTCAACATTTTTGTCCTCAAATGAAACTGGTACATTTCCTTTCAACCAATTTGTATCTTTAATATATGGCAGGCAAACAAGTTCCCTACCTTCTCCCTTTTCCACTTGGTAGTGCTGCAATCAGTTGGTTGTAAATTTGGATTGAGCAGATATGCAGTTATCAAAAATATATGGGAATATGTGACACAACTCCTCCATTTCTATTCATAATATCATGAATAAATATAATATAATTTTGGGGTATTTTGTTTGTTGACGTGTCTATTTTTGTATTTTGTATGATGCCGTTTTTCCCCCTTTCCCACAATGGATTTTTTATTTCTTGTTCTATACCCCGTCAAACTGGTGGCGGAAATGCTTCCCGCGGGAAGTAGGGGTCCTGTTTAATTAAATATATATTTTTTACAAAAGTAGTGCACTTTGCAGTGTGTGTGCATGTGTGTTTATGTGAGTCAGCGGTGGGCCTAAAGAACACCTGAGCATGCCCGAGGGGTCGTGCCCAGTGGGAGTGTCCCAGACATCCCGTTCCATCCCCAGCGTATGGGGAGTGATGACATCATAGGGCGGTCCAACCCAACCTGGAAGCTTCCCTGGAGCCTGTCCCTGAGCGTGCTGAATGCGTGTGTGTGTGTGTGTGTGTGCGCGCGTGTACGTGTGTCTGAGCGTGCTGTGAGCATGCAGCTTTCTGTCTGTCTGTGAAATGCCTGCTGCCTACCAGACAAACAACTGACACTGAGCTCACCACTCTAAAAGTACCCTGGCATGAGCTGTTCTCACTGAGCTGGGTTGGCTCACTATGTTCACAGCACTAAGGCCTTACTTAGTGTGTTCACTATGTTCATAGCACTAAGGCCTTACTTAGTGTGTTCACTATGTTCATAGCACTAAGACCTTACTTAGTGGGTTCACTATGTTCATAGCACTAAGGCCTTACTCAGTGTGTTCACTATGTTCATAGTACTAAGGCCTTACTCAGTGTGTTCACTATGTTCATAGC